>RYFJ01000492.1:0-468080 GCA_003991445.1 Oryza meyeriana var. granulata
TGGCGCAAAACGACCACGCAGGTTCAAGTCCCTTAGCGTTGTTGAGACCTGCGGTTTGACCGACCTGTTTCGAGCCGGCGGTCGTGCCGGCGGGGCGCCCACCCAGTCAGATGGGGCGGCCGGCAACCGCGACCCGGCAGCGCGTAGCCTACACCAGAGAAAGCGCCCTCGGCGGGCCAGCTGCCCGGTAGCCGCGCCCGGCGCCGCAAAGGCGCCCCGGCCGAGGCGACCCACCCTTACGGAGGTCGACCGGCCCCCCGGTAGTCTCCTGCACGTAGGGAGGCGAACCGACTGCGTGTTTGAACGCCATCCGCCGACAAATGATGCCGCCGCGCGGCCGACTGCCGGAGCAGAAGGAGCTAGGCGCATCCGCCGAGAGCAGTCGGCTCGGCCTAAGAAGAAGCTGAGGGGTTTCCAAGAGTGCGCTTGTTCCAGGTCTTCTGCATCTTTGTATGTGTTAGTAATTCTGATGTCTTGTTCGGTGCAGCAGAGAGCGGGCCGATAGTTGCGATCGGCAAAGTGAGGTCGACCGTGGCTGCTCTTTGATTGAGCCTGCCCCAGTGAGCTCAGTGGCAGGCGAACACACCTGTTGAGCCGGGTACGACGAGCCCCCCGGCGTTTAACTGAGACCGAGGTGGCTCCGACCTACAGGGCTGCTGCCGCCACCACGACCGAGAGGGGCTGCTGAAACTGAGGCCCCAGCCCCCGAGGCGCGCACGTTGCGGAAGCCACGGACGGAGCCCTGAGCCGGTCCCGAAGTCGTGGGGGAGGGCATGTACTGAGGCCAGGACCCCGTCGCCGTCATGGTTGTCGTCGTCGCCGTCGCGCCGCTGCTGAGGCCCACCGTCGGAGATCCCACATCGCCTCGGATCGAAGGCTCCTCCACGTGAAGCTCGGACCTTTACGGGACAGCTCGCGACGGTACTATGAAAAGCTTCAGGCCTCGATGAAGTCGTTGCAAGGAGAGAGCACGAAGCGCTGCTCTGCGCGCCATCAGCGCGGGTCCCAAGGGGTCGTGGTATGATTCTTGTCAGTAGAGCTCTAGCAATTTCTATGTTTTGTGATGTTTGACTCCCTCCTTGATCCGTCTTTTATCCTGAGCAGAGCTTGTCGACCGCAATGAGGCGATGACGGAAATCTTGTCGAGGTAGTCCACCTCGCAGAGTTGGAAAGCTCCAGGCCTTAAAGGCTGAGATGGAGGAGCGTACATGCGGGGAGGAGGCTTGGCTGAAGAGTGGCGCCCGATCAGCTCAGGGGGAGACATGAGCCCTAGCCGGAAAGATCAGAGGTAAAATCCTCGAGTAATATTTCTTCCCGACTGAACCGTTTGATGTATATTCACTCCAGCTGCGTTGTTCCCGACTGCCCAGTTGTGTCATGACTACACGTTGAGCTCTTGGCTAATTCTTATCGTGGGCAGACTCTAAGCGGAGTTAAAGACCCACCGAACAGAGAGAGGAATCGCAGCTGAAGGAGGTCCGAAGAAGCGAAGGCGAGCTTGAGAAGGTCAAGGCCGACCTGACAAAGGCCAACGCTGAGCTTGACCGGGAGAAGTCCGAGTTGAGAAGAGCCGTCGTCAAGCTCGGGTAAGGAGAAGGCCGAACTGGAGAAAACCGTGGCCGGTGGGAGGCGACTACGAAAGTAAGTCCTCAACCCGACTGTGATCTTAGGCCAATCCATTAGTTATCATGTGTGTAGCCGAATTTGACAAGCTTACTTGCCGGCTGATTGGGCAGACATGAGAAACTAATGTCCGGTCCCAGTATCAGTTCTACACGGAGGAGATAAGGTTGTTCAGGGAGTCAAGAGGCCCTCGTCGGTCGTGAAAGGGCCTTGACCTTATAGATCCCGCGCCGTGGGCCAGCTGCAGAGAATCCTCAGAAGTGGGGCGTCTCGAGGATGCACGAGTGCCCTTCGAAAGGTACTCGGCTATGAGCGTGTTGTCGCCGGCGTGGCCCAGACCCTGGCGATGACCAAATCCTATACCCCAGGCGTATATTGAAGCACATCGGGGAGGGTTTGCCGAGAGACGACGCCAGGAGGAGGCGCTGGAAGCTGATCGCCGGGCGAAGCCGACTGCAGAAATAATTACCGAGACCTGGGTCTGTGAGGGCAATATGTCATGTAGTCGGGACATATGAACTTGTATAAACAAGCATGTGTAAATATGTGTGCAATGCCGCCAAGCTTATTATTCAGTTGTTTCATTAGCTTTACGCTACTGACGTGTAGTATGCACGGTTTTGTCAGAACCTTAATAAAAACGTTCAAAGTAAGAGGCTGTACTCGGGCAAACGTGACAGTCGTAGTAAGGCTTCATTACCGAAGTGAAATAAGCTCGTATGTTGTTGACAACGCACATATATACATGCAGCCCCCTCCGACTCACACTCGTTTGATACAAGCGACGTAGTGAGTCAGAAAACTGTACACATGAGAATTATAGGACTCAGGTATAGAAGGACGTAGTTGTTCTATGTTCATGAGTTGCTGATGAGAACGCCGTCTTCGGTCTTCAGTCGGGTTAGGCGCCTGGCCGCGTAACCTGGCTATAATGACGGCCCTTCCCAGATTGGGGATAATTTTGCCTGTCTTTGGTGGTTATTTTCCTCAGACGAGATCCCCGACCAAAAAGGCCGGCCACGGACATGCGATTGTGGTAGCGGCATAGGTCTTGAAGATACCTTGCCGACTGGATAGTTACGGTGTCTTTTCCAGCTTCTTCAGGCCGATCTAGTTCACCAGCTCGGGTATGTGCCCAGTGGTATCTTCTTATCCTTGAGATAGGCCCGACTCTGAAGCCGAACTGCAGTAACTCGGTGTAGCATAGCCTCGGCACCGTGTTGCTATAGCAGACCAGAAAGAGGAAGGGGATTGCCCTGTTGCTGCCAGCGGTCACTAACCCGTTTCTGAGAGACCAGAGAACGGATGGCGAGGACCAGTTCTTTACCCACCGGCACCGCATACATGGTGTAGTCGGTCGAATATCCTGGCCTGACTCCTTCTCGAAGGATCCGGGGCATTGTAAGACCATACCGTTTGCATCGTTTCACCTGCCCGTTGCTCCGCAGGTGTGCCACAGATGCATACCAGATCTGATGCCGAATCGTCGCAGAAGTCTGAATACGCCGCCGAGTGAACGTGAGTAACATTGGCGTCGGGATGATGCGGTTAGAACTCCGAACCGGATAATTATACTCATGATGAAGTCCCCTGTGGGATGCTGGGTCGATGCCGCTTGAATGTTGCAACGGGTTTAGCCTCAATCCACTTGGTGAACTTATCCACCGTGCCGCGAATAAATGTGTGAACCCTCCTAGCGCTTTCTTGAAAGGGGTTCCCAACCATGTCGAGCCCCCATACTGCAAATGCCAGGAATGGGATAGTTTTGGAGTTCCCTTGGCTGGAAGGTTTGTTTGTCTTGCGTAGAACGCAACCCCGCACTGAAACGATTCTTGGTTCCATGTGTGCTCTGTTTAGTGCGTACGCTGTGGGCCAGAAACATCTGCCGGTAAGTCTTTCCGACTAACGTCCTGCGGTGCGGCGTGGTGCCACATATGCGCCGAGTGATCGAGTGCAGAATCCTGCTTGCTCTCCTCCGGTGGCTGACACAGCGCATGAGGACACCGGAATGCGCTCCTTCGGTATAGGTTCTTCTCTGACTAGTAGGAAGCTTTTGCTTCGACGCTTTATCTGCTCGCTTAACTGCGATCTTCTGGGAGTTCGTCGTTCATGAGTTTGGAAATTGACAACAGGAGTCCTCCAATCTTGACATATGTGCAACACCTCATTTGTGGTCGGGGTAGGCTCACCTCCCGACTGATCTGGTGCCGGTTTCTTCTTGACTGATGGCTCCATGAGTTGCTCGACAAAAGGCGATTCCAGCTGGAACTGGCTTCTCGCTTGGATCCATGTTTGCCAGCTCGTCTGCTGCGTCGTTGTATTGGCGCAGGACATGTGTGGATTTCCAGCACCGTCGAACTTGTTTTCCAGCTGCAGACCTCCTGACAGTATGCCGCCATGGTATCGTCGAGACAGGCCTCCAGTCTTTCATGACTTGGTTTACCACGAGTTAGAATCTCCGCCGCACAACCAGTCGATTGTATGCGAGTGATATAGCGATGCGGAGCCTGTTTGAACAAGTGCCTAGTACTCGGCGACGTTTGTGGGAAAGCCGGGGAAGTGGATTTGTAAATAACTTCAGTTTTTTCGCCAGTGGGGATGTCAAGCCGGGTATGGCTCCCGGCCCCGCGCGCCGCCGATCGTAGAGAACCGTCGAAGTACATTGTCCAGTATCTAGCTTAGCTGTTGTGTAGGCAGTTGGAATTCTGTCCACTCGGCCACGAAGTCGGCTAAGCTTGAGACTCTTCCGATTGCTGTCCGTGGCTGAAAGTGATGTTCGAACGCCATCAACTCGATTACCCATTTAGCGATTCGGCCAGTGGCCTCGCGATTATGAAGGACATCCCCGAGTGGAAATGCTGTGACCACCGTGACTTGGTGTGCTTGGAAATAATGCACCAGCTTCCGGACTGTGATAAGTAGGCCATATAGCAGCTTCTAGACCTGTGGATATCTCGTTTTAGAGTCGGCAAGGACCTCGCTGATGAAATAGACTGGCCGTTGTATTTTTTGAATATGACCCTGTTCGGATCGCTCAACCACCAGCACCGTGCTGACTACCTGTGTTGTTGCCGCCAGATATAGCATTAGCGGTTCCTGGGGCAGAGGTGACGCCAACACGGGGGGTGATGTGAGGAATTGTTTGAAGTCTTCGAAGGCTCACTGGGCTTCCGGAGTCCATTGGAAATTGTCGGTCTTTTTGAGTAGCTTGAAGAAGGGCATGCCCCGCTCGCCCAGTCGGGAGATAAATCGGCTGAGTGCCGCCATGCAGCCTGTCAGCTTCTGGACGTCCTTGAGGTTAGTCGGGGGTGCCATGTGCCTGATGGCGTTGACTTTCTCCGGGTTGGCCTCGATGCCGCGGTGCGAGACGATGAAGCCGAGTAACTTTCCGGATGGCACACCGAAGGCGCATTTTTCCGGGTTCAACTTCATCTTGAATCTTCGAAGGTTTTGGAAGGTTTCTTCCAAGTCAGCGATGAGGTCTTCTTTGGACTTGGTCTTGATTACCACATCGTCGACGTAGGCTTCCACGTTGCGCCTGATCTGAGTATGCAGACACCGCTGAATAGCCCTTTCATAGGTTGCGCCCGCGTTCTTCAGACCGAATGGCATTGTGATATAGCAATACGCTCCAAATGGTGGGATGAAAGATGTCTTCAAGCAGTCTTCTTCCCTTAAGCTGATTTGATGGTATCCTAAGTAGCAGTCGAGAAAGCTGAGTAGGTCGCACCCTGCTGTGGAGTCAACCACCTGATCTATCCGAGGAAGACCAAATGGGTCCTTGGGGCATGCTTTGTTGAGGTCGGTGTAGTCGATGCACATGCGCCATTTACCGTTTTTCTTCCGGACCAGAACTGGGTTTGCCAGCCAGTCCGGGTGGTAGACCTCTTTGATGAACCCGGCTGCGAGGAGTTTGGTAATTTCCTCCCGGATAGCATCTTTGTGGTCTTGAGCGAAGCGCCGCAGCCGTTGCTTGACTAGCTTGGCGTCTGTCTTCACGTTTAGGGCGTGCTCGATCACCTCCCTTGGTACGCCCGGCATGTCGGACGGTTTCCACACGAAGATATCCTTGTTGGCTTGGAGGAAGGTGACGAGCGTGTTGTCCTATTTGGGGTCGAGTCCGGTCCCGACTAGAGCAATCTTGGAGGGGTCGAAGGATCCAGGGGGCATCTTCTTCGTGTCAAAGTCCGCTGAAATTCCCGACTTCGCTGCTTTTTTTTGCCGGAACTTGATCTTGCTCGACTTCTGTTGTGACGGCTTGCCGAATGTTGTCACGCCCGACTGCCGCCTCTTGTGATTGAGCCAGTTCGCAGCTCTCCTTGTCGCAGGTGAAGGCTTGCTTGACGTCGCTGCGGAGGGAGAGGACTCCTACTGGTCCAGGCATCTTTAGTACCATGTATGTATAGTGCGGTATCGCCATAAATTTGGCGACTGCCAGTCGTCCGAGTATCACGTGGTACGCAGTCTCGAAGTCGGCGACCTCGAAGCAGACAGTGTCTGTGCGGAAATTATCCCGCATGCCGAAGGTTACCGGCAAGTTATCTGTCGTGGAGTTGATGACAGGCCGGGAATATATCCCGTGGAAGGGCACAGTGCTCGCCGTAGTTTCTGAACGAGGATTTTCATCTCGTCCAAAGTCTTGGCGAACATGATATTGAGCGCGCTGCCTCCGTCGATGAGGGTTTTCTTCAGCCTGATGTTTCTGACGACCGGGTCCAGGACGAGTGGATAGCGTCCCGGGTGGGAAACCCGATTTGGGTGATCTGCGCGATTGAAGGTGATGGCCATCTCTGACCAGCGCAGGTATTGGGGGGGTGTCGGCCGTGGAGACCGTATTGATGTCGCGCGCTGAAAGCTTCTGTTTACGCTTGGACTCGTATGCGAGTGGTCCCCCGAAGATATGGTTGAGCTCGGCTTGAGGATCTTGGAAGTCATCAGCCCGACCCTAGTCTGGCTTGTCTTTGTCCTTGTCGGCGCCAGATGATGAAGTCTGCTCGGAGGCAAACTTTTTGAGCATATGGCAGTCTTTGGCCGCGTGCTTTCTCTTGGGGTGAAAGGGGCATGGCCCGCTCATGACTTTCTGGTAGTCGTTGTTCCGCTGGGGCCGCGACCGACTGCGCTCCATGTTGGCCACCTCGTTGTCCGACTTCCGTTTACGGCTGCCGGACTTGTTTTGAGATGGCTCGTTGTCGGCTTTCGCCTTCTGTTCTTTCTGTCGGGGCTCCTTCTTCTCGTCGAGGGCCTTGGCAACCGCTTCGGCCGAGTCGGCGTATTTATTGGCCATGTCGAAGAGCGCCCGGACTGTGGATGGTGGCTTCCGAGTGAATTTTGCAATAAGCGGAGCGTCTTTTACCCCTTTGCGAAAGGCGGCGATGACGGCTTCGTCTTTGACAGTTGGGATTTGGTTGCGCTTCTCGGAAAACCTTTTGTTGAATTCGCGCAAAGACTCGTTTTTCTTCTGGTGCAGTTGATAAAGATTATGCTCTGAAGCGGGTCTGTTGTAGGTCCCCTGGAAATTAGCGATGAACCGCTCCCTGAGTTATCCCCAGGAATCGATCGACCGCCTCGGGAGGCCTGTCAGCCATGTCCTCGCCGAGTCGGCTAGCGCGACTGGGAGGTAGTTAGCCATGACTCTGCTGCCACCCCCAGCAGCTCGAACTACCAGGGTGTAAACGGTAAGCCAGGACTCTGGGTTTGTCTTGCCGTCGTACTTTTCGATCCCGGTGGGCTTAAAGCCAGTCGGCCACAAGACGTCCTGTAGCTCTCGAGTGAAGGCTGGGATGCCTTCGTCTTCATGAGGGCTCCAACTCCGATCTTGGCGATGTAGTCGCTCGTGGTGGATGCCGAAGCGCTCGTTTTCGTCTTCCAGTCGGCGGCGTTCATCTTCTTCGCGTTCTTCGCGTCGGGCGTTTATGGTGTGACGAAGGTCTCGGTGCAGCCGAACTCGGAGGTCCTGATTGGGTCGGCGATCGTACTGGCGACGCCGTCGGTTGTCATTATTGGTATTGCCGAGCGTTGTTTGCCGGGACTCTTCGCGTTGCTGACTGGAGCCGGCCGCCCAGCGTCGCGCTAATGCAGATGAGCCTGCCGCCGGAGAACCCGACCGGTTGGTTGGTATAGCAGTGTCGCCCGACTGTTGTTGCTGCTGACAGGCAGCAGCTATGATCATCGCCTTGATCTTGGCGATAGTCGAGGTGGCCTGGTGATCGGCCCCGAGCTGGAGTGTGTCCAGCAGAGTCGCTGCGGCCACAACATTCTGTTGTAGCGTGACAAAGACGTCGTGGTCGCCAATCTTGGTTTGGAGGATCTGTTGCTGAGCGACTCGTCCAGCCTGGCGCAGCTCGTTGTTGCGGGCTTCGCGGTTGGCCTCCTCTTGTTGTAATCGGCGCGCCTCCTCTTGTAGTCGGCGTCCCTCGGAAGGTGGTGTTGAAGCCATGAAGATCTCGCGGGAGAGGGGGAAGCTTGCCAAATTAAAGTCCGAGCTAGCGCTCGAACCGCTGTCCGACTTGGTGTCGGACTCCGAGTAGTTTATCAGAGTGAGAACGACTCCGACCTCTCTAGATCCAATCTAAAACGGCGCTTGGCCGTGTCCAAACTGAATTGTTGGAGATCGGGTCTGCTGCGTGGGATAATGGTGCACAGCGTCGCCGGAATTGTACGGGAAATTGACGACCTCTCCCCTTCTCGGCCCAACTCGGGCTGGCTCAAGGCCTAGCGCAAGCCGGACGCCGAAGGAGAGGGTTGTCCTGACGTTCGGCGATGTGAAGGACTGCCGCAGGAAGTCGCTGAAGGAGACGGCGGTGTCCTGTGTACCGACTGGCGCAACGTCGGCTGGTTCCCCAGCTGGCAAGATTGGATCTGCCTCAGCCAGGGTGAGATTGCCGAATTGATCGGCGATGAAGTCTAAGCTTCCGAAGGTGATTGCATCTCCGGGGAAGAACTTGTTGCTGTCGACTCCGTTGATTGAATCCATCGAATCTCCAGATGAGGATCGCGCTGAAGCCCCTACCTGGCGCGCCAACTGTCGATGCTTTGCACCGGCAATAAAACTATGGGGCTACTCGGCGAGGGTGAATTCGGTGGACTGCAAAGGAATAAGAGAATTATACTGGTTCAGACCCTCAAGATGAGATAATACCCTACCCTACGTCCAGTTGAGGTGTTATTCCTCTGAGGTGTATGTAGATCGATGATCTGGTTGCTCTTGTTGTGCTTGCCCTGAGGGGCGCCCTGCCTCCCGGACAGGGGTACATGATAAGGATCCCAGTCGGATACGACCAAGGGATTTCCTTCTTAGAGATAGAATCCTATTCGACTAAGACTATGTTTCCTTATTATACAAGGTACAGCCTGCCGGTGCTATCTTATCTCTAATTACATGGTCCAGCCCATCCTCTATCCGAGTGGCCCATGTACTGGTAATGAGGTATCCGGGGCTCATGGCCTTCACAACCATTAACCCCAGGATCTTCACGCTTGCGAATAGGGCACTTGGGCTCGACCTTATCCCAGCCTAGAATCCATTAAGATGGACATGTCACATATTGAAAGAGATTAGAATTGTAGATATCAGTAATTCAGAATAAGAGTGAACAAACTGAACAATCAGAGAGGTCAGAGATGGCACACGCACACTGACAAAGGTGTCATGGATCTCGAGCATGTGGATTCCTGTCTCCAAGTTACCCAACAAGCGCAGTTTGGGGGCATGGCCGATCTTGATCCTGAAGCAGGAGTCCTCCCTGTTCGAAGATCCATACAGCACGAGCCGCTTCAGGCATGGCGCGTCCACCACGGCGAGATTCTCCACAAGGGACATGCAGATCTGCACGCACCGGAGGCTCTGGCTCTCCAGGCGGAGGCGAAACCCCTGCTTTCCTAGGATGTTGAGGGTCTCCAGGACGGGGGACCTCGCCACGAGGAACTCGATCTCGCGGCCCCCGTTCTCCATGCCGACGCTGTAGACGCCGAGCTCGCGGAGTTGGGGAGGCGTGTTGCGCGGAGGGCGGCCGTGTCGGGGAACTTCCACATGCCGATTGTAGAGCGAGTGAGGGTGGAGATGCGGAGGATGCGGCGCCGGAGAGGCACCCCTCGAGCGCCACGGCGGTTGACGAGGATGAGGTCTTGGACGCCCTTGGCGGCGAGGAACCGGGGCCAGTGCTCGAGCTGGGCCTGGTGCGAGCCCATGAAGCTGCACAGGAGGTGGACGCTGCGGAACGGCCCCGGGTGCGCGGCGAGGATGCGGGACACGGCGGGCGATGATGCGGGCGTGTCTCCCGCGTCGGGGGAGAGCGACCAAAGTTTCGTGGGAGGAGGTGCGCGTCGACGAGGACGAGCGGCGTGGAGCGCCAGACCGGGCGCCAGCGGCGGGAGAGCACGGCGGTGCGCGCCGCTTCCTGCGGGGAGGCGGGTGACGATGTTGCAGAGGAGCGCTTCGGAAGGGTGCTTGATGCGGTCGACGCCATCAGAGGGCCGCGCGCGGCGCGAGCGCGGGCCGAGGGGCGGCGGTGATGGGGATGGACGGCTCAGGAGCGACTGGTAGATGTACGTCAGCATCTTGGGGTGGATTCCTCCAGGTTGCTGCGCGGTCGCCGCCGCGGCGCCGCGCTTCCGCCACGTAGCGGGGTCCATGTGGATGAACGGGGGTACCAGTCGGCCATGTCTCCTGCCGCCGCGCCGCCGGAAGGGAAAAACGCGCCGGCGAGGGTTTGGGTTGGGGTTGGGGTTTTGGTCGGGAAGAGAGTGCGGCGTGCTGAATGAGTGAGGAGGCGTGTGTCGCGGGTGAATTTGTAGGGTTTGGGTCCCTTGGATTCGTGTTCTGGTTGGACCAAATGTCCGAAACACCTTGCACCTGGGCCCATGAATCAGTAACTCAGCTGTTCTGTTTCCTTTTTCTATTTTCTAGTTATTCAGGCCTTGGAATGCGTGAATTTCTTCCAAATACCATGGTTACAAAATTTTTTGGGATTGCGCTATACTCACTCAAGTGATTTTTTTAGATTCGCACTTAAATTTTAGACCGTCCGATCAGGGCATCAAGATCAGCCCGTCTATGTTCGGACCCGTTTTGCCTGACCCGTGCCCGAGGAGGCACACGTGTGCTTTGTCTGGTTTTTCTCGTTCCATCGGTACACCCGCCTAAATATCTGTTGAAACAGTATTTCCCCTATCGACCACACAAGGGCGATGCTGGCGATGGGAGACGGCGAGGACGATGAATCTCGCCGTCGGCAACCGGGCCGATTCTCACACGCTCAGCCATGAACGCGCGCCGTCTCCCCACGCAGATGACGCACAGCAGCTTGAGGGTGTCGCGGCGTCCCGCGCATGGCCGGCGAATCGGCTACGGTGGATTCCGTGGCATTGGATGAAAAACTGTGTATTTTATTTGGTGAAATTGTAAATTTGAATGGTTTAAAGGTTTGAATACCATATTTCAGTAGACCTGTGGGATTTATTTGGGGTATCAAATTTAAGCTCTAAATTCTTGAAAAAATTCAAATAGACTTAAGGTGATGGGTAATAATTTAGAAATTTTTTTAGATTTTTTCACTGAACCAATTATTTTTAGAATATTCTCTTGTCCACTTTAGTGCTTATGAGCCTATTATGAAAATGCAATAAAGATCCATAAAAAATAAAAACAATAATATGCATTCCTTGTACATTTTTTTACATAATTTTTATATTATATTTTTTTGAGTTTGTGACAAGAGGGCTATTCATTTGTATAGTAGTTGTAGGCAATGAAATAAAAGGATTGCTCTCTCGCTCTATGTCTTTCTCCATATTAATTCCGGCTATACATCCTGTTAGACTATGCCCTATAGTCCCTCTGTTTTTGTTGATCAGTCTGATTCCTTTTCTTTCCATAGAGAATTGGTTGAGCCGTCTGGCGATAGAGATTATTTCGCTGACTAGCAACCTGATGTACATCGATGTCCAGTTCAGCAGTATTCTTAGTGTTGGCTGGTACAGGAGAGAAGTTTTTGCAGGTTTCTTCACCTTAATACTTAGACGGTTTCTGTTCATTGTATTGTACTCCCCCATTCCAAAATATAGATTTCTATTTTTTTAATCAAGGATAAAGTAAAAATACTATAATGCTCCTTATTAGATGAGGGATGATTGAAAAGTGAGACAATGGTTGTGGAGAAGGCTAAAATTGAGTAAACTTTAAATAAGGAATGGTCAGAGGCGGCATTTGCCACTGGGCGCGGGGGGGCTCGAGCCCCTCTACTCTGGCCGCGCCTGTAGAGCCCCCTCAGCCCTCCCTTGAAAATCTATGACAATGGAATAGGCGGAGGCTAGAGAGGAAACAAAGAAGGCCAGCCCTCCAAAATATTTTTTCTAGATCCGCCACTGGGGATGATTGGTGGAAAAAGTAATACACTAAAAGTGTTTGTATTATAAAACAAATTTTAAACAGTAGTTATCCAAGGAGCTTACCTTGATTAATTTGGACGATTTTCTGGGAGTTTGGTTATGTGAAATGATATAGATATCCAAGGAGTTTGCCTTCATAACTTAATTAGACAATTTCCCTGGAGTTTGGTTATGAAAAGGGATGACAGAGCTCTTCCCCGCAAAAAAAGAAAGAAGAAACGAATACAAAAAGCTTTTAACATTGGATGCAAACAAGAAGTTAATTTGACCTCTGAAGTGGTGAATTTTGATAATATACCACTTAATTCGTAAGCCTTTAGCTTTTTATCACTCAATTCGTGTGTCATTGATAAAATACCACTGAACCACGATTTTTGATTCATATACTACTTTCTTCTTTTTCTCCATTTCTGAAATTTCTTTGATTTTCTTTTTTATTCTCAGTTTTGTGGATGAAATTGCCCCTGGCCCCACACGAAACACATAGGAAAAAATCGCAATTGCTGCCAGCCGACTCCCGCCGTCGCCCCCCGCCCAGCCCGATAAATCCGCACATAAGCAGGGCTAGGGCAGCGCTGGTGGTGGCGGCTCTGGGCGTGGCGTGGCGGTGGCGGCAGGGGCAAGCCAGGGCCGGGCGGTGGCGGTGCCACCGAGCGTTGGCGTCGGGAGTCGGCTGGCAGCGATTGCGATTTTTTCCTCGGTGTTTCTGTCATGTGGAGCCGGGGCAATTTCGTTCACAAAACTGAGAATAAAAAAGACAATCAAAAGAAATTTCATAATAGAGAAAAAGTGAAGAAAGTGGTACAAAATCAAAAATTCATTGTCCGGTGGTATTTTATCAAAGACACACGGATTGAGTGGTAAAAAGCTAAAGACGTACAAATTGAGTGGTATATTATCAAAATTCACTGTGAAGTGCATGGCCTTTTGAGTAGAGGCAAGTAACATGCCGTTCTAAAATAATTATGGAAAGGCCGTTGCATTACTTCAAGGTACAGGGGAACACACTGCATAGGCAGGGAGGGCAAGACCGGAACAACTACGGCCAACACCCCTCGCCATCCTTGGCCTAGTACATCAAAGGAAAAAGTCCTGTCTAACTTCAATCTGATTTGTATCCCTCAAGCGTAAAACCGGGTATAACTGCTCTTCCAACTATTAAAACCGGTGCAAAACAACTCCCTCGATAGTATTGACGGTGGTTTTAACTGACATGGCATCCACGTGGCATATTGACCTAGTCTTCGTCATACGTGGCAGCTACATGACGCTTACATAGAATCACAGTCAGCAGAAAAATAAAAAATTCATAAAACGCATATACAGGTCACGAGACATTGGTCCCTGTCACGCCCAAAAATTCACCAAAATTTTTAAAATTAATTTGTGCAATAAATCCTCATCCAAGAATCAGCTGAGGTACACAAATTGATAAACATAACTAAAATGATAAACGATAAATACTTACGAGAGAGGCACTTAATCCTCACACCGAAAAATCAGCAGCGGAACGACAACTAGCGAAGTAGCAGCACCAAACCACAGGCAGCTCAACTGGGGTATACGACAAACACCAAACTTTTCCTCGCAAAGCTTCACTTTGATAATTATGATAATTGCAAGACTGAGTACCATCCACCGTACTCAATAAGCCACACTAGGAAATGCAATGTAATGCAATATGATTCCAAAGGAAAGGCATAGTATGGCTTATTTGTATAAACCGCATTTAAAACATTTACATTTAAAAGCATTGAAAAATAATATAGTTTAATTAATAATCAATATTAAATCAATCTCTGAACAGCGCTCCAACGCAGTTCAGGCCCATAACCAGAACTCTCTAAACTGGAGCTATCAAGTTCCATCATTTATCATCATCATTAAATAGTATGGGATTAATCACAGAAAACATTGCTAGGCCCGCCCATTGACCGCGGGCACGGCTATTCGAATAGTTTTACTCTGGCCAGAGGTGTATAACTTTACCCACAAGACACGATTCCACACATGTTACCATGTCCCGAAATACCACCATGGTACTGTAAAGGGAAAAACCGTGACAAGACTTTTCATGCAACTCAGCCAACAGAAAAGCCTCCCGCCAACCCTCCGGTCTCTGGTAGGGATGATCAAGTACCTTCCTGCAAAATGGCTCGACGTCCAAAAGCATGGACTTATTGATACTGCCATGTGTGGATTTATGTCAGTCACAAACAAAGCCCCGGTGCTTTCTGTTGAACTCGCTACACTACGAATCCAGCCGTTGTCCATTCTAGCTTGTGGTTAGTACGAATATTGCTTTGCAACAAGTAGTTCACGAACCGGTCCTTAACTATTGTGAGCACCGCTAGCAACATTCACAACCTTGGTGCTCACAACCCACCATTCAATCAAGTTTTAGTTGGCATAATTAATTAACTAGCCATGACTCATTGTCGTGAAAATATAGTCATTTAACATTAAAGGGGTCATTGATGATTGAATTGTTTCCCCACATAAAATGATGCTAATGTTTCTAAGCGTGGCTAAGCAAAACCTAAATAATCTAGCTAGACCAATAAATAGTCATCCAGCTAGTCAATATTATTCATTCAAGGTATCAAGATAACGGTAACAATATCAATTCACGGCTATAAGCAAGAAATATAGGAGAATAAATAAGTAACCCGTAATAATGTCATTCCAAAACATTTCATGCAATAATGTTAAAACGAAATAGTTTTTACAAACAGGATCAACATGTTCAAGGGGATTGTTGTGTCACTTAACTTGCAAAAGAAAAGTCTTCAATAAGCCTTCCAAACTTTTCCGCAGACTTCGCTTCCCTCCATATTGGCCGAAACGATTAACTACACGTAAAATGAGAAAAACCCTAAGAGACTCCAAATAAACAGTACATAAAAAGTATATAAATATGTAGATCATGATTTTAGATGAATTTAGGGAAAAAAAATAGGTTGAATCGGAGTTCAGACGAAAAAGATATGGCTGCCGAAAGTTTGAATTCAGAGGAAATCCGAAAAGAATTGAAGATATGGCTGTCTGGATTTTCGGATTAAAATAAATATTTTGGCTGTGTACAGTAGTGGGGCCTACTGTCGTAGACTTGGTTTATGCGGACTAGATTCACAAACCAAAGCTGAGATGGAGTGGTGGACTGGTGTTAAGATGGCTGCACTCATGGCAACACAAGGCAGAAGGGCATAGGTGGCAGTGAGGTGGATGTCGACGTGGGGTTTTAGGGTTAAGGTGGCAAGCTGGCATGATACACATCTAAGGCTAGGGGATCCAACGACTGAGGTTCTATCTCTGGAGATCGGACGGCTGTGGTTTAGTCTCATGTCTTGACGTTGATCGGATGGACCGGATGGTTTGGAGCAGATCCAACGACTTGGATTGAGCCCTAGGGTTTTATGGAGATCCGACGATGGAGATTAGATCCAATTGATCGAACGGGTCTGATCTGATCAGCTTGAGATGGATGGCTCAGATTCCTGGATGATCTATTCGTGGGGTCTAGTTGTCAGTCATACTTGGGAAGATGCGTGGGGCCCCACTTGTCTACGTCTCAGAGGAGATGGCGTTCGACTGCGACACAGCGTCGAGGACCGTCGGCCACAGGCGGCAACACGGGGAAAAAACGACTAGCCGACGGCGACGACCGATCAGGGACGGCAAGCGACGGTGAACCGGCGAGGAGGGATGGACTTGGGGTTGCCCGAGATGGCATAGCGACGTCCGACGACGATGACGCCGAACCGAGGAAAGAGAAAAGAGGGAACCGGAGCGTCGATGCTCACCAACAGGAGGATGAGGATGCAGAGGCAACGGCCGCGCGATGGCGGCAGCAGCAGCTCAGTGCGCAGGGCGGCGGCGCGCTCGGGAGCAGCAGGGCCAGGCAGCGACGGCTGTGGCTCCAGGTAGGTGTTGGCGCGGCAGGGCAAAGGCAACGGTGGCCTGGCGTGCTGCAGCAGAGACGGCGGTGTGGCGCACGGGCACGAGACTGGAGAGCGGCGGCGGCGCTCTCGGGACAAGGCGGCGGCGCGCTTGGCGGCGGCGCTGGCGAGAAAGGAGCGGCGGCGGCGCTGGCGTGGCTAGGGCAGCAGGCGTAGTGGAGGCTAGGGCACAGGATGGCGCAGCTATTTGTAGGGGTAGGGCGAGCTAGGGTGCTGCGCAGGACAGTGGCACTGGGCTGACGCGGGGCCGAGCAGGCGGCGGTGGTGGCGGCACGAGGCGCGGCCGAGCAAGCCCGAGGCGGCGGCGGGCTGGGCCAAGCGCTGCGGCGCGCAGGGGGCCGGCTAGGCTGGGCTGAGCTCCTGCCGAGAGAAGAGAGAGAAGGAATCTGGAGGAAGAAGATGAACAGGAGAGGGAGGAAGAAGAGAGGAAAAAGAAGAAGGAAGGGGAAAAAGAGAAAAAGGAAAAGAGGAGAAAGAGAAGGAAAAAGAAAAGGGTTTCACTGGAAATTTCCAAAATTTTGGAAATTGAGTTTTAGAATTATTTCAAGGAATAAATAGAAGTATTGTAATTTTAGGAAGACATTCGGAATATCGGAATATCACGGACGTTGGTATATATATTTGGAAACTCGAAAATATCGAAACACTTTTGTAATAGAAATATTTCTTTGGAATCGGGGAGATCAACGGAATTTTTGGAATCCTCCAAGTATGAGAACATTTTGGGAATTTCTAGAATATTGGAAGGAATTATCAGGAATATTCTAGAATCAGGAAAAATCGAAAATATTTACGGAATCAGGAATATAGGAAAAAAATAGAGGACATTTTACGTTAACCGAGAAATTGGGATATTCGAGGAATAGATAAATATCCAAAGTGTATGCGAATACTTTAGGGAATCCGAGACGAGGGAATATTTTGGAACTAGAAATTGTGGGTAGATTCGAAAGGTTGGAATATTTCGAGTATCGGGAGATATATATATAGATTCAAAACACTGAATTCAAAGAACAAACGGTGACATTAAAAGATAGTAACACTTCTAAAATAATCCAGCTAAAAGATGCCATAACCAATTTTGGAAATAAATATATAGTAAGATTCCCCTTCAAAGAAATTCTAGGAATAAGGATCCCAGTAAAAGTAAAGCTATCACCAAAAGTATCTTATAAAATATTAGCACTAGTAGACACAGGATGTACAAAGAATATTATCCATGACAAATATTTCATGAAATGCCCTGAAATAGTTCATACTATAGATGATGATAAGGCAGAAATATATACAGATATGTCTGGAATAAAGAAAATTCATAACCAGTTAGCTCATAATATTGAAATGTATATTAATGGGACGAAATATATAATAGATGAGATTACAATAAGAGATTTATCAATGATAAATGATGATATGATAATTGGCTTAAGGTTTTTACAACGGTCGGTACAAACCACGGTAATACATGAAAAATGAATTACATTTATCCCATATCATGACGATGTTCCATATATCTCAGAGGTACGAAAACGTGGTGGGATAACCTCAAAAAGTCTAGATAGTCTAGATAATCTTGATATGTCAAGTCCCTACCTTGAAGAGATAAGTGAGAATATAGACAATTATTATATATTAAATTCCAATATAGAATGCATAGGGCTACAGTCATTTGCACCAAACTGGTATAGAGATATTAAGTCTAAAAAAGATATTGAAAGAATTGTCCAAAGATTAGAAGACACTCAAATAATAGGAGAAATCCTGATGAAATACTGGAAGAGGAATTCAATTATTTGTAAAATTAATAAAATAAACCCAGACCATATAATTAAAACATGCCCAATAGAGGCAACCCCAAAAGATATAGAAGAGTTTAAAATGCATATAGAAGAATTATTAAAACTAGGAGCAATAAGAGAAAGTAGGACCCCATATAGATCGGCAGCATTCATAGTAAGAAATCATGCTGAAGAAGTTAGAGGAAAATCAAGGATGGTTATCAATTACAAAAGGTTAAATGATAATACCATAGAAGATGCTTATAACATTCCTAACAAGCAAGAATGGATCAATAGAATACAAGGTAGTAAATATTTTTCAAAATTTGATTTAAAGGCTGGGTTTTGGCAAGTAAAAATGGCAGAGGAATCCATAGAATGGACTGCATTTACATGCCCTCAGGGACACTACGAATGGCTTGTTATGCCACTAGGATTAAAAAATGCCCCTGCCCTATTTCAAAGAAAGATGCAAAACATATTCAATGAAAATCAAGAATTTGTTTTAGTTTATATAGATGACTTGTTACTATTCTCAAAAACATACAAGGACCATATTGCTCACCTGGAAATATTTTTTAGAAAAGTAGAACAAAATGGGTTAATCCTATCCAAGAAAAAGATGGAAATTTGCAAGGGAAAAATCAATTTCCTTGGTCATGAGATAGGTGAAGGGAAAATACATCTACAAGAACACATTGCTAAGAAAATCCTATAATTTCCTGATGTCATGAATGATAAAAAGAAGTTACAACAATTCTTAGGGATAATAAATTATGCTAGAAATCACATAGACAATTTAGCAAAACTAGCAGGACCTTTATATGCGAAATTAAGGAAAAATGGTCAAAGATACTTCAATTCTGAAGACATTAGACTAGTTAGAATAATAAAAGAAAGGGTCAGAGGTTTAAAACCCTTAGAATTACCATTAGATGAAAATTATTTCATTATTGAAACAGATGCATCTCAACAAGGTTGGGGTGCTGTATTAAAACAAAGACCTACTAAGTTTTCATCCAAGACAGAAGAAAAAATATGTAGATATGCCCCTGGAAGTTATAAATTAAAAACTGCGAATAATACAGACAGAGAGATACTCGCAATAATTAATGCAATAAATGCTTTTAGACTCTATTTAGGTTTCAAAGAATTTATAGTTAGAACAGACTGTGAAGCAATATGTAGATATTATAATCAGCTTAATAGTAAGAAAAGTTCTACCAGGAGATGGATCTTATTTGAAGATATTATTACTGGAAATGGATATAAAGTTGTATTTGAGCATATTAAGGGAAAGGATAATCATTTGCCTGACTTGCTTTCTCGTTTGCCTATTTTGCAGGAATGAAGAAATCAATGAACTATAATGGAGTCGAATTCTTCACTTTTAGTGATGATAACAAGCTTAAGATATTCCCACAAAATTCCTATAAGTTCAAGCCCAAAAACCATATAATCATAGATGAGGTGCAGGAATGCATCCTGGACAATTTCTGGTACCAATACAATAACAAAAGAGAAGAGAAGGGCTATATGCTATCAATATTAAACAGCCTTGCTGAATATTTCCATATGCTAAATGGATTAATACCAGAAACAGAAAACCATGAAATAATAGAACAAAAACCCATATATGTGGTGTTTGATGGAAAACTACCAGGGGTTTATATATCTTTTGAAGAAATAATAGCCCAAAAAATAGATGCAAAGTTAATGGGAGGTTTATCATGGAAGAAATATAAAGATATTGACGAAGCATTAAGTCAAGCAAGGAAGATTTTAGGAATAAATTATTATCTGGAGCCAGCTGCAAAAGAATATATTCAGAAATGCAAGAAAGCCAAAAACAAGAAGGCTCCAGAAACCACATATTTTGCAAATATAAAGAAAGAGGGATTATTTAAAAAACCCACATATAAAGAATGCCTGACCGAAGGAGTAGATCCCTTAGATGGTGAATATATTGACTGGAAGATAATAGAAAAATTCGAAGAGGTCTCCCCACTATGGAAGAAGGAGTTAAAAGAGGAAATATTTAAAGAAATAAAACAAGAAATGAATGAAAAATTTGAAGAAATAAGAAAATCATATGATGATAAATTTGACATTTCTTTATCCGAGATGGACACTATGGATATCGGAGGTCATGGGCAGCCAGACCATTAGAAAGAATAGTTAACGAATAAAATATATATGAAGTTAAATTGATAAGGTTTATCAATCTTTCGGGCGAGGTGAAACATATACCCTCAAATCTCTAATTTCAATTTCAACACCCAAAAGCACCTCAATTATATGGACTAAATAAGGTAAAGTAAAATCCAGAAAGACACTCTACAAGCATAGAGTGATAATGCACGCAGCATAGGCCGAATAAATCCGGAAGCACTTTCAGTGGTGAAGGACGAATCTCTGCCAAGAACACTGTGAAGAATATAGCTGTCGGCGAAAGTTAAGGCATGCGTGTCTCATCTTTAGTCGAATAAAGGACGCCCGTGGGTGCCAGCTCATGAAGCACCTTGGCAATGAAGATAAGAACGAAGCTCGGACGAGTCTCCCTTCGGCCACTATAAAAAGAGGAGCTGGCCAAACCAAAGGGACACACCGAAGAAGCCAGAACTCCTCCAAGCGGAGCTCACAACCACTCTCAAGCCTTAGTCCTAGTAGTAGTAGTTTTCTAAAAAGAAACCTTGCAAGTATATTGAAGCAAGGAGTGTAATACTCAGCTGTAAGGTAAGCAAGTAAGTGTTTGTATCATCCTCCGGGGTTCCCGAAAGGGAAAACCATATGTAAACTTATTTGTTTAATTATGAAGTAGTTTTCTTTAAGTTTTCTTTATCTGTTTTTTTTTCTGGAAGAGTGTTTATGCTAGGAACCCTATAGGAGAAAACTCTTCGATAGTTCTCGTTCATAGCCTGCATCTCATATAGGCATCAGGGAGAACCGGTATCGGTAGAGAAGTGTTCCCTTTGGGTGGAACTGCCTGGGGAGAAGATAAACTCGCTGTCAGAAAAAAAAAAACAGTAGGGAATATATATATATATATATATATATATATATATATATATATATATATATATATATATATATATTGGGAATCCGTAAATGTGGTATTTTTGTGGTGACAGGAATATAAGAATATTGGGGATCTCTGGGGAATATTTTGGGAGTCGAGAACAGGGAATAGTTTAGGAAATATTCGATCGCTCGAAATATTATAATATTTTGAAAATCAGAAAGTTGAGGAGGCTTTAGGGTTTCGAGAACGACGCCAAATTCCTAAGGAAGAAGGGAACCAAAATTCGAAGTGAATGGAGGGGCATCAAAAGACTGAAGCAGAAACGACCCGAATAGGGGAAAAGAAAAAGGGTTTATTTCCTTTTTAATTAATTATTGAAGTGATCTTTATTACACTAAAATTAATTCTGAAGCTCCAAAAAATCCGAGAAAATTTCAAAGAGTTTATTAACTCGTGTAGAATTTACCAGAGGCAGAAACCACCACGAAACACGAAGAATTTATGATTATAAATACTTAAACGCTTAAAATATTTCGATAAAAACCCAGGAATATAAAAGCATCCAAGTATTTATTCAAAATTTCAACTTGGAATTTTTAATATTGAAAATTTCAAAAATTTTATTCACACACTTTCACAGACAAAATTTTCTAGCGTATTCTTGTATTTCTATTTATCCGAAAATAATTTTTATTTAGGCCGATTTTCTGGGTGTGACAGTCCCCCCATCCCCCCATAGGGCATAGATTCCAACGGTGGACAGACTCCTCGCGAAAAGGTGGGTCCCCTTCTCCCTCATTTCCATGACATGTTGGTCCCACCGCAACCCAACCCTACCAGTTATTCACCTCCGTGGCATCGGAATCTCCACACACTTCTTCCACCTACTCTTCCCTAAGTTCAAGCTTCATAGTGAGAACTGAGAAGCGCCGAACGGCCGCACTTGAGCTCCCCATTCCACTTCCGAAGCCCAAACCCTAAACCCCTCGAGCTTCAATGGCGGCATGGCTGGCGGAGGTGCTGGTGACGGTGATCCTTGCAGCCGCGCGGGGAGGAGGGAAGGGGGCAGACATGTGCATCGTGCTGCTCGGGTACTAGCTCTGCACGGACATGAAGGTGTCGGAGGTGGCCGTACTGTTTGGCGCCAACCCGAGCATTCTACTCACAGCGAACGCCCTTGACTTCACGTCCCCTGGCGTCGCCAACCGCATCCTCCTCTAGTAGAGACGTCCGCGGACCTTTGGGGCCGGAGGCAACGGCGGAGGAAGGGCAGAGGCTCTCCCGTGCCACTCGAGCTCCTTCCCCTTGACATGGTGCGGTGCCGCGCCGGCGGGATGAGGTGTGTCGCCATCACGGGTTGCGACGGCGCAGGGCGAGCCCCTCCCGAGCAGCGGCTTTGTGGTCTCCACAGCCCCTCCCTCTCCCGCTCCTCGCCACGCTGCTCCTCACCGGTGCCATCGGCATCCTCGCTGGCGGAAGGGAGCGAGGAGGAGGAAGATGGGGCGTCCTTGCCGACATGTGGGCTCCATAATTTTTTTTTATTTTTTTGAAATTGCCAATGACATGTGGGTCCCATAGTATTTTTATTTTTTATTGATTATGATTCCATATAAGCGTCATGTAGCCGTCACGTAGCACGAAGACTAAGTCAATGTGCCATGTGGACATCACGTCAGTGAAAACACTGTCAATACTATCGAGGAAGTCGTTTTACAGCGGTTTTAATAGTTAGAGGAGCAGTTATATCAAATTTTTGACCTATAGCTGAGGAAGTCAAGTAAGACTTTTTCCTATATCAAAATATCAGATACGCTCCTCGCGATGCATTCCAAGCATTGGCCGATTCGTCTTCGTCCTCTGTTCGTCTTCGTTGCCTCGATGCCTCGAGAAGTCGTGCTCGTGCGGTGTAGTCTGCGCTGCCCTAGCCAGCTAGCCCCTAGAGGCCTATAGTCTTACGGTAGCGCATCAGTGTGGTGTGCGTCCAGCTTGCAGCGATCGGTATGTATATGTTCATCCGTGCGTCCAACATCGGCAATTGTGCAAGCTGCAGGCCGCGACTCACTAATCAGCGATGGTCTGTGGTTGTCGGCATCAGTCTAATCTAATTCATACGTGTTATATACGATGGTTTTGGCCTGGCTGAATTTGTTGGTTCAGAATATGGTGAAATATTGTTTGAATGGTGTTAAAAAATACTGCATGCAAGAGACATTGTTTGGTAGGTTGTGTAAGTATTGAGTTGGATTACCTCTTTCATTTTCAGTGGTTAGAATACCTCTATAAACATGTATATTGAAAGTACATTAATTATATCTGTGGAGGAATTTTTTTAAGAGATGATTTAAGTTTTTTAACTAGATAATTGTTCAATTTTTAAGACAATAATCACGTATGCGTGCTTGCTTGCACCTGTGCCTACACAAGAGTAGCCTAGCTGAGGAGGAGCGAATGTGACATCGTACGTTCCTCTCGTGGGGTAAAGGCATTAGGAATAGAGGCCACTCATATTGAATGGCCTCAAGTGCACGAAGTCACGTCTCTAAAACGGTGTTCTCCCACAGGGCAAGTAGTTTCAGATGGTGTCTTCGATTTTGCATATTAGTCCCTCGTATTTTCTATTTTAATCCTCACATTGTTTCTATTTACATATAAGTCCAAAACTTTACAAAAAAGCCCTCAAAACTAGAAACATTATTAAAAAAATCCCTTGACCAAATCCATTACCCCACGCAGTTTCCCCTCCCAAAATTCCCCCGTCATTGCTGGCCTCAGCCCGTTGCCACTGGTCACCTGAGCCCCGTCACCGTCGGCCTCAGCCAGTCGCTGCCACAGCCCTGCATAGTTATTAGAACTGGACCGGACCGGCGGTTGGACCGTTAAAAGACCGAACCAGAGACTATATCCGCTCGGTTCACTTAAAAGACCGTCCATGCAATCGAACCGTTAAAAACTGGTTGAACCGAGCGATTTTTTACGAAACCGGTGAACCGGCCGGTTTTTTGGGAACCGGCCGGTTTTTGTTTGTGGACCTTATTACCCCTATTTTTTTATCACACAACTTACGGTATGGGCAAAATCGTAAATGTTTATTTTTTTTAGGGTTGCCTGTGCTGCTACTGCGCCTGCTCTGCCTTGGGCCTAAATCCAATCAATCCCTACCGACGGCCACAAGGCGAACGGCGGCGGCGGCGAGGCAGAGCTGTAGGCGCACGATGGCAGCGACAGAGGCGGCGGCGGCAGAGGCGCAGGTATACTATAAATCTTAGCTTTCCCTTCTCAAATATAGGTATCTGCACGAATGAAGAATTTCGAAAGGAACAAAATACAGAAATATAACTGAACAAAATAGCAATGAGCATTCGTAAGTGAATGCCAAGCAGCTAACTCCTAGGACTGGCTTCCACTTTCTTACGAATGTCAAGCAGCTAACTCCTAGGACTAGCTTCCACTTTCTCCGTCAGCACAAGTAATATCAGTAGAGTTAGATGCATTTTTTAGCCAGGAAAAGAAGATACATAAGCCATTCCAGAACAAAGAAAAAGAGAAACTAAACCCCCTGATCAAGGTTAGAGATTCAATACACAGATATTTCCATGAGTTGCAATTCATTTTTTGAGTGCAGCTACTGTGATTATACAATTAAAATATTTATGTGTTTATGTTTTTCTATAAATCAACTGTATATGTATATATATCGCTCCGGTTCAATATATTTCATGACCGGTTCAATTTATCCGGTCTAAAACTATCGAACCGACAATTCAACCGGTTTTTAACGGTTGGACCATGAACTAGTGAACCAATGGTCTCGTCGGTTCAATGTCCGGTCCGGTACTAATAACTATGCAGCACTGGCCCCGTGTCTGCCGGCTTCTCCTCTCGCCTCCACCGTCGGGTCGGCAGGTTGACGAGCTCCACCCAACGGTGGCGACACTCCCTGAGCTCCACCTGACGATAGCGGCACCTTCCCAAGCTCCATGGTCCAGATCGAAGGCAATTCGTCTTCTTTGGCCCCGAGCTCCTCCTTGTTTGGCCGCCGCTGTGCAGATGAAGCACGGTGGAGGCGTGGAGCGTGGTGGCGGTGCAGATGAGGAGATGAGCTTGGCGGAGGCGGCCTCCAACTTCCAGATCCGGCGCCTCCAACCTATTGCGGCCATGACGGCCATCAACCTTGGCGCGTGGAGCACGGCGTGAATGAGGCGATGAGCTCGGCGGTGTCCTACAACGCCGTCTGTTGTGGTAGGCCCTCTTCTCTCCCTGTCCGTCACGCTCATTGTTTTCCCTAACCCCGTCGGCCGCGTCGCCACTTTCTCTCAGATCTGGCCAGTGGCCGCCGTTGCTCAGACAGGGGAGGGAGGAGGGGGAAACCGCGTCGCTGGGGCACGGCCTCGCCCACATCGCGGCTTGTGAGCCGTTGCCTCCGCCGCTCGTGCCCTCGGCCTGACGAGGCGGCTGTGCCCTCTGCAGGGCACGAGTGCCTCTACGGGGGCACAGAGAGGCTGAGTTGGAGCTGCGGATCCAACGTTGCGACCTGAGGCCACTCGCCACGTCTTGCACTGCGAATGTCCTAAGGTACCGTTCGATACTGCACGTGGAGGAGAAATTTTTAATTAATATGCTTTCCGAACTACTAAACGGTATATTTTTTTAAAAATATTTTAGTTACTTTAAAAAATCTTATAAAATATTTTTTTAAGTTTGCAATAGCTAATACTCAATTAATCATACACTAATGACTCATCTTATATTACGTAATCTTCTTTTTTTTCCGTTTCGCTTACCTTCAGACTAAGGCTAAGGCACACATCAAAACATTAGTATCAGTGGCAACTCACTTTGTATGTAGGTTGGTGGTGACGTGTGGTGGAGTCGGCCGTGCAGACATGAGTTCATTCTGTGATTACATGCATGTATATCTCGTGCGAAAAATGCAATATAATGGATTTTGTGTACTTAAATATCCACGGTTCATGGTATATTGCTTTTCGGAGTGCTTGAATTTGTGGGAACAAATGTTTGTTCATTGCACTCATGCATTTTGGAGTTTAGGTAATTAAAGTAGTTATCTTTTTGCAATAAGATTTCGTTGTTGCATATCGAAAATTAATATTTGCACTCAACAAAATTATATCTTACATCTAAACACAATAATAAATTTCACGAAACACCCTATGTTTTATGGTCAAAGTTATATAAAACCCTAGGTACTATAAGTGTCGGCACATAACCTTAGCTATAAAGTTTCATAAAATCCCACCCTTATATATATTAAGCACGTGTTTACTTAAATTACTGATTTTTGTTTAAGGTTGTTAGTTTAACTATTCACTACTTTGAATAACGCAATTGTTTCAAGTCTGCTAAAATTAACCGAGATTTGAATAAGAGCGGGTTTTCTGAAACTCTTATACCATAAAAGGTAGAGTTCCTTCCATCAGCTAGTGTATACTGCGTGGTTCGGATGGCTCTTTTATCAGCGGTACGGGACCGTTTCTTCCATCAGTTGGGATGCTTGCTTTGTGGAGTTAAATGGCGTGCAAGAGGCGATTGAACTGGCCAAGGAAGTTGTGGAGTGTCAAGTTTGATTCTAGAGACAGGCATTACGGATGTAGCGAGAATGCTTCAGGAGAGTAATCTTGACAGGTCCATGTATGGAGCTTTAACACAAGATATCGAAGATAAATTTCTTTCACTTCAAGAGGTAAAGGTTAGCGTAGAATAGTTGCATAGATTTTTCTTTCAGTACTTGGTTTAATGTACCCCTCGTTCTTAGAGGAGGTTCTTATTTTTGACTGTTTTGCCAACTAGTAATAAAGGATGCAGCTATTCTTTTTTTAAAAAAAAGATATTTATGTTGTGGAGGCCATAGGTCTCTGGTAACTCAAGAAAGACAAATACGATGACTAGGATATAGGATAAGCCGGCTTATATAATTAAGAATGTAGTATAACTCGGTTTTGTATAACCTTGTATGATAAGAAAAAAGATATAGTTCTAGCCGGTTACTCTATGTTCTGATAAAAAAATCCTTTGATTGAGTCTGACTAGTATTTCTATCTTATAACCTTGTCTACTCAATGTATAAGAAAAGACAAAAAGCCCCCTGGGCATAACCAATCTTGCTAGAGAATACAATGAAAGTAATACATCATAACTGAAAGTAGAGTATTACCTTACCCCGAGGGTCTAAATCAATATAAATTGTTTTGTCTTTCGAAGTCCATCGAGTTTAGGTCTGATGAGTAGCCTTATATTCAATATTGCTGATACAAAATATCAAACACATGTGGTATAAGTATAAGTATAGGTTATCTGGTTAAGACTAATTTTATACACATGTGCTTCGTTGGTAGAGGTTCGAATCAGGTAGGATCATATATAATTTATAATAAACAAGACGATGTGCATTTGAAAATAAAATATTATCTCTATTTTTAACAGGATGCATATCGCATGTCGAATGTTTCTTTATGAGCATAGCTTGCTTAATTAATATAACATCGTCTAGGGGAAAAAAAATTCGAATAAGATGGATTCCTTTATACAGAGTTGAAATTGTGCTTAATGTTCATAACAATCTTCAATAGGGCGCACAATTATAGTACGCCGAAAGTTTCTAGTAAACAAGATCCCCCACACATTAACCATTTCTAGCTTTGGAAATAGTATAAAATAAAGCTTAGGCCAATTATCAGTCACCAATAGCATACATGCATATATGGTTTTATATATTTTTTTCTAAAATATAGCAACTTCGGACAACGTTATTCGGATACATAGCTTGTCTAGATATATTACCAAAAATTACTATATTCAGATGCATAGCCATAAGTTACTATATTTAAAAAATTACGGGCACCATTTGCAAGCTCAAATCACGAACTGTACACAAGTAGAGTGAATACGTACCCTTCTGGAACACAGGAACAAAATGTGCTCTAGATGAAATCAAGAATTGCACACAGCAACACAATGTAATCAATCCGATAATCCGCAGAGCCACACCGCGAAATACAAAAGCGCCGCGCAGCAGATGATGATCAGCTCGTACGTGGGGAAGCAGTCATTGTCGTCTTCATCGCCGTCGTCGCCACCCGGTCGGTAGTAGTTGAGCATGCTGTAGTGGTCGCCATCGCCGCCCACCACGTCGGCACCATCCGTCGTCCTCCTCTTGGAACGCAGGAGCAGCAGCGCGCCGCCCGGCGACACCACGGCGTAGAAGACGTCCACCGGGACGTCGATGAAGTCCCCGCCCTCGGTCATTGGGGAGCAGTCGTCGAAGATGATGGCGGAAGAGACGAGGCTTAGCCGGGGACGGGGAAGAAGAGAGCTAGCGAATTACATATAGGCTCGTAACTGTTTCCATCACTTCCTGAATCTTGAATTCTGAAGAATTCAGAAAGTTCAGAATCTGCACAAGAAGTGGAGAATCACCATGAGATTTAGTCAACTCATCCTTCGAAGCTGGAATTAGAGGTCCTTATTATATAGACCTCATGGTGAGCCTCGTGAGTTTTCTACGAGTAGTTCATTGATGCTATTTTCTAATTGAAAATTTGATCACGTCGCCTTCAGTTTCTCGCCAAGATGCTGTATGCTACCTCCAAGGAACGGTTCAGACGCGAGCAGGATGGGATACACTATGATATTCGAGCAACTGACCCCTCTGAGCTGGACATCGTGCTCATTGACCAAAATAACTAGCAAATCATCATCATCATTATCTTAATTGCGTTATGGAAATGTCGTGCTAACAATAAGTTAGCACTGAAATTTTAGTTCCTTGGAATACAATTTTACACTGCTGAGGTTGTTCAGCTTCAGCTATACAATTTTAGTTCCTTGTAATACAATAATACTTCTAGCTTGTTTGTCATTAGTAATGCCTACTTCACTACCTTCAACCTGAACACTGATGAGATGACAGATCAGAGATGAAAGGCACCAATCTGATGATCAGTCTTATTAGCTTCAACGAGGGTATGGATCACAGTCACAGCAATCAAAATTGCATGGCTAGATCCACCCAAGCCCATAAACCTGTCAACAGAGTCAGTGCACCAACTCAAAATACAAGAATTGCTACGATTATCAGGTAGCGCCTGCACCGCCTAGGACTAATTGAGTCGTCATTGTCAGGCACCGGCTGTTCAGGCGAACAGAGTCAGTGCACCAACACAAAATCCAACGAGAATTGCTACAACTATCAGGTAGCGCCAGCATGTCTAGGACTAATTGAGTCGTCATTGTCAGGTGGCACCGTTCAGGCGACACTGTTGTTCGTTGCGGCTTCTGCAATATAACATGCATGCATTGCATTAATCATTGTGTTGTAAAACAACGAGGAGATGTAGATGTAGAACGTCCGCGCCCATCCCTTTGCCCAAAGAACATCACAGAACTAGATAATTGCCACATATATAGGGTGGAGCTCTCTCTTTATTAGATCTGTTCTTTATCCAAGGCGAATCCAAGATTTGCGGATCGTGGGACGGGAAGCGAATCCAAGGCGGATCTACTCCTTGCTGCCACCGGAGGGGAGTGCTAGATTCTGTGGTCCTTGAGGAAGGTGCCAGCAGCAACTCTTCCCGGAAGCCCACGGTTATGGTGTGGCAAGACGCAGCGGCGGGTGGCGCGGCAAGGAAGGACGGTGGTGACCTAGTACGGAGGTGTCGGGCTAATGGGTCTAGACCCACCGATGGATCCGACCAGGCCTGGTGCTACGACGGCGGGATAACAACGGGAGGGGAGCGCCAGATTCTGGCGTTCTTTGAGGAAGGCCGCGTTTGGGGATTGCGGTTGGTGGCAGCGGCGCCTCTTCCCGGAAGCCCACAGGGAATGCGAGGTGGCACGCGGCGGCGGCGGACGTGATGGCAGCGAGATTTTGGAGTACTAGTTGTCCCATCAATCACCTCCCATTCAAATTTTTTCCATCTTACCCCCGAACCACACTCCCACCCCAATGTTATCTGGACACAGACATGTGCCGGAATCCGACTCAGACTCGCGTGTCCAATTTGGCACAAAAGAAATGGATACACAAAATCCTTCTTGGAATCCAACATGGCTGTCGGAATCCGACTTGGACTCAGGGTGTCCGATCCGGCAAAAATTATTTGGACATGGGTGCCCAAGTAACATTGACCCACCCCAGAACAACCCCTCATTTAATAGGGCCCTCCTAGGCTTTTCCCTTCATCCTTAATCTCTCCAAAAGAGCCCAAAATCACTTATATTTGTGGATGGAGGGAGTACATAGTAAGTAAACCATACCTTGCAGACATCTGTAGGGCATGTTCTAAGCTTTGTAGAAGCATTAGGACCAAAGGACCCCAATGGCCTTTGGGCATGCTGACAAGACAAGGTTTACAGTCAGTACAAAAGTAGAGATAAACAAGGATGCACGAAACTAAAAAGTAAATGAGTATATCATGAACTAAAACTCATCTAGCAACAGCATTTTCAAGATCAGAACACTAATGCCATATGACACTTGGACAGAAGGGCACATCTAAATGTTGACATTACTAGGATGAGACATACATGCAAGAAGACGAATAATAAACTTAAGCATGGCTAGGCATTAAAGAATGAAGGGATCTTAAAATCAAATAACACCAAGTAGAAATCTTGCCTTAAGATCAAATTTTGCAAGAGAGAGCTGATCAAAGGACAGCAAGCTAGTAAGTTTCAAGGTATCAGCTCACTTTAAGCGATCTCTTTAAAAAAGCAAGCAGCTGCTGTTCAATGGAAAACGGTGTACCTAATTCAATGTTATTTCCAAGTTTGCATGGAGAACCAATTGTTCCAACTGTGCTTGACATGCCTATCTTTGATAATAGATTAGAAATAGTTACTAATATATAGGCAAGGCATGAATCATCATTGTTCTGGAAAAAAAAATGAAAGCATGTTTTAAAACAGACAACTGAAGAGAAGCTTGCAGCTCACAGAAATATTTAAATGTCCCTAAAACATAATACACCAGAAATTTTGTTCAATATGTACAAGAGCATGTACCAAAAGCAGTAGCTGACTTATATACAATGTCTTATCCAGCAATAAGACTATGGCAATTTTAGATTCTGATAAGCCATGTAACTGGGACACCAGGTTAACTGCCTAAATGCCTAACAGTTTGGAGATGTCCATTTAGACCCTCAGGCCACCTTGGCAATAGAGGGAAGAACACATAAATGCAATAGATTTTCGTTGTTTAGAACTTCATAAGAAGAGATTGTGTAATCCATTGACTGATTACATTTTTCCAGGTTATGCTGAAACTCTAGGGCAAGAAAGCATCGAACTTACAAACAGTAATGAAATTTTATCTGATTTCATGATGCTATCAGGCGACAGTTTTTTTTTCTTTTTGGTGTGTGTGCACGCGCGCGCGCAATAACATTTGCAACAAATTGTAGAATCACTTAAAAATAAAGATACACCATAAAAGAATTTCGTGCATCCAAGTCTGGCTGAAGATAAGCAGAATTAAGGGTACAGCACCCTGCTAGAATAGCCACATTGACTGAAGCCTTGGTAAATTAATCGATCAACTCATTTTATTGTAAAAAAATCTTATTTGAGAAAGAACCAAGTCTAGTAACTGACCATTTGCAAAACACACACTGCTTCAGTGAATGCCTGGAAGAAAACAATCCAAGAGGACATTAAGCAAAGTGCAATATTGAAACAGTTAGGTCCTAGAAATATTCAGGCGAGTAAAATAAGAAAAACCAACTACCTTACATTACCTCTAGGGCTTTCTTCGAATGTCCAAAGTAACAGCACAAGTTACCTAAGTAGAGCAAAGCACTCATACTTCCCAACAATAACATCTTGGAATGGAGACGTGGTATGACAGAAAAGTCTTCGCATCCCTGCACTACATCATCCACATAAATTAACTATGTCAGAACATAATTACAAGAGCTTCTGTGTTTTCAACATAGCATACACAATAGAATTAGTGATTGAGAAAATATAATACAGGTAACAACAAGACTTCACGGACATGTCATAATTCCAAAAAATTGTTGTATTATCCCATTCCAATTTTGATCCAACATGGTAATACAGAAATAAAGACTGCAGCATTGTTGAACGCACAAAACAGGAAGAGCTTCATAGACAGCTGACAAAATGCTTGAGTCTAGGGACTACGATTCCTTAGTTCACAGAAAACACCTGCTATAATTGCCATGCATGTTTAGGGACCATTGAATAACTAAAACAAATGTGTTGTCAATGATTGTAAATAAAAAGAACAGGCGGTCAAAACATGAAACTCTCCAGCAATGAGTTGGCGATTGGAAGTTTGGTACAGACCTGTAATCAAAATAGCAGTGAAGGTTATCAAATCCGGCAACATAACCATCGTGGGTAAGGAATTCAAGTACTGCAAAAATTGGACCTGACAGGTAGAACATGGATCAAAATAAACCAACGTGACCAGGAGCTCTTCACAGTTCAGCACAGATTCATAGTAAATTATGGTATTGCTCTGCTCATAATTACACGGTGGAGCTCTCGAGCTAATGTCTGAAGCTGACTCATAGTGGCATTAAATGAATTCAAAGGCACAGAACTGGGATCCCTGCAGCAAGAACTGCTATTAAAGGCTCTGCTTCATGTGCTTTCCAAGAAGTAGGACAAGTTCGTGGTAGCATTAGCTGATTAAATGTGGTAGAGGACTGATTAAATGTGGTAGAGGACACTCACTTCTCAAGAATATCAGCTTGTTTGTTAAGATATGCCTCTAATTGCCACCTTAATCTCAGACAAGTTGGATCATCTGGTTTGAATATTTTAGCTAGCACAAGAAAGAAAGACATAAATATTTTTAAAGAAATAGATCTTTTCAAGCAGACTGATAAAGCAAAGATAGGTATTTCAAAAAACTAATGGATGTAGTATTGAGAAATAAAAAAATGATATTGACAATAATCCACGTACATATTTAGTAATACAAATAGGGTGACTATGGCATGAAAGTGTATGTAACTTCCAACAATCTAATAGTCACCCTGCAATTGGACTGTTGGAAAGTGGAAAATAGTGAGGGAGCAAAAGATCCAAAACTCTTTTGTAACTTCAAAGTTGTATGCATACTAGGCTTATCTGGGTAACTGTGGCAGAAATCATTTTGTAATATCTTGAATCAAATTGCAGAAATAACATATGTGGCGGCCTTTATTTTTCTAACACAGGATGATAAAGTCTTAATATGCTAGAAGGCAATCACTTCAAGCATGGAATCAAAACAAAATACTTGCAATAAATACTTCTTTTAACTTCCAGTTGTTATAACAGATGATATAACAGAAAGAAACTGTCTAAACTCCAGATTCTAATCTAGCTTTATCTTCCAGTTGTTGTGCACATCAGTCATCACATCTCTTCGTTGGTGGAGAATTATTCTGAAAACTTTGGTGTGGCTCATATTTTTTCTTGCTTGGTATATTGAAATAATTCCACATGCACATTAAATCGATGAAATGCCAGGTTATGGATTTTGGGTTCAGATTTACCTTCATCAAAACCATGGAGTGAAGCTGGGGCATATGTACAAGAGATGAAGAGCTCTCTCAGGGGCATAACCTTGACCATATTTGTCAAACATACCATCTCTAACATGAATATTTGCATCAATGAAGTTGCTCATTTCCATTTCACTGTTAAAATCCTCATCTTCTGCCAAGCCATAGCCCATATGAGTTGTCAGTGGAGCTACAATACTCCACAAGGTTTGCCAAAAGATGGCAGACACCCAAAAACAAAAATTCAGCAAGAACACTAAGTACCATAAATAATAAAAGGAAAAGGTAAAAAAAGTAATGGGCTGTGCATGGATTGTTCTGCTTATAGCACCTCAAAAAGTCATTGTATTGAAGGAAAGTATACAGCAACGAAGAAAAACTCCAAGCTGATTATTTGCATCCAAAAATTCATCTTCCACATTTGCACCTTCCGGTGCAGATAGAACACCTGGCAATAAGAGTTGCAAAGTAAACTGTATTCGTTTATTTGAAGTCTTTCTCTAAGCATGCAGTATTAAGGACTCAACTTACACCCATATTGTAAATCTCACCTCGTAGCTTATCGAAAAAATTGAACTGATCATCTGGCGAATTAAGCGCTGAAAGGATACTTGTAAGTTGCTCACAGAGCCAGCCATTAACCAAACCATCAACCGCCTTCAGCTGAGTAAGTGGATATCCATATGAGTGAACTTAAACTCTTAAAGGCATAGGCAGCTTCGGCATGGAGAGATAATTAGAAGGTAGTGACAGTAAAATGTAACAATTGGTCATGAGAAATATCAGAACAAGTGAATGGCCTATGGGGTTGATCAATCACAACGAATCTATCATTTCAGACTGAACCGCAAATCGAGAACACTGAATGAAATGGCAATTTTAAAGCTACAACGGTTATGTGGTCACATCAGCAGCTAAGTGCAGGTCGCAATCAAACTATACCAGTTCTGTTCAGGAGTGACATTTGGGGCGTGGGGGAAAGAGAGCATACTTACGCTGGTGAGGACGAAGAGGAAGAGGCCAAGCCGGTTGTGGTGCGCGACGGACTCGAAGGGGAAGGGCAGCGAGGGGTCGGAGACCCCCGCCTGCGGCGGCGGCGCGAAGACCTGCACGAGGTGGCACACCGCCAGCTTGTGCGGCGTCAGCTCCAGCAGCGCCCCACTGCCGACTGATCCCACCTCCTTCCCCGGCCGTGCCTCCGCCCACCCCCGTAAATACGTTTATCCCGCCGCCGCCGGAGACGAGGGTTTTGAATTTTGCTAGGCTTGCGACGGAGCCGTATGCCGAGGGGTTAGTGGAGAGTGGGTGTTTCGCGGGGAAGATGGTCACGAATTGTAAATGGGCCCGAAGTAATTTAAGTGGGCTTCCTTGGTGAATTTAGGCCCATTAACTAGAATCCATATGGGCCCGAAATAATGTGTGTGCTCTGTGTGTAAATATGAAATTTTTTTATTTTTATATTTATTTATTAAAAGATTTGCAAAAGTAGATTTTTGTTTAAAAAATTGCAAAAATAGACTCCCACCGCCCTCTGGGAGGGCGATTTTTAAAAATCGCTCTTCTAGAGGGCGATTTGATGACGTGGCTGACAGCCTCCGGCCGACGGCCGTCAGCCCGTCAGCCATTTTGTGGGCGGCCCCCCGGTCTCCCAAAAACCGCCCTCTCAGAGGGCGGCAAGGTGGCCGCCTGCAAAATGCGCGGGCGCGGGCGCGAGCGAGGGGCGCGGGCATGGGCGCGGGTGCGAGCGAGGGGCGCTGGCACGAGCGAGGTGGGCGTGGCCGAGGACGCGGGCACGGGCGAGGGGCGCTGATGCGGGCGCGGGCACGGACGAGGGGCGCGGCCGAAGGCGGATGAGGGGAACTGGCCCGCGCCCGTGCTCATGCCCGCGTCCGCGCCCCTCACCCGTGCCCACGCCCGCGCATTTTGCAGGCGGCCACCTTGCCGTCCTCTGAGAGGGCGGTTTTTGGGAGGCCGGGGGGCTGACGGCCGTCGGCCCGGGGCCGTCAGCCACGTCATCAAATCGCCCTCCCAGAGGGCGGTGGAAGTCTATTTTTGTAATTTTTTCAAAAAAAATCTACTTTTGCAAATCTTTTAATAAATAAATATAAAAATAAAAAATTTTCGTGTAAATATAGTCCCATTAATTGACACTGTACACACGTGGGCCTGGCCATCCCCATGTTTCCTTTTTATTGCATTTCATTTTCTGGCTATCAATTCATTTTCTATTGCATTTCATTTTCGACCTGTTTTATAATACTAACAAAATACCCTCGTATTGCAGCATGAACAAGAAAATGAAGAAGCTCAGAAAAGAGAGAGAACGTGGATAGACATTCAAGTGAGCTGGCATGGGTTGTTCGATGGCGGCAGTGACACACCAAACAAGTTCGTCCAGCCAACCGTTCGAGATTACGTGCAGAAAGAACTATTAGTAATTAATGCGTATCTCTAGTTGGTTTATACGTAGAAATCTTTACTGATAGTTTGTGCATTGCTACGGAAAAAAGTATTAATTTTAAATCGGTGGATAAAATGATGTTAAATAATTATTGATTATTTTCTATATTGATTACATTATGTATCATCCAATAAAAGCATTATTTTTTACAACGTCATTACAAAACAAGCCTAATCAATTTGCTAGAACTGTTTTTTTTTCTTCTGAGGAAAATAAAGGAATGCATGTAGTGGAATCAAAGCAACATGACTAATTAAAAGATGCAGCACCTCGAGCCTCCAGTTTAACAAAATAAATAACAATCTCATTGAAGAAGAGATATAAATAATGTTGTACTGCACAATACCTCTAAAGGTACATGGCACCAATGTTCACGGTACAAGGAGAATTATTCATTCATAGAAAAGAAAGATAATAGAAAATGACATAGTCATCCCCTCAAAAACATTTTTTAAAAGAAATATACATGGTAGAACTCATGTAACTGATACATTGGCATCCATGAGGGCAAGCAGCTCCTAAAACAATCCAAGTTAGCACAATGGTACATGCAGCCTGGAAAAATCTCAGTCCTCAGTTTAGAATGATTGTCAGAAAAAATTTGGAGATAGAGCTTAACTGATCACACGCTGGAGATAGAGCTTACCATGGTATCACCTATCCCCAGGCTGAGAATTCCAGCGAACGGGGTAAGAGGTCGGTCATTGAATCCTGATGACATCCATTTAGGAAGTACACATCCCAGGAAGAGTGAGAAATGACTGAACAAAACAAATTCAGTGCTAGGTTTATCCTACCATTGAACAAGAAAGTGAGATATAAAATCTGGGAAAAAACGACCATTAATCTAGACCTGCCTAACAATTAGAATCTCAGAATCACGGTGATCAGTGAAGGCATTCATGAACTGATGCACAATTTGCCCAAGAGGGTATATTTCCCAAACCCTAGGACAAAGTTAAACATTTTATGGAACAAATTAGCACATGTTTAGGGCCCGTTTGGTAGAGCTCCTGATTCAGTGATTCTGTGATTTTGATTCTGATTCTTGCTGAATCAGATACTGAAGAGAATCAGAATCAGTACGATTAGGAGTTTGGCTAAAAACATTAGCTCTAGATTCTAATAGGAGAACTTTCAGATAAATTGTCTATACTACCCCTGTATTAGCAAGAGATTTATATATACTTCCATATAAATATACTGCTACTCACTAAAAAATATATATATTACTGCTCACTATTGTCTACTTGTTATTTAAAAAAATATGAGAGACACTGTTCTCTACTTGTAGTCTAGAAAAAGAAATAGAAGACACTGTTCTACTGTTCTATTCCATTTATTTTTTTAAACAGCAAGCGAAGAACAGTGTCTTCTCGGGGCACTGTTCTGTACTTGCTCTTTAAAAATAAGAAATGGGAGAGCTCACTGGATAAGGGAGGCCGGCGTCGGCGCGCGAGGCCGGAGGGCGGCAGGGGAGGCCGAGGGCGGCGTCGGCGTGCGGGAGGCCGGGGGCCGGCGTCGGCGCAGGAGGCCGGAGGGTGACAGGGGAGGTCGAGGCCGGCGTCGGCACGCGGGAGGCCAAAGGGCAACGTCGCCGCGCGGGAGGCCGAGGCCGGCGTCGGCGCGCGGGAGGCCAAAGGGCGGCGTCGGCGCGCGGGAGGCCGGGGGCCGGCGTCGGTGCGGGAGGCCGGAGGGCGGCAGGGGAGGCCGAGGCCGGCGTCGGCGCGCGGGAGGCCGGAGGGATGGGACGGACTGGGGGGTATACCCCAGTGGCAGGTGGGTAATTTTTGCAAATTGTTGTGGGTATTTTCATTTTTGGTTCGTTGGATTCCCACGAGAAGCTGCCTTTTGCCCGATTCTCTATTCATGTGTAAATTTGGGAATCACTGTGAATCGATTCGGCTGAGAATCAGAATCATTTTTGTCTGTTTGGCTCAGCTCTAATTGATTCGACTGAGAATCACCCCCGAGAATCCCTACCAAACGGGGCCTTATTTACAAAGGAAAAGAAATTAGCACATGTTGGCATACAAACTGCTGAAAACCAGGGAAAGGTAGAAAGAGCATGGGAAAAATAAAGAAAGATGCTTACTCGAATCATCTCCAATATTAAGAAAACTGCAAATGCAGCACCAATGCTAAGTCCAAGAAATCAGACTGCAAAGAGAAACAAAGTGTTGACAGTGTGTTCCATACAATCTGACGGGGATTGATTTCAGAAAACACATACATTACCTGAAATATTACTGCAGGAGAGAAAATCAGTACAGCAACAAGATGGTAGTACTTCCGCAAAAGAATCCTCACCGTTTTGCTTTGCTTTGATATACTGTAGAACCTTCTAATTGATACATATATCACAAATATCCAGTATGCACATAGAGCAGCCGTTCACGCGAATCGGTGAAAATATGTTTAAAACCCTGCGAAATAATAAACCATTAAGTGAACAAAAAAAATCAGTACCTACAAAAATGCGCAAGATTTTGCAAGCACAGCAGAAAGCAAAACTTCAATATTTGAGTAACAGGGGTGTTAAGAATATAAGTACATGTAGATTTAATTTATTTTATAAATAAATCATGATATTAATAGTATAAGTAAACAGAACCATATAATCTGACCTAAACATGTATATGACAGCAATTAACATGAATAGATCAAACACAGGAGACATAATGTACGCGTACCTATAACCCTGTTCTGAAGCAGATGTAGGCTGTTCTAGAGTAGACACCGGTGCAACACGTATCGCACGAACGACACGTTGCATTAGGTGATAGCGACGACGTGCAGCGCCCGAACGTAAAGGAAGGCGAGCCGTGATGGGCGCACAGTGAGCAGTCGCGCGTAGCACTTCTCAAAAACCTTATTCACCCCTCCCAGTGCAAGACGTCGAAGGCGAGGGTTCTGGAGACCTGCTCTCCCAATCCGCCGGTGCACGTCGACGAACGGGACGAAGTAGATGACGAACGATGGCTCATAACAGAAGAGATGGCAAGCTCTAAACTGTTTTCGCATATGTTGTGTGGAGACAGCAACTCAATATTTATAGAGATATTAGGACGCGTGATCAGGACGCCCGCACGATCTCTATCTCGTAACCGAACCGGATAAGCCGCGCGTATCTTATCCGGAGTCCGCTTGTCAAATTATCCCGTGAGTTCAAAACAAACTCCAGATAAGTTTGATCTCTATCTTGTAACCGAACCGGATAAGTCACGCGTATGTTATCCGGAGTCCGCTTATTAAATTATTCCGTGAGTTCAAAACAAACTCCAGATAAGTCCGCTTATCAAATTATCCCGTGAGTTCAAAATAAACTCCAGATAATTTGCAACAAAACAAAACTACAAAAAGAAGCGCATGTCGCGTACGTGCGCTGCCTCGCCTGGCGAGATGAGCGAGCGCGCGTGTGTTCCTCTAGTTCTCTCTACTATGCATGTTTCAAGTGGCTAGAAGAGAGTTCACCCTTATAAGGAGGTCTTCTTCTCCTAGAACTAGTAAGGTGGTACTAAACTCCCATACCACTTCTTATAAGATAGGCCTTTGAGATTTTTTTAGCAATTATTCTCCACGTGCTCTTCCGATGAAGAGCAAACTTATATGCTTACCAAACAGATGGATGCACGTCGAAACCATGAACGAGGCGTGTCCATGATGGCACTAACAACAACAGTGCTACCAACAATGAGACATAAAATACAAAACAGTCAATTCTTTTCTGTGTGCGTTCCCCAACTGTTTGTGTTCTTTGCTTCCCCGGCTTTTTACAGTAAGCCAAATTTTGAAGGGAACTTTTGTACGACAAGGGAAGTAGAAAACGACCATGCAAAACCCCATGCAGAAAAAAAAGGGAAGATAATTATGCACTAATAAGCTGACAGCGGACAATCTAAATAACTTCTACCTGAATAATTGTGGCAATCTCGCTTCGAGTTCCAGGTGTCTGAATAAATGCTTCCGATGATACAGCGAACTCCATCTGTCAGCATGATTGCAAATTTGCAGCCAACAAAAATTGTATCAGATTTGCTACCATTTTGCTGGTAAAATATAGTTTGAGGAATAAATCACACCTTCGAAAGTGCCTGAGCCGTCATATCACCACAATAAAGAACAAGACCACCTGAGACCAAAATGGCCTCCCCTGAAATTTACAGAAGAATGTAAAGATAAGTAGTGTCAGCCGGAACCTCCGACCAGGAGCAAAGCAAATTCAAAATGTCAGCCGGAACCTCTGGCCAGGAGCAAAGCAACAAGAAAACTCAATCACAATGAACACACGAGGATTTTGGTGCTGTTGCAACCGCGACAGACTTTTCTGAATATATTAATTTCCTACTTATACACAAAGCTAAACTATAATAGAAAAGAGAGGAGTGGCTGAGTAGAGCTCACGCCCTCCGCCATGCTCGCCATGACCCGAGCACACGACGCGCACGACGCCCACGAAGCGCGAACTCCGTGGCCACGATACAAGACGCGCTCGGGAGGATAAGAATCCAAAGCCGAGCTCAACACTAAGCCAAACTGAAAAAACAAAACTGAGCCGAACTCAAGATTATAGACTCGATCATATTTCACCCCCTAATCCTGAAGTTCCTTGCTGATCTTGACGACGCCCAGCTTCACACGTAGCTCACAGAAGCGATCGCGCGCCAGTGGCTTCGTCAGTATGTCAGCGATCTGCTCCTCAGTGCGGACGTGCTCAATGTCCAGCTTCCCATCTCCAACGCACTCCCGGATAAAATGAAATCTCACATCTATGTGTTTACTGCGATCATGGAAAAACGGGATTCTTACTGAGTGCAATAGCCGATTGGCTATCCATCTTGAGGATGAAAGCCGTGCGCTGCTCACTCTTCAGCTCGGCAAGCAGCTGTGCCAGCCAAACACCTTGACAGGTCGTCGTCGTCCCTGCAATGTACTCCGCTTCGCAGGACGATAACGCGACGACCTTCTGCTTTTGCGACTGCCAAGTCACTGGGCAGGAGCCGTAGAAGAACAGCACGCCAGTGGTGCTCTTCCTTGTATCAATGTCGCCGCCCATGTCGGCGTCGCTGTACCCCAGCAGCTTCAGCTCCTGGCCACCGTGCTTGTAATGGTAGCCGTAGTCGATCGTCCCCGCGATGTAGCGCAGGATTCGCTTCACCGCGTTGAGGTGATCGGTGGTGGGGTGCTCCATGAAGCGGCTGACGTAGCCGACGGTGAAGGCGATATCCGGCCTTGTGTGTACCAAGTACCGGAGGCAGCCGACAAGGCCCCGGTACTCAGTGGCGTCCACCGGCGCCGCTGTACTCGCCTTCGACAGCTTCAGGCGAGGCTCCATCGAAGTGTGGCATGGGTTGCAGCTGCCCATGCCGACGCGCTCCAAGATCTTGCGCGCGTACGCCGCCTGCAACAGTTTGATGCCATCGCGCCCCTGCTGCACCTCAATTCCCAGGTAAAAACAGAGCAGACCAAGATCGCTCATTTTGAACCTGGAAGACATCTGCTGCTTGAACTTGACGATCTCGGAGGCGTCGTTCCCGGTGATGATGATGTTGTTGATGTAGACCCCCACCAGCAGCCGAGACGTGCCCTTGCCGCGGGCGTAGACGGTGCTTCGACGTGCTGTGGCTGAAGCCGAGTGCCACCAACGTCTCGTCGAGTTTCGTGTTCCACGCGTGCAGTGCTTGACGGAGACCGTAGAGCGCCTTGTCCAGGCGCAGCACCTTGTTCTCATGCCCGACGACGGTGAAGCCGGGAGGCTGGCGGACGTACACCTCCTCGACCAGCTCCCCGCTCAGGAACGCAGACTTCACGTCCATGTGATGCACCGGCCACACCTCCTGGGCAGCGAGCGCAAGTAGCAGCCGCACAGACTCAATGCGAGCCACGGGCGCGAACACCTCGTCGAAGTCCACGCCCGGCTGCTGGACGTAGCCCTTTGCCACGAGCTGAGCCTTGTGCTTGATGGCCTCGCCGGCGGCGTTCTTCTTCACCTTGTACACCCACTTGAAACCGATCGGGCGATGACCAGGCGGAAGGGGCACCAGACGCCAGGTCTGGTTGCTCTCGATGGAGTCCATCTCCTCCATCATGGCGCGGCACCAGGACTGGTGCTGCTCAGCCTTGGCGAAGGTGGCTAGCTCCTCCTCGATCTGCAAATGAAGCTCGGTAGCTACCTGGTGCGTGGCGTAGCCCGGCGGTGTCGCTGCCCCGATGACGTTGTCGATGGTGCGATACCGCGGCTCGACGTCGTCGTTGTCGGCGTCCAAGTACTCCTCCGCATCCGGAGGTGGTGAGACAAACTCAGGTTGGGGCAGTGGGGACGCCAGTGGTATTGGAGTTCCGGGCACCGAGGCAGCGGGCGACTGCACAGGTGTGCCTGCCACGGGTGCGCCAGGGCTCGATGGGGCGCCGGAGCCTGAAGAAGGTGGTGGCGTTGGTGAGCTAGGAGCAAGGTCGACGTCGAATTGATCGGACCCCAGGTCCATCGTGCGGTACTCGATAACGAAATCCGCAGCCGCGCCTATGTCTTCGTCCTCCCAGGTCCAGGAGGCCGGCTCGTTGAAGACCGCGTCCCTGGACACGACGGCGCGCCGCGACGCCGGGTCGTAGAAGCGCCACGCCTTGGAGCCTGGCTCGTAGCCAATGAAGACCGCCGGTGTACCGCGATCGTCTAGCTTCTTCAGGTTCGGCTTCGTCGCCTTGATGTACGCGACGCAGCCGAACGTGCGGAGGTAGTGGATGTCGGGCCTGCGACCGTGCCAGGCCTCATACGGCGTCATGCCATCGACGGCCTTGGTGGGAGCCCGGTTTAGGAGGTATATGGCGGTGGCGACCGCCTCTCCCCAGAACATCGTCGGCATGTTCTGGCCCTTCAGCAGGCTGCGCGCCATGGTGACGACGGTCTGGTTCCTCCGTTCGACAACGCCGTTCTGCTGCGGCGTGTACGGCGCGGTGTGCTGCCGCTCGACGCTGCGCTCGGTGCAGTAGGTCTCGAACTCGACGGAGGTGAACTCGCCACCATTGTTTGTCCACAGAACGCGCAGACACCGGCCTGTCTCCACCTCAACACGCGCCTAGAACATCTTCACGGCGGCGAGGGTGTCACTCTTGGCAGTGAGTAGCGCCACCCACATGTACCTGCTCCGGTCATCAACCAGCAGGAGGAAGTACTTCTTACCACCGGGGGTCGCCGGCGTGATAGGGCCTCATAGGTCACCATGGACCAGGTCTAGCAGCCCCTCCGCCCGCCGCTTCGCCTGCGACGGGAATGGGCTTCTCTTCAACTTGGTGGTGACGCAGTCGGCGCAGAGCTGGTGGACGTGCTCGACGTGGGGGAGCCCATGCACCATGCCTCGCTGCTCGAGCTTGCGCAGGGCGTCAAAGTGGAGGTGGCCGTAACGTTCGTGCCACAGCCACGCGCTGTCACTGGCGTGCGCGGCCAGGCAGAGCGGCCGCCCGATCTTCACGCGGAGCAGGTACAACCGGTTCACCGAGTGCTGGAATCGCGCGATCAGCCGCCCCTTGTCGTCGCGGATCCGGAGGATGCCGTGCTTGGTGTGGACGTCGCAGCCCCCCTCGTCAAGCTAGCCGAGGCTAATGATGTTGGTGGTCAGCCTCGGGATGAAGTACACCCCCGTGAGCGGGAGGTGCTCGCCGGTCTTGCCCTCGAACAGCACGGTGCCCGATCCCTCGATTGCGACCTCCGAGCCGTCGCCGAACTTGACGGTGACACAGATCGTCGTGTCGATGTCGATGAAGGCACTCTTGCAGCCTGACATGTGATTGGTGGCCCCACTGTCGAGATACCAAGTGCTATCGTCGTGCTCCGCCTCGTCATCGAACTGTGCGAAGACTTTCTCCTCGATGACGCGCAGGGGACGGCGCTCTGGCGGATGTGGAGTCACGGCGGCGAGTGGTGGTGGCGGCGCATTGGGGAAGACAGTGGCTCGAGCCATCAGTAGCGTTGGCTCTGTGTCCTCTTCAGCTTGCGTGACGTGGGCCTCTTCCTTGGGCTTGCTGCGGCAGTCCTTGGCCCAATGGCCGTGTTTGCTGCAGCGCTTGCATTGGTCTTGGTCATAGCCCTGTCCACCGTCGGACTGGGCCTTGCTGTTGCGCTGCCCGGAGTTCTCGCCCTTTCCGCGCCCACGACCGCGTGAGCGACCGCCGTGCTTCTTGCCGCCAGCGCCGCCCGAACTGCTCCCGCTGCCCTTCTCCTCGGACTCGCGGAGCTTGAGCCTAGCGAGCCACTCCTCCTCGCAGAGAAGCAGCCAGCCCTGGTTGTCGACGGTGGGCGCCGGCTTGCGGCGCTCCTCGACAGCGCGGAGTCGCCCTGCCACTTCCTCGACGGAGATTGAGTTGATGTTGAGGAGCGTCTCGATTGAGATCGCAACCTGAGCGAGGTGCTCAGGCACTACCTGCAACATCTTGCGCACGATCTCCGCGTCGGTGATGTTGTCGCCAAGGATCCGCAGATTGTTGGCGAGGCCTGTGATGCGATTCGCGAAATCCTCCGTGGTTTCGCCGTCCTTCCACGCCAGGGCGCCGAACTCGCGGCGCAGCTGCTGCGCGTTCGCCTCGCGCACGCGCTGCACCCCGACGCGGATCGTCTTCACAGCTTCCCAGGTGGCCGCCACCGATCCCTTGCCGCGGAGTGTGCCCAGCATCTCTGGCGGCACGGACCGTAGGATCGCGGCGAGCGCCAGCCGATCGTCGCGGTAGTCGACCTCCTCGTCCTCCTCCGGCTCAATGGCATACCACCACCCTGCAGCCTCGAGGTTCACCTGCATCAACATCGCCCACTCCTGATAGTTGGTACGTGTGAGCATGGGGAACTGAGTGGAGCTGCTGGACTCTTTCACGGTGCGGTGGACGCCGACTTCAGCCACGCGGTGACCTCTGCGCGGCGCGGGCGAAGGCAATGGAGGACGGCGGCGCCGCGTCGGCGACCGCGAGAGCCCACCTGGAGGAGCCGAGTGCTGCGACATCTCGCTGGAGCGAACTCGCTCTGATACCAGATGTCAGCCGGAACCTCCGGCCAGGAGCAAAGCAAATTCAAAATGTCAGCCGAAACCTCCGGCTGAGAGCAAAGCAACAAGAAAACTCAATCATAATGAACACACGAGGATTTTGGTGCTGTTGCAATCGCGACAGACTTTTCTGAATGTATTAATTTCCTACTTATACACAAAGCTAAACTATAACAGAAAAGAGAGGAGTGGCTGAGCAGAGCTCACACCCTCCGCCATGCTCGCCATGACCCGAGCACACGACGCGCACGATGCCCACGAAGTGCGAACTCCGTGGCCACGATACAAGACGCGCTCGGGAGGATAAGAATCCAAAGCCGAGCTCAACACTAAGCCATACTCAAAAAACAAAACTGAGCCGAACTCAGGATTACAGACTCGATCACAAGTAGAAAGAAATAACTTCAGGTCATGATGAAAGAGAGATATATACATTGCATCGGCAAATAGGAACCACACAAATTAGCTGGATTTAAATAAAAAAACATTGAACAGTGTAGATATAATGCACTATGCCTGCATGGAGACTTGTAAATAAGTTACCTAATAAGAGTATGAATTTCTCTAAACATATGCAATCAAATATAAACCAAAAAAATAAAGACATAAAGATCTAATTACATCTTAGACTTCAGGTACAAACCAAAAGATGAACATGAAGGGAACTTCTCTAGAATATGCTGGATTAAGATCACAGCAGCCACTCCATGATACAGAAAATACACCAAATTGCTCATCGCCGACAGACCTATTAAGATGAAACCTATATTAGTTTGTAATTCCTTGCTTCCGGTGAACTTTCATCAGATTTTAAAAATAAGGGGTGCAATTATCTTTGCGTGCAGATAAAATATGTGTTTTACTTCGATCAGGCGTCAGTAAAATGTAGAACAAGTGTGCCAGGGGGTATAAAATGATGAGCAACGAGCCATATTTCGAAGCTTTGGAAATTCCATTGCTGGGAGACTGCCGTAGATGCCAAACAAAGAATGCTAACACACTGAGGCAGCTAATTGATACTGCCCAGTACTGCATTTCAAGGTATGCATATTCTGACGATGTAAACAGATATGTAGTTAGCAAACAAGATTTGAAATGTTGAAACTATTCTAGACAGCATTAGTGTTCAACACTTCGCTACAGGAGACTGATTCTAGACGGCATTAGCGTTCAACACTTGCAGGAAACTAAGAGATAGTTTGAAGGTGGGGGAAGAGAGAATAGCAAAAAAAATCATGTAAAATGAGGTGAGTCATTAATACATGATTAATTAAGTATTAGTTATTTTAAATTAAAAAAATAAATTAATATGATTTTTTAAAGCAACTTTTATATAATTTTTTTTTAAAAAACGAACCGTTTAGCAGTTCGGGAAACGTGCTCACGAAAAATAAGTCTTCTTCCTCTACTTCTGAGTGCACCTAAGAATAGAAGTTTAGTTTGAACCGAGAATGCTAAATTAGATCAGATACAGTGGTGAGACAGCTCAGCAAGTGTTATACACTTGAATTGTAGACATTGACCACTCCAATCCTTCTCATGTATATGCAATCTTGTAATCTTGTATACTTGAATTTCAATCCTGTAACTGAACAAAAACAACACATACGCTCAAATAAACATCTTCAATTTCACTCCAGTACATGGCCAAGGCAAAGAATAGCAAAGGATTGGAGCAGATTACCAGACTGAGTGAAACTAACAGAAGATTTCTGCATTCCCTGTTGCGAGTAACTGGCGCAAACAGTCTGAAATTACTATCCCAAATTTTGAGATCGTAGTATAGATGCTAGAGATCGTCAGAGAATCTGGCCTAACTTCTATTAGGTTATACGGCACGAACCATATGCAAAGGGTTAAAATACAATGTATATAAAAATTTTACAACTAAAAAATAATCAATATACCTGAAAAATGATATATGATGATATAATAGATATTATTCATTTTAACAAAATTTTATTACTATACCAATGTACAATAGTCTAAATGGGTGGGCCCAACCATCCTATCCCAGATACGAATGAACTGTGACCCGTATGACTCGTGTCGTGCTTGGGCTGTATTTTAGCATGTAGGCCAAGCATGGGCACGCACAGCCATTTCCCCCCATTTTTCCTAACTTTTCCCTATTTTCTCATATTTTTCCTGTTTTTCTATATTTTCCCCATTTGGATCCCCTATTTTCTCTCCCCACCCTTTTTTTTTTCTTTCCCATTTCTTTCTTTCCTTCCTTTCCATTTTTTCAAAATTTTGCTTTTTCAAAATTTCGCAGGGCCTCTGGCTCATGGGTTGGTTCGTATCTGGGCCAGACCGGCACGGCTCATGCACCCGATGTGCTGTGCCGTGCAAGGACGTAAGGGTTAGAAAATGATATAAAATAGTTTATTCTATAACAGGAAATATAATGAAAATTTTGATCAAAATATTTCATCCCTTTTGGAGATAGCTCGCTCCCTCGCGAGAGTTCAAAAATCATCCTGTTTTTTTGCCCAAATCCAACCCTCCGCGCCGCTCCCGCTCCGCACCGCGCACAAGTGGTACTACTACTTTCGTCTCCGCCTCTCCATCGTTTCAAATCCCCTCCTCTCCTCCACTCCTCTCTCCTCGCCGCCACCACCACCACCTAACCCTCCCCTCCCCTCCCCTCCCCTCCCTTGCCGCTGCAGGAAGCTTCCAGAAGGTTCCTGGAGGGGACGGCGGAGGCTTCCACCCGGCCGGGACCGCGCCCGCTGCCCCGCGGCTTCAGGTGAGCGCCCGCCCCTCCAGTCTCCATCGGGACGCCCGCCCGCCCGCCCATCGGCTCCGCCTCCCCCGCCGATGCCATCCGCCGCGCCTTGCTCTCACCAGTTCCGCCGTTCGCCGTCGAAACCCCAGCTGCTCGGCTCCTGGGCTAGCAAGCCTACCGCCCAGCCGCCGGATCGGGGTCTTGCTTTTGTTTTCCTGCCAAACGTGGCGTCACAACATGGTTAGGCTTAATGCCTAATGGCGCACACGATTTGATTCGAGCCGTCGCCGATTTACGAATCAGATCCAATCCTTTAGTTGCTTCTGGGATCTATGAATTAGATCCATCCCCAGCCTGTCTGTGCAACTGCTAAAAACATTTCCTTTGGATAGGGTATATGATGCGCATCCCACATTTCGAGATATAAGCCCTAGTGGTTAGCAAAATTAGCTCCACCTTATCGTTTTTTTCCCCCTTTTGTCACCTGATTCTTCCTTCAGGTGTAGGTTGAGGGAGAGGAAGGTATGTATTGGTGAGGGGACACAGGAAAGGATGCGGAACTAGAAGATTGGATGTTACAATGGCTCAAGCTGCTGTTCAATCTTCTCTGAATGGTGACTCTTTGATTGGGAGGACAGTGGGAGTTCCGAGAATGAAGAGGAAGACCCCCTCTGAACTCAGAGTAATGCCTTGTTTTGCCTTTAGCCTTAGCGTGTCAACTTTGCTTCTCTGCTGTCATCATGATGTGATATTTATTAGAGATATTTTGTGAAGTGTGTGTGCGGTTTCAAGAGATTTCCATTTGATAAAGTGTTCATTATTATTGTTCTGTTCAAGATATCAAGAATGCACACTAACTATATTTTTGTATAAACACACCACACTATTTAACGACAACTCATGTCCTTGTAACTTGCGATATTGCAGCCCTGATGCAATGAGCAAGCCACTTTATGACATATGAAAAGACTAAAGACCATTGCCAAAGCATCTCATAAATGTACTCGAACATTGTAATGAATCAAGTGATGTTGTTTTACTTGGTTATATTTAGCTAATGATAGAGCAGACCAATGATGTAGTCACTCCAAGTGCATTTAGAATAACTACTGTTATATGTGCACGTTTCCTTTCCATGGCTGTATTGTTAATGATAATGAGCTCAATGGGGGACATTGAAAGTCAACACATTACTTATTGCTGCTATCCGAGTGCTGCTTTAAGCATAAAACAGTAGAGTTGCAGATGAATGCTGAAGATGTTCCGATAATTACTTGTTGCAGGGAGAGCAATTGAAGCGGCGTGCTTCTGACAAGCCTGCTAATGACCAGTTACTCCATTCTGCAGCATTTGATAGGTAGCTAATCTGCAATCTATTTTACTTGTATTCCTCTGTGCTTGTATGACAAACTTAAAATTTATAATATCGGTGTAGGTCAAGCAATGGGTTTCGGAACCCAGAACAATCAAAAATATCGAAATACATCAATACTCGTGTTACAGAGGTGTTCCCAGTAAAAAAATCTAGAAACCTTGGAAAGGAAAACTTTAAGGTCAGACAATGTGACATTATTTACTTTTTAATGGACCTTTAAATTGTTCATTGCTAAATGTGACATCTTGAAACTAGGATGCTTTGCAGAATAATGAGAAGGTTCCCAAGTCTGCTGATGCTGTGACAACTTCTGATTTTGCATCATCTTCATTCCCATGGTAATTGTTGAATGGACAACTTCATGTACTTGATGTTTTTACCTTGTTTATGTTTTTATGTGGATTGTTTTATGAAAATTCAGTGGTTATGGTGACTCTGCTAAGTTGGACTCTGCTGTTCCATCACATACGGAGGCAGCAAAAGCAAGTTTTAGGAAAGTTGAGAAATGCAGTGAAAATGCTCTGCGGAGTGTATCTGAGCTCCATATTGGTGATGAGCACCAGTCTGGCGCTAATAAATTTGATATGGTAATGAGCATCAATCCATCTATGGCATTTTAATATATGTTGTTTGTGTGCTAATATTCCTAATGCCTTCTGATAGGAAAAGGTACTCAAAGGTTTTGGAGCTCGTGATGCTTTTGTGGCCTCTAAGCTCACTGACTCAAACATACAAGTTGGTGATGTACCTTTGAAATCTTCCGATGTGTGCCCTTCTGAGATCATTATTCCAGGACAAAGAGCTCCTTTAGATCTCACCCTTAAGACTACTTTGCAATTTGTTTCATCATCTTCTGTAAAGTGGTGGGTATTTTGCTCTTCATTGCTCTTTCAGCTTGTCAGTGAGATGACATATCCATCTCAAAGTAACACCTGTATTTTTGCTTGAATTGGTAGCATATCTTAAACCTCTAACTATAATCTCCTCCAAGGTAGATGTCATTTCAGCTCTTATGTCGACATGCACATAGAACAAGGAATAACAACTTAGTTTTTCTCATAGTATTCCCTTTCTATTTATGCACACATAAAATCTAACACCACATTTTTAGCGAAAAAAAAACCAAAATGACAAGCATTTGCGAAAACTGAAATCGTATTAAAAAAACATCTATTGCGAACTTGTCAGAGTATTTGACAATCAGTTATGCACATGGCCTCTAGGGATTAGGGGAATGGGAATCAAAGTTTCTGGTTGCAGAGTTCCTGTGTTATCATGAAATGTGGCTGTTTCCTTTGGAGGTTTTCTTTGTAGAAGTGAAAAATTCTCCTGTCAATAACCCTTGCATGTTACAGGTGTCACAAGTTAAGTACAAGTTTTGGTAGGAGCAGCATAGCAGGACCCAATGCCCAGAGTTATCATCATGGATGTCAAAATTCAGGATGCTCAAGGGCTGAGAGAAACAAGGAATTCATGTTCTCAAAGGCACTACAATCATGGGTATATCCACAATCCTTGTTGCCTGCTTCCATCATATCTGCTATGGTATCATCAACTGTACGAGGAGGTAATATCAAAACCTGAAACACTCCTGTAATGTTTTGTGGATGTAACTAAAGTGATTTATTCCTCTGATCCTGTAGAAAGTGATTTTCTTCTCAAAAGGCATCAGGACTGGGAAGATTCATTTCAGAATCTTTACTACATGCTCCGGAAGAATCTGTTGAATATTTTTTATGGTATTTTCTTGCTCCTCGGATCTAAACGATTCATATTAAGCTACATAGATGGAAAAAGTAATATTATGGCATTTGTTTTGTGTTCTACAAGGTCTGCATGTTTATGTGCTATTGTGCATTAAGAATTGCCGCTGCAATGTTTCTAGAACAAAAAAATGTAGTTGGACACTGTAGTTTATACAATAAGTAATTACATTACTTCCAGCGTTTTTAGATTGAGGAAATTTAGTGCCAGCACATGTGATTCCTTTTGCTCAAGCCCTCAGTTGCGGTTCCATTTTATGTCTGGTGGGCTGTGGCAGTTCAAATCATAATGTTTTGTTATTCAAATCTTAATGTTTTGTTAGACTATCTCTGAATTGCTCCTTGTTAATCACAATGAACATTGCTTTTATTGTTCTAGTTTATACGCCACAATTTGTTGCTCTCTTCATTGGTGGAAATTGTTTGGACAAGAAGCAGACCTGTAATGCTTACCTATCACAATCTACACGTGGGATACGATCATTGCTGCGAAGACATGTGAGTTCTCTCTGTTTTTCTATGCCAGTACCATTTGCAATGCATGCATTCTCCTTTTTCATACTTAAAGACATAGTACTATGATGATCTATTGCTGCTGATCAACCATTATGTGAGGGGTGGTTTGAGTAAAAGCGTTGATCCATTATGTGTAGGCCTGGTTTGAGTAAATCATCTATATCTGCCTGTCCTTTTTCTGGAAGCAACTTCAGCAGTTCAGTTTGTTGTTTGAACTGAATTCATTGTTTACTATAATTATGAATTGAGATATGATGTTGGTATTATGGCCTCTAAAGGCATCAACTGCTGTAGACAATCCAATCTTAAGATAGCTTGACTTTTCAGCTTTGTACTAGCTTGAATTGTTGGTTTGCTCGGTTGTATTAACCATATTACTTTGCATTGTTGTAGGGTGTTTGTTTTTCTATGCCTCTTTGCAACACTGAAGTGGAGCAGGTTACAGAGGATGACCTGATTGAACTTTCAGAAATCCAAAAGCGCAATCTAGGCCAGGTTTCATTTGCTCCCTCATCATTTCCCTTGTTTGTGTTAGTGAGCTTGCAGCTACTGACTGGTTGTCAATAAAATTGTCAAACTTGCAGGCGCTCCACATTGATGCTATGTCTGATGTTGACAACACCACACAATCGGTTCTTTCATTTATGGGCAATAAGAGTGTTCATGGTTTATATGACTTCTTATTGAACTACAAGTAGGTTGCTTAAAAACTTTCGTAATCATCCCATTGCATTTCTCCCAAAAAATTCTTGTTGTATAATATGTTCTTGTTGTTTTTAGGTCATTCTTGAATTCTCTATCAGCCACAGATGTCCCAGTGTTATATTCACCGGTGCCGTTTCAAAATGGCTGCCTTCATATCCCAGAGGTCATTTAACTCATTTCTCTCAGCTTAAAGTTTCTTCCTGCTGTCGTATGCCTAGTTTCTGTATTTTTTTTTTCCATACCAGTTCAAATTTTTTAATTAAAACCTTTTTTGAAAATTATGTGTCTAATCGCCTTAAGTTGCCTTGTACAATGGTAAGGCTGATTTGGAGGTCTGATCTTCTGGACATGTTTTTGCAGGTGAAATGCAGGGAGATGAGGAAAGCGGATATAGGCCTGGCTTCAAGTGGGTTTGATGCTGAAGAACCTGGATCTACTTTCACTTCTGTACCAGGCAATATCTGCTACAGCATGGAAATAAAAGATCCTGTTCTTCCGCCATGGGTTGTTTCTGGAATCTGTGCTGCAATGAGCTGTGATGCAAACAGCTTCGATTTAATGTAAGCGCCATCATCTTCCTCGATGCAGTTTCTTCACCTCTTGCCATGTGTTAAATCATTCTCATTTCCTCTTTCAGGATGGCAACGGAGCCTTCATCAATGGGCTTAAATGCTGCCATCAGCTTCCTAAGCACAAATTCCCAATCCAAGACACATTCCTCTGAAGGCTGTGAATCATTGGGCATCCCTGACGCCACTTTGGTTCCCTCGTTGCGGTCTTCATCTTCGCTGCGACGCCTCAGTTACAAGGACGGCAAATATATCGCATACACAACGGTGTGAGCTGCAACACCTTGAAGCATAGCTGGTTAGCAAGACAAGTGGTCCTATTCAAGTGCAGCTGCTTTTGTTCTACGACTACACATGGGGGTTCTATCTGGTTGAACCCCTCCCGTCAAGAAGCCTCAAAGCCTCGTCCATCAACCAGGCAAGCAGGCAGGCAGAAAGCTGTTAGCTGCTGCTGGTTTAGTGGTTTCTTTTGCAAGGCAATTTGTCAAATATATGGAATCATGTAACTTTTTTTGGGTGAGCCTGTAGATCTACAGGACAATGCTGCTCTTGAATGGTGCAGTAATTTATGGAGCTCTGGTTGGAAAAAAGGCATTGGCTTCACTGATGTGCTTATTTTGGATTGTACAGTAATACTTTATGCCCGTTTGACAGTGCATCCTTGGATGACCGATGGGGTTTAGTGACTAGTGAGTGATTGCTGTTATTCTGTCTTTAACGTAGCAATGCATTAGGCTGTGATAGACTCTGGAATCCATTAATGGTCGATGAACTCTGTTCATCTGTTGAGTTCTTGATTGTTGGTTCTTGGCTTATCAGCCAAAATTTGAATTAGACTTTGGAATCTATTAATGGTCGATGCCCATCGTTTGGTTCTTGGCTTATCAGCCGTTGCCAAAATTTAAGTGCTTGATTAGACTGGAATCACTAAATGGTTTTGTGGTGTTTGGAATTTGGAAGGCGGCATTAGCGGTCAAGGTGCTGCTTCTGTTTGTCTGTCGTTTTTGTAGATCGGAGGGAGACTGAGGAGACATATTTGCTTTTTATGGATCTTCCATCCCAAGAAAAAAAAATTGCATCCCACACAGGTGTTGATGTAATTAGTCCATCATTAATATTCTTGACTATTGCAGGTGTTGGAAGGAAAACCTATAATGATAAGGTCAGGTGATCAGAAGACTGCTTTTTTGTCATATCCAGTTCACACATCCTGCGTGTAAATGGTGATCAAAATTTTGATCACCAAATTAATGCCGGAGGCCCAAGGACAAAGCAATCTACGTGCAAATAGTCTTTGACTAAGGATTAGTTTGATCCTAATTAACCAAGCCGTTCCAGTCAAACAAGATAAACAACCCTCTTTCTTACCAAGATTCTTCTTGCTGGTCTCCTGGTCCTGGATGGGTGAAACCATGAACACCACAGTAATACACATGCTCTCTTTTGTGTTTTGTCTTATCTCTGCTTCTCCTGCTCCCCTTGCCTTTCCTTGCACCTAGCTGCAAGAAAGGAGGCGATAACCAGGTGGTGGTGGTAGTCTCCTCCTTGCTGTCTCCTGCACTGCAGCACCAAAGCTGCCACCAACAACCACCACCACCACCCTCCTTGTCGTCTTCCTCTCTCCCCCTGCTTCCATCGAGTGCTATCTAAATACACCAGGCCATGAATAGCTCTGTAATTTTCCTGAATAATTTTCCTGCTAATACGTGATCAGGAAAATTATTACGGTGAGCACCCACCTTCATCAAAGCAGCTGTTTGCAGCACGCGAACTGGCAGCAACGTGACATCTTTCTCACATATGAAACAGATTCCATCACTTTCTATTATATATTTTTTGGTGTCAAGAACTTGTACTTTCAAATGAAACAGATGAATTCGAACAGAAATTTAAGATGAAATTTCTAAGGAACTGAAAATTTGAACTATAACATGCACACGTTCACCATTTGCACATTACAAATAGCCAATCATGAAACACCGACGAGGTCAATGCATTTCGTAAGATCAGACAAGTTTCATAACGGCGAGTGTTTATCTATCGAAATAGGATGAGAGAGATCGCTGGAAATGTGTCTCGCAAAATGCACATGTGGCAGGAGTGGAGGTTGTTTTCACTTTTCAGTGGACACCAGCAGGCAGATGGAGTTTGTTGTTTGCGCTGCAGGCGTACGCGATCTCCGGAGTCGGACACCCGTATCATCTCTTGCGATTTCTCGTCTCGTGCTCGCATACTAGCTAGCTCATGCGAGGATGAGCGCTAGGGTAATCGGCAGAAGCGGAGGCAGTGGTCGGCGGCTTACGCTAGCACCGGGTGCTAACTTGGTTCAGCAGTCACAGCCGGCGACTGCAAGAGGCTTCGGCGAGTTTGGCTTAGGTGAGTTCTGTGGTAAGGGTGCTTTGACAGGAGGGTGTGACCGAAGAGGAGCTGTTCGGGAGCACGCCGGACGGTGTGGAGGAAACCAGTCAGGTTCTCCAAACTGGAGTCACTTGCTCTAGAAGCAGGTTCTCTGCTCCAGTGAAACTCTTCGCAAGCGAGCAGGGGGTCGAACCGAGGCCTAGGGCTGAACGGTGAGCTTGCCGAATCGGGAGACGCCGTTCCTGGTGTGCTGGGAAAGGAAGCCGCTGTCCTTGCTGAAAAAATGGCTGTAGAAGTTGAGAGCGTCTTGCCGGCGAGGTCCTCCATGGAACCCGATACTAAGCTATCCGAAAATACGGCGATCCTCGATAAGGGTAAGAGGCGGCCGCATTTTTTGAATCCTGGCCGACAGAGCGCGCGGGGATTCGAGGAGGCAGATTTGCTGGTCGGGTCTGGGTCATCAGCGGTTGGCAAGGCCAGCCCGTTATGGCCCATCAGTGTGGAAAGGGGAATTTTTTTTATTTTTATATTTATTTAATAAAATATTTATAAAACTACATTTTCATTTCAAACATTTACAAAAATATACTCCCGCCGCCCTCTGGGAGAGCGATTTAATGACATGGCTGACGGCCGTTGGCCGCCCGGCCAACGGCCGTCAGCCAATTTGCAGGCGGCTCCCGGGCCCCCTAAAAACCGCTCTCTGAGAGGGCGGCAAGGGGGCCGTCTGCAAAAATCCGGCTGGGGGCCGGCGGGGCAGGCGCGGGCGAGGGCGCGGGGGGGCGCGGGCACGGGAGGGCGAGGGGCGCGGGGGCGGGCGCGGGCGCGGGCGAGGGGTGAGGGCGCGGGCGCGGGGGCGGGCGCGGGCGCCGACGAGGGCGCAGGCGCGGGGGGCCCGGCCAGATTTTTGCAGGCGGCCCCCTTGCCGCCCTCTCAGAGGGCGGTTTTTAGGGGCCCGGGGGCCGCCTGCAAATTGGCTGACGGCGTTGGCTGGTGGCTAACGACCGTCAGCCACGTCATTAAATCGCCCTCTGGAAGGGCGATTTATAAAAATCGCCCTCCCAGAAGGCGGTGGGAGTATATTTTTGTAAATGTTTGAAATGAAAATGTAGTTTTGTAAATATTTTATTAAATAAATATAAAAATAAAAAAAATTCGTGGAAAGGGGCGACACAGCGGCCCATGTCCGCCTTTTAGGTGCAGCGGGCTGGTTTCTCGCGAGAACAGGCCATCACATCTGGGCATCGAAGCCGTCGGGTTGGTTCATCGCAAAGTTAGGGCAGACACAGAGCGGAGAAGAGAAAGGCAATAGCAGCGGCGGGAGTAGAGACGTTGGCCGAAGTGAGGGAATCCAACAGGAGGAAGAGATAGCATGGAGGAATGTAGGTTTTGGGGGGACGAGCAACCACAGCAGAGGTCCGGAGGTGGTGCGAGAGCTGAAGAAGAAGAGGACTTCGGCAACACTTTTGATGGCAGCAGGCTAGGGTTCAACCTAGGTTTTGGCTTCGGGCAGCAGGGAAGTTAGGCTCGGAGGTGGCACAGAGGAGGTTTTCAGCCACAGGGGTCTCGTAGCTTTGGGCAGAGACGCAGTGGCTTTGTGGGCTGGCCGGGCAGGGAAGGGCACTGGAAAGGTGCTCGAAGACCGGTGCAGCCTCATGCCAGTGATCACGGAGGCATCGTGGGCAGTGGCGGATCTAGAAAAAATATTTTAGAGGGGCTGGTCCGAAGAGAGCTAGACTAACTTAACTCAGTTATATCCCATACAAAACTAACATATAGCAGTTTTAAGCCTTTTACACGACAACTTAGATAAACAATTGAAAGTGCATCATAATTCATAAGAAGAAGTAAAAGATACAATTTTTATACTAATCAACAAAAGATCGGTGACGACGCATTCACGTTGCCATATTCTTCATGAATCATTAGGAGCAATCTATATACAAGAAAAAATAAATTAGTAACACAAAGTTGAAGTATTTAACTTCAAAATTTTGAAGGTAGAAGAGAACATATATCATACCACTAAATTGTTCCGAGGTACTAACATACGCCGGGTTTTCATGTCTTCAAATCGTTTTATGATTTTGTCATTCTTGATGCTTCTAAATATCTCCTTCTCAGTGTAGCATATCAATAAGTCATTGAGCCATTCATCACCCATTTTGTTACGCAAATCTGTCTTTACAATAGACATAGCAGAAAATATCCTCTCAACTGAAGCTGTTGCTACCGGAAGTATTAATGTTAATTCAATGAGCCGATACACCAATCGATAAGATGTGTCCATTTTAGTCCTGGATCACCAACTATATCGGATTGACTAAACTCCAATCTACGTATCTTTGGTTGATTTGTGCTGTCATTAGTGCCGGGAGTTGTTGTTGTTGATGTACCACTTGAACTAGAAAAATACGTGTGCAATGTTCTTTTGGACATTTTGAACAATCTGTAATTTGTCCTTAATCAAATTTTGAAAAAAAAATTAAATCTAAAGAACAAAAAATGAGAAATTTACCTAAATTACCTTCTGGCTGCTGCTCTGCTGCTGCCGTGCGCCTACGGTACCGTCCTGCGTGCGCGGTGCCCCCTGGCGGCTGGCCTGCCTGCTGGCTGCTGCTGACCTGCTGTGCGTCGGTCGCCCGCTGCCCGCCAGCGCCCCGTTGCCCGCCGCCCATGCCCCGTGCCCCGCCGGCCAGCAGCCGCCCGCCCGTCCGCCCGGAGTCGCTGGACGCTGGCCTGTGGCCTGCCGCCGCTCGCGCCCCGCCGGCCAACTGCTGGCCGCTCGGTGCTGCTCGCTGGCCACCCGATGTCGCTCGTTGCTCGCCCCTCGCCGGCCTGTGGCGTGTGGCCTGCCGCCGCCCGCGGCCCGCGCCCCGCCTGCAGGAAACCCTAGCAGACCTGCCGGCCGCCGCTCTCGCTCCCGCGTGTCGAAGCCGAAGGGGAACTGGGGAGTCGAAGAGTCGAACTGTCGAGGCCTCGAGGGGAAAGAAGAAAGGCCCATAGTCTGCCTCTTTTCTCTATTTGGGCTTGGGAAAAATAGAGACAGAGAAACAGCCCGGTCGCCCGTGCCCCGTGCCTTGCGCCCAGCGCCTAGCGCCCAGCACGCCCTCACGCCTCGTCTTCAACCTTCGTTTCCTCTTCAGCCCCTCTTTCCCTACCTCCATTGCCATAGATTTTCAAGGGGGGGCTGAGGGGGGGCTCTACAGGCGCGGCCAGGGTAGGAGGGGCTTGAGCCCCCCCCCCCTGCCCCAGTGGCAAATTCGTCCCTGGTCGTGGGCAAAGACAGTAAGGGGGCCAAGGAAGGAAAGCTAGGTGCGGCCTCTGGCAGTAGCAACAAAGTGGGTGATGGAGGTGTCGCCGGAGGAAAGTTGGGGGAGGGGTAGCTCAAGCTGGGGGAGATTGAAGTGGTGATGACTCAGTCCAAGAACCTAGGAGAGGGGGAGGAGAAAGACGACATGGATGATCCGTTGGTGGGTATGGAATGCGACCCATCGCTGTTTGAGGATCAAGGGGCAGGGAGAGATCAAGGGAAAGGAAAATTGTTGAAAGATGCTGTCAGAAGGGTCATGCAATGGTGTATTGCAATAGGGAGATTTATTGCGACATTTGTGATTGCAATGAGCATGTGAACCATCGGTGTCCAGTGCTTAAGCTCCCAAAACTGGTGGCATATGCGGTTGGGTACGCGGTGGAAGGGTTGGGGTTTCATCACATCCCACATCCATTGTTGCAAAAAAGCAAGAAGAACTCTAAGGTAACTTTGGTGACGATTGTGGGCGGTTGGCTTAGCAAGGAAGAAGTGGTGTTGCGGCTCAAAAGAGTTTGTTCGGCTAGATGGAAATGGGAGCCCATGGTTCACGAGGAAGACTCTTTCATGGTGCCTTTCCCTTCAAAGGTGGAGGTACAACGAGCCATAAATCGGTGGGGCGGATGTGAAGGTCAATGGGGTAGCAAAGGGGGCTCAGTTGCAGTTTGAGGAGTGGCATGAGAAGGAGGAAGGGTTCCTCTTGCACAAGGTTTGGGTACGGGTGTTTGGGTTGCAGAGAAGAATAATGGAGTATCTCAACATGTGAGTAGTTGGTTCTTTGTTGGGGGCCACACAGACGGTGGATATGTGTAACACCATCAAAAATTCGGAGTAAAAATCGGAAACCAAAATCCGGAACCGACAAAAACTTTTTCAAAAGTTGCACCATGTTGGATCTTCTGGAATTCAATTTTGTTTTATACCAGTGCCAAAAGTTAAATACAAGTTTATTTCGTCGAAGACTCACACTAGGGTGATTTTTTTAAACTTGAAAATCCTAAAAGTATTTATGTAAAGAAAGCATATTTATGCAGTCATGGTTGGCCATTCTTTCTCTTTTCTTCAAAAGGAAAAACCCTAAAAACCTATGCATTTATATATTTATATAATCTCATAAGTGTTGCAAATTGGCTAGCCTTTCCCCTCTGCTTCTTCAAAAAGAAAAACAGAAAAAGAAAAGGGAGAGAAAAAGGAAACCCCTCCCTGTCTTCCCTAGTGGGCCGGCCCATCTCCCCTCGGCCTAGCCCCCTCCCTCTCACACCCTCACCCCTCCGCTGCTGGGCCGAGCGGCCCAGCCGGCCTCCCTGCTAGCTGGGCCCCACCTGCCGGCGGCCGATCCACGCTGTGTGCACATGCGCTCGCCTAGCAGCCACTGCTAGGGGTGAAAACGGGTCGGATACGGTTGGATCTCACCCTTCCCATATCCTAACCCACATTTTCTATTTAGAACTGGGTCGGATACGGATATTGTCGAATACGGATAAAAAAGGATAATGTCGAATATAAATATGGAACAAATACGTACCGAGACGGATACGGACAATATCGGATACAAATATTTATTCGGATATCAAGTCAATGCAATAACCATTTAATACCACATAGATAATAGCAACGCAACCATTCTATACATCCATAATGCAAGCATATTAGAGGCTTAGGGCATAACGGCATAGTACCTGTAAAATCACATAACCATATTCAAATTAGAGGTACAAACATACAGTCAAGGCAAAAGAATAAAAGATACATTTATCACAGACGGATAGAGATAGCTGTCTTGTTTCTCTTTATAGCTGAAAACCGAAACCATCTACAACTTATGCAGTGAGCCAATCAAAGGTTGGATTAGGTTTTCTTACCGGGTAATATCCGAATTTCTTACCGGGTAATATCCATTTTTATACCCGGATAATCCATATCCGTCGGATACCGTTTTCCTAAACCCGAACCCATATCCATATAAAAATACCCGTATTTGGATCCGATATCCAAATAATCACCCGGGTACCCGAATATATGACCCGAATTTGTCCCGTTTAAATATAGGCGGGTGGGCGGGCGGGAAATACCCGGCCCGTTTTCACCCCTAGCCACTGCGCTTGGCCTCGCTTGTCGGCCAATGCCGCAGCTCGGCGGCCGACCGCACGCGGGTGACCGCCCAGCCATCCCCTCCCCGTGCTCGTCTCTCTCTCTCTCTCCCCCGCTCTACCTGCGCCGCTACAGTGAGCCCCGCTTGGACCATGCCAAGCTGCTCCCACGCAAGGACCACCGGTCCATCCATCACCGTCGCCTGCCGTCGATTGACTCTCTGCCCATGCATGTACTCCTCCCCAACCGCCCCGCCAGCAGGACCCTGCCGTGGTACCGCTACCCCTCTCCGTCCTACGTCTTCCCCGCACATAGCTAAGCACTGTGGCGCCTACGCCACCGCCTGCCGCTGCTGCGCCTCGCCGCCGTCCTCGGACCGGAAGGTACGAGCCGTCGCCCCGCTGCCGCATGCTTCGAACAGCCGGTCCGAAGCCCTTCCCCGTACCCACCTCTGCCACGCCCGCTGCGAAGCCCAGCTCCGCCGTCCACGTGCGTCCTCACCCCTCTCCCCTAGTACGCATGCGCTTTGCCGTCCCAGGCACGGGCGTGTACCGCTGCCTGCTTCCACTCCATTACCGCCACCGTACCTATAGAAAGAGGGGGGCCCTCCCCATTTAATCCCCCCTCCCCGACATCACAGAGCCCCCAACCCCCCCCCTTTCACTCCACGCCATTCCCAGCCTCGGCGCGAGGTGAACGCCATCGACGACTCTCACTGCCGCCGAATCGACCCCGACCTCCTGTGCTCGGTGTGCCGCCTCCCCGTGTGCGCTGGTGAGCCCCACCCCTCCTTCCACCAGCTCCGCCGCTCGGCGCCTCTCCCTCCGCCCTCCCTCTCTCGCTCCAGGCCGTCGCTAGCGCCCCACGCCGCCGCCTGGAACTCACTCTGCTACGGCGGGTAGAGTGAGGCGAGGAAGAAGAAGGGAGGGGAATTAATCCCTTCTCGGCCCTGACATGTGGGCCCACCCTTATTAATTTCGCGGTTAAAAAAATATACTTTATTAACTTCTTTTTGTCTCTATGACAGGTGGGCCCAGTCCATTTAGAAAAAGCTTTTAAAATCTCTTTATCCTCGGTGTTTCACTGACAAGTGGCCCCCCAGCCAAGTGGATTAACCCCTCAGGGTGCCAGACTCTGGGTCCCACCTGTCAGTGACTCGGTGGGTATTCTTTGGGGTTTCCCTAGGTCTCTGACTTGTGGGCCCCAAGTACCACTGAGAGAGAGGCTTTTCCTAGAGAAAAATAATAAAATTCAATAAAGTAAATAGGCCAACAGTGACCTTTTGTTTTTAGTTTGATTTAATTCAAATTTGAATCTTTGAAAGCTCATAACTTTTGCATCCTAAGTCCAAATCGAGTGAAACTTTCACCAAAATTCATCTAAAATAAAGATCTATCCAATGGCACTGGTTTGGTATTTCCCCATTTTTCTTTATAATTATTCCTTATTTATTTGTGTTTGGACGCGAGTTTGACTTTCTGCTCGTTTCGACTCGGCTATGTTTGCGACGACGAGCCCCTTGACGCATAGGAGGAAGTTGCCATAGCCGAGCAAGGCAAGTCACCACACCCCCTTCTTTGAGCATATTGATCCTAATGCGAAATTGTTTTCATTTACAAATAAAATGCATGCTATGTTAAATTCCGTTCCTAAATTCCATTTAAAGTCGTTATTGAGTTGATGCCCTATACCTTGATGCCATATATTCTTATTATATGTTGAAGTCATTCATTGATATAGCTTAGTAATGCAACTTAGATTTCTCCTTCACATGTGATAATAGTCGCAATGGGGACGATCGTTCCGGGTAGGGAACGAATGTCATTTTATGTGAGCGGAGGCATGAATTGCCGCTCGTGAGACATACGGAAACTGATTGTGAAAACCAAAACTATGAAACAAAACCATTTTTGATCGGGGCGGCATGGATTGATATGGGTGGTTCCTAGTAAAGGTTAGCGCTGACCCTGGTTAGTTAAGGACCGAGTCAAGAAAATAGGCAGGAAACGACCTGAGTACGACGGCGATTCTCGTATGGGTATAGACCTAGCAGACTAAGGTATTCTAGTGGGGTGGCACTCCAGTCATGGCCGGTTTTGATTCACGGTGTGGTGTTGCGATGAAGACGAAGGAGGATAGATTGTGGGTTAAATGACATGTCAAAAAAAACAAACGTTGCTTCCCTCTCTTTCACATCCCTGGGTCCAAGACTCCTCACACCACTGGCAAGGCGGGATTGGAGTGCTAGGGGGTGCATGAGGGCACATAGTCTTTGGAGCGGGTGCCACAATGCTAGGAGATCCGAAAAACTAGGCCGTGGCAAGTCTCATGTGTTGGATGCACCACGGATTGCGAATAAAGCATACATCCACTGCAGTGTGAGTAAAACTAAACTATTCGAATAGCCATGCTCGCGGTTAAAGGAGCACCGGGACTTGTACTAATCTTGACTAGACTCAGAATTTTTCTAAAACTTTGGTTAGGAATGTGGGTGGAAATGTGAAATTGGAAATGAACATCGGGCATGAGGGTAAGCTGAAACAGGTGTGACTTGGCAAGACGGACACAACCTTCATGGTGGGATTAGCTTATTCAACTACTGGCAAGTATATTTCAGTAAAATGGCTAGACACAGGTTTTGTGAAATATTTCTGTGAAAATTGGCTTTGCACAATTAGACCCCTGCCTCCCTTGAACCTTGCGAGCATAAATTCATGTTGAAGTGGTGGCTTGCGAGTACTCTATGTACTCACCGTTGTTTAATCCCCCTTTTTAGAACTAGATACTAAGGGAGAAATGTACAAGCATATCCCGGAGGAGGAGGAGGCACCGAAGGAAGCACCATAGGCCCAAGTTGCTAGTCGAGCGCCTGTGGACTAACGCAGGCCGTCGCCAACTATGTTTCTGCTATCGCACTCTGTGCCTTTTGCTAGTTTACCGCATGACTTTTGGCTATTTGGGTCCCTTCACGGGTAACCCCTTTTTGTAATCATCAAGTATTGTAAGACTCTATCCTGTAAGTTGCAATAGTACCAGTGATGTCATGTAAGTGCCAAACTACTAATCTAGAGATTTGGTACTCTATGCATGAGAGGTTCCGGTCCTAAAAACCCGAGGCCGACAATATGAAGACGACAAGGAAGAGTGGGTATAGAAGGAATTTTATAGCTGTCCTAAACCCGAAGCTAGTCCCTAAAAATCGAGATGTGGTGATAGGTGACTACTACTCCGAGTTGAGGTTTGAGGTTGAGAAGATAGGGTTTGATGAGAATGGGAAGGAGGTTGAGATAGAACAAGACGACGGAGAAGGGGATGATGGCGGAGAGGAGGAGCAGGAGGAGGGTGAAGAAGGAACAGGAGCTAAAAGGGCTAAGAACGATGATATGGTCATTGATGGAAAGGATGAGAGTGGAGTAGGTCCAAAGGAGAATGCAGGAAGAAAAGAGAACACTGAGCAAAAGGAGGTACAAGAAGATGATCTCTTAGTGATGGCTTCAGAGATTTTAGAAAAAGCAATGGATGAGGCACTTGTGGAGGCGTGTGAGAAGGTGATGGGGGAGGAGGTCTTGCAGCTGAATGGGGAAGGTAGTGAAGGGATTTCACAAGGGAGTCCTATGAGGGCTGCAGAAGAGAAGGTGGCCCAAGCCGCCATGATTGGAGAAGCGGTGATAATACCTATCCGATCAAGTGCTAGGTTGGATGCAAACGGTGGGGAGCACTCGGTTGAGAAGCCAAAAAAGAGGAAGGAAAGAAAGAATCTGGATATAGGTAACGAGTTTAAAAATTCGTTTCTTACATTGTCTAATTCTTCCATTGTTAGTGACATAGAGAACATAGGTATCAACCTGGGTAGTTCTTCTACTGTCATTTCAAATTGTATTTCTTGCTTAAAGAAAACAGAGGAGGGTAGAGTCTTGGGTACCCTAGGGGCTAGTGGTGGTAAGTTGGAAGGTAGTGGGGTGGAGTTAGATCTTGATGAGGAGGAGCTAGATAACTTAGTCCTTGGTCACTTATGTGGTGGCTTAGTGGATGCAATTATGGACAAGGAAAATAATCACCTAAGATGTGATTTTCAGCTAGGGCCTAGTGCTCATCGCTTTAAGTCGTCCACAAAGAAAAGTTTGAAGCATAAGGTAAAGATAGCTAACTTAAACCATAAGCGTGAGAAATGAAGGGAATCTTCTAGAATAGCGGCGGTCTTAGTGACTTTGCTAAATTTAGATTTCTATCGGATACTACCAAAGAGTAGAAGCTAGACTTTATTGCCCTTTTGGAAACTAGGAAAAGTAATTTCTCTGACAATTTTCTAAAGAGTATTTGTGCTAGAGGGGAGTTCTTGTGGCACTGGACTAGACCTAAAGGAAGGTTAGGTGGGATTCTTCTAGGAGTTAACACTGTCGCATTGGAAGTCGCAAGCATCGATGAGGGGATTTCTATGTTAAGTTTCATGTGAGAAACAAAGAAGATGGTTTTCAATGGGTCCTTGGGGCAGTATATGGGGCTGCTTAAGAGGAATTTAAGAAAATCTCCTTGGTGGTTGGTCGAGTGGATTAGTTCCTAGGTTGAGGGACCAACTCTTTGTGGGTGTAGCAGCTATATGTTGGGCATTATGGCTTTCTAGGAACGACGTAGTCTTTAATGGCTCAAAAACTAACAACTTTGTGCAGGTTATTTTTAGGGGGACACACTGGGCTCGCCAGTGGTCTTTGCTACTTAAGGGTGATGATAGCAACCTCTTGAAGAATGGATGCAAAATCTTAGAAGCAAGAGTTATGGAACTCTTTTCAAAAGCTAGTTGGAATTGGAGATTGAGATTGGAAGATTAGCTCTTGTGTTTCCTATCGAGACATGTGTGGTTGTTTTTGTTCTCTTTTGTGCCTAAGCGCTCCTTGTCATTGAACGGTGTGTTAAACTTTATGTAAGTGTGAGCCTAATTGCTCGTATTCTATAATTTTGTGGCTATATACATCCTTTTTGGATATAGAGGACGGGTTTTTAATCCATTATCTAAAAAACATGTGGCAGGAACAAAACTGACCTGAAATCAAGCCTGAATTAACCTAAGTTAAGGAAAGAGATTGAACCAAATGTTATTGTCTAAACTATAGTTTAACCTATAGTTGTCCAGAAAGCCCGAGGCCCGAAAGCTCGTCACGAAGCCCGCCTTTAGAGCAGGCCCAAACATGGCATGGCCCGGTGGTCATCAGGCCCGTGCTTGGGCTGCAAGCCAAGCACGCCGGGCGGCATGGCATAGCCCCACCTACAATGGTTGGCCTAGTGCCGGCCCGTGTCCCCTTCCCTACCCCGGCGGGCGGCTGCTCAACGGTAATAAGGCCCAGGAGGCTAGGAGCGGATGAGCTCGGCGGGGAGGGGGGGGGTATATAAGCCAGCCCCTCCGGCTGCCGCACCCCCTCAGCAAATCCCTAACCCTATCTCATTTTCCCCCTCCCCTCAGCCGTTGCCTCGCTCTCATTGTCCTCGCCTTGCTGCTCGCTCTCCTCTCTCTCTCTGGCTCTCTGCCTGCCTCTGTCTCGCTCTCTCGCCACCCGCTCGCCCCCTCCCTCCAGCCCACCACTTGTCGACCCCATCTCCGGTGAGTTCACACCTTCATGGTGAGGTCTCCACTCTCCGGATCTCCAGATCTTGCCGACGGTCACCTCTCACCATCTCGCGGTCTCGTCCTCTTGACCTCTCTGGCTCCGGGCTTCGGCTGTGCAGGTAACGCAATATGCAAATGTCGATGTTTTACACTGGTAATATGAATATGGGGCTACCCGACGGATGGAAACTCGGTGGATTGCAAAGGAACACGGGGAGATTTATACTGGTTCAGGCCCTCAATGTGAGGTAATACCCTATGTCCAGTTGTGATGTTATTCCTTTGAGGATTTGTGTCGATCTATGATCTTCTGCCCTCAGGGGGCGCCCTGCCTCCCCTTATATACTGGAGGACAGGGGTACAAGGTAGGAGTCCCAGCCGGATACGGCCAATAGATCTCCTCTTAGAGATACAAGTTACCCGATTAGGACTGTATATTCCTTATCGTATAAGGCAAAGTCTGTCGGGTGCTACTATATCTCTAATTACAAGGCTAGGCCCATCCTCTATCCGAGTGGCCCATATGCTTGTGATGAGGTACCCGGGGCCCATGGCCTCCACAGCAGCCCCTGAGACCTTTATAGTTGAGTCACAGCTGATGCCAAGTGCTCATCCTCTATGGTGAAGATTACCCGAGTGCATTGCTCCCGAGTACTCTTTGTCCGAGTGCGTCTTCTTCCCGAGTCCTACTTCATGTCAGCTGGCAGCGAGGCTATGAAGGGCTCCATGTAGAAGTATGAATAGTGTGCGCCGAATAGGCACATCTATTAGGTGTAGCCCCGACTTTGTGCTTAATTATGAAAACAATTAAACATAAAGTCAAAGATCTTTAACCTTGTAGTCTTTCCCAAGTAGTATACTACTGGTATATGACACTCTTTGGTATCATGTCAATCGGAATATGATTTATAGTCTTTGCCGAGTAGCATGCTACTTGTATATGGGACTCTTCAGCTTCATGTTAGTTGGAAAAGGTGTTTATAGTTGTTGGCGAAATGGGACCGGGGGTCCCCCAGTCCCCGGGGACGCGAGGGTCTTCGGCCGCGGCAAATACTCCGGAGTCCACATTTTGCGCAAGAGAAGACCGGCTACGACCGCTCTCCCACCAAGTATCCAGGGGCCCGGGCACTGGCCGGGCCCGGACGTGCATCCCCCGGTCCCGAGCGCCGGCCGCCCCGGACCCGGGTGCCGATTCCCGACTGGACTGCTCCCGGGTGCCGACTGTTCCCGGGGGCCGATGCCCGGCCACGGGGCCGACAGCCGACTGCCCCGGAGCCGATGCCGACTGCCCGGGTGCCGACTGCCCCCGATCGCCTCGGCCCCGAGTGCGGCCCCGAGAGCCGATCGCCTCGGCTTGCCGGGCCGATCCACCCGAAGAACTCTAGCGGCTCCAACTACCCGCATTAACGATGAGGCGACGGGGCGTGACGCGCCTGTCGCCCGCTCCTGTGCAGTCAGAGCCTTTTGACTACAGAGGCTCCTTTCACTGTGCAATCACTGTTCACAGTTAGAGCCTTTTGACTTGGAGGCGTGCGCCGTCACGTCTCCCCGCTCCATCAACCAAGACGATCAGACGACCAGACGCTCCATCACATCCCGTCACATCCTCACGTCCCGAAGACTGGCCGCCCGCAGCCGACCTACCCCGGCGTGGGCGTAGCAGGTGGCAGCAGGCGGAGACGTGCGACAAGACACCGCTTTCTCTCCCTCTTCATGTACTTCGGCTCTGTGGATTTCTCTCGCCTATAAAGGAGGATCCATGCCACATTTAGAAGCAGACTCTCTCAGCTGGAGCTCTCGCCTTAGACACTCAGACTCGAACTCTCGAGGACTTTGGCGCTCAAACCTTGGAGTTCCCGGGCTAGCTTCCGAGCTCCCCGGGGCTCACCTTGTAACACAGCAAACCACATTCATCTCCACATAGCATACACACAGGAGTAGGGTTTTACGCCTCCGTGCGGCCCGAACCTGTATAAATCCTCTTGCCTCCTCTGTGTGCCTCTGTTCATCGTCTTCCCCGCGCGATTACTACGCTTCGGACGGTCCAGTCCCGAATCGGACGGTCCGGACCCCCCTGATTCCAGCTCGGGCCCCCTCTGTTCCTGCCCGAGCGTTAATCCGTCTGACGCCGGCTTCACCTGAGAACTACTCCCCTGGCCGAATCTCAAAGGGGGGTCTCCTGACTTCCCGCCGTCAAGGTTTCATCCTCCGACAATAGTCTTTCCCGAGTGGCATCCCACTTGAAAGTTAGACTTTTCAGCGTCATGTCGGCTGGAAAAATATTTGCACACGGTAACTGTTGGCCAAGCATGTAGGTCGAGTACCACTTTATGAAACTTAATCCATTATGTGGTCAGGTGCACTTGAGAGATATCTGCATCCTCAATTTTAATGAAGACCAGTCTGTGACCCTTATAAGAGTATATCCTCAATACCTGGTGGATAAGATAGATACCCGAACACATGTGTTCAGCAATTAGGCCTTCATGAAGCATATCCGTTTACCTCATCGGTTCCTGTTGGTAGCACCAGCACTGTGATTTTAACATAGCCAGCGAGCGGCCCATATTGAGCGTGCTACTACTACCAAGTAAGTTGGCCTAAACCGACCTACCCAACGTAGCTCTATAAAATTGGCATCCCTCGTATGTCAAGATAAGTATTTCAACGTCGATAACCGCAATCAGCCGGAGGAATCCTTGTCTGCAAGCCTTTCTGACTTATGCTCTGGATGCAGCCTGGTTACCACAGATGCCTGAGTAGGTATATTGCAGAATTTGCTTGCCCTCCCCAGGTGTGACGCAGTGCATGAGAAATCCGGATGAGCTTTGACGACATAGGTCTTCTGTGACTTCGGTAAAGCCGGATAAGGTACCCGAACCTTGCATTAGCATAGGATTCGGTTGGCGACCCTCGTGGGGCATACCCAACTCAGCGGAATTGTACCCAAGCCTCGACTGGCGCTAGAGGCTGGTTGTTAGCCGAATAAGGTATCCGAACCTTGCATTAGCATAGGATTCGGCTAGCGACCCTCATGGGGCGTACCTTTCCCAACCGAGTGATACCCAAGTTTCGACTAGCGCCGGAGGTCGGTTATTAGCTGAATAAGGTACCCGAACCTTGTATTAGCATAGGATTTGGCTGGCGACTCTCATGGGGTGTACCTCACCCAGTGGAGTGGTGACCAAATAGGGTACCCGAACCTAGCATTAGTATAGGATTCGGCAGGCGACCCTCATGGGGCGTACCCTACCTAGCCGAGTGATAAGCAAACTCTGACTAGCACCGGAGGTCTGTTGTTAGCTCACATGGAGCGTAGCCGGGGAAGATGACGTCTTGACTGGCGCAAATACTCGGTCAGTAGCCCTCATGGAGCATTCCGAGTGTATCTTGGCAGACTGGTCCAGCCCCCGAGCGTAGGAGATGGGCTCATAGCCCTGGGTTCCTGTCACGCGTATCCAGAACTGGCCCTGCATTATAAACATATCGGATGAGTAGTATCTGATGATGAAAACAATCACCCGAATAAAATGTATTTTATAATATATGTAAATATGTGTTCTTTCTCTTATTGATATTAATTTTCCTGAGTAGTTGACCCCTTACGTTTAAGCACTCTGCCCGACTAGTCATAGCCCCCGAGCGTCGGGAGTTGGCTCATGGCTCTTTCCCAGACACGCGTTTTGGGTGACTTGAGTTCGTCTTTCATAGAGCAAAGTTTCACGGATTGGAATTTATGCTACTCGATGTCGATGCTTTGCACCGGCAATAAAACTATGGGGCTACTCGGCGAGGGTGAATTCGGTGGACTGCAGAGGAACACAAGAGAATTATACTGGTTCAGGCCCTCAAGGTGAGGTAATACCCTACGTCCAGTTGAGGTGTTATTCCTCTGAGGTGTATGGAGATCGATGATCTGGTTGTTCTTGTTGTGCTTGCCCTGAGGGGTGCCCTGCCTCCCTTTATATACTAGGGGACAGGGGTACATGATAAGGATCCCAGTCGGATACGACCAAGGGATTTCCTTCTTAGAGATAGAGTCCTATCCGACTAAGACTATGCTTCCTTATTATACAAGGTACAGCCTGCCGGGTGCTATCTTATCTCTAATTACATGGTTTGGCCCATCCTCTATCCGAGTGGCACATGTACTAGTAATGAGGTACCCGGGGCCCATGGCCTCCACAGTAGCCCCTGAGACCTTCATAGTTGAGTCATAGCTGATGCCGAGTGCTCGTCCTCCACGGTGAAGGTTGCCTGAGTGCAGTGCGCCCGAGTACTCTTTGTCCGAGTAAGTCTTCTCCCAAGTCCTGCTTCATGTCAGCTGGTAGCGAGGCTATGAAGGGCTTCATGTAGATATATGAATAGTGTGCGCCGAATAGGCGCACCTATTAGGTGTAGCCCCCGACTTTGTGCTTAATTGTGAAGACAATTAAACATAAAGTCAAAGATCTTTAACCTGGAAGTCTTTCCCGAGTAGATTACTAAGGGTATTTGTGACTCTTCGGTATCATGTCAACCGGAATAAACTTTATAGTCTTGCCGAGTAGGAGACTACTCGTATGTTGGACTCTTCGACTTCATGTCAGTCGGAATATGTATTTATAGTCTTACCGAGTAGAATGCTACTCGTATATGGGACTCTTCAGCGTCATATCAGCTGGAAAAGGGGGTTTATAGTCTTTTCCGAGTGGCGTCCCACTCAAAAGTTAGACTCCTCCGCATCATGTCAGCGGGAAAAGATATTTATAGTCTCTCCCGAGTAGTGCACTACTCGAAAGTTAGACTCTTCTGTATCATGTCAGCGGGTAAAATGTTGCTCATGGCAACTGATGGCCGCGCATGTAGGCCGTGTACCACTTTATGAAAATAATCCATAAGGTGGTTAGGTGTACTCGAGAGAGATACTTGCATCTCCAATTGTAATGAAGACCAGCTTGTGATCCTTGTCAGGATATATCCTCGAGACCTGGTAGATAAAAAACAGATACCCAAACGTATATGTTTAGCAATTAGGCTTTCAAGAAGCATATCTGTTTACCTCATCGGCTCCTGTTAGGGCGCCAGAGAACGGATGGGAGTTCTTGTACCCACCGGCCCGCATATGGTTGTAGTCGGTCGAATATCCTGGCCTTGATGCCTTGTAAGACCATACCGTTGGCTCGTTCGACCTGCCCGTTGCTCCGCGGGTGTGCCACAGATGCATAGCAGATCTTGATGCCGAAATCATCGCAGAAGTCTTGGAAAACGCCGGTTGCGAATTGAGTACCGTTGTCGGTGATGATGCGGTTAGGGACCCCAAATCGGTATAGTATACTCAAGATGAAGTCCTTTGCTCGTGCCGCTGTAATTGTTGCAACGGGTTTAGCCTCAATCCACTTGGTGAACTTATCCACCGCGACGAATAAATGTGTGAACCCTCCTGGCGCTTTCTTGAAAGGCCCGACCATGTCGAGCTCCCATACTGCAAATGGCCAGGAAATGGGGATAGTTTGGAGTTCCTGGGCTGGAAGATTTGTTTGTCTTGCGTAGAACTGGCAACCCTCGCACTTGCGAACGATGTTTTTGGCGTCTGTTACTGCTGTGGGCCAGAAAAATCCCTGCCGGTAAGCCTTTCCGACTAACGTCCTGGATGCGGCGTGGTTGCCACATATGCCTGAGTGGATCGAATGCAGAATCTGCTTGCCCTCCTCGGTGGTGACGCAGCGCATGAGGACACCGGATGCGCTCCTTCGGTACAGGTCTTCCCCGACTAGTAGGAAGCTTTTGCTTCGACGCTTTATCTGCTCGGCTTGACTGCGATCTTCTGGGAGTTCGTCGTCCATGAGAAATTTGACAACAGGAGTCCTCCAGTCTTGACATATGTGCAGCACCTCATTTGTGGTCAGGGTAGGCTCGCCTCCCGACTGCTCCGGTGCCGGTTTCTTCTTGACTGATGGCTCCATAAGTTGCTCGACAAAGATTCCAGTTGGAACTGCTTCTCGCTTGGATCCCATGTTTGCCAGCTCGTCTGCTGCGTCGTTGTATTGGCGCAGGACATGTGTGATTTCCAGCCCGTCGAACTTGTTTTCCAGCTTGCGGACCTCTTGGCATTATGCCGCCATGGTATTGTCGAGACAGGTCCAGTCTTTCATGACTTGATTTACCACGAGTTGAGAATCTCCGCGCACAACCAGTCGACGTATGCCGAGTGATATAGCGATGCGGAGCCCGTGAACAAGTGCCTCGTACTCGGTGATGTTGTGGGAGGTCGGGAAGTGGATTTGTAGAACGTACTTCAGTTTTTCGCCAGTGGGGGACGTTAATATGACTCCGGCCCCGGTGCCACCGATCCGTAGAGAACCGTCGAAGTACATTGTCTAGTACTCTAGCTTTGCTGTTGGTGTAGGCAGTTGGACTTCTGTCCACTCGGCCACAAAGTCGGCTAGAGCTTGAGACTTGATTGCTGTCCGTGGCTGAAAGGTGATGTCGAACGCCATCAACTCGAGTGCCCATTTAGCGATTCGGCCGGTGGCCTCGCAATTATGAAGTACATCCCCGAGTGGAAATGCTGTGACCACCGTGACTTGGTGTGCTTGGAAATAATGCACCAGCTTCCGGACTGTGATAAGTAGGCCATATAGTAGCTTCTGGACCTGCGGATATCTCGTTTTGGAGTCGGCAAGGACCTCGCTGATGAAGTAGACTGGCCGTTGTATTTTTTGAATATGACCCTGTTCAGATCGCTCAACCACCAGCACCGTGCTGACTACCTGTGTTGTTGCCGCTAGATATAGCATTAGCGGTTCCTGGGGCAGAGTTGACGCCAACACGGGGGGTGATGTGAGGAATTGTTTGAAGTCTTCGAAGGCTCGTTGGGCTTCCGGAGTCCATTGGAAATTGTCGGTCTTTTTGAGTAGCTTGAAGAAGGGCATGCCCCGTTCGCCCAGTCGGGAGATAAACCGGCTGAGTGCCGCCATGCAGCCTGTCAGCTTCTGGACGTCTTTGAGGTTAGTCGGGGGTGCCATGTGCCTGATGGCATTGACTTTCTCCGGGTTGGCCTCGATGCCGCGGTGCGAGACGATGAAGCCGAGTAACTTTCCAGATGGCACACCGAAGGCGCATTTTTCCGGGTTCAACTTCATCTTGAATCTTCGAAGATTTTGGAAGGTGTAACGACCCGTTTTTCTTTTCCCGCTAGTATTCGCTTTTCCCGAGCTCCCTTCCTATCCTGTCAGCTATGCCCCAGTTTTTCTCCCCGGCCGGCCGACTACCTTCTCCCTTGAGCCGAGTAGATTGCTACTCAGCCCTTGTATCCTGCCCTTTTCTTTGTCTTACTCGGACCTCCTTGCTGCCGAGTAAGCACTGTGTAGTGGCCGACTACCTTGTTGAGACCAGCTGTTTCCTTGTCCCCTGAGTTGCACCCGCCCGTTGGACGCCGACTACCAAGGTGGAGAAGAACCAGTCTTCACCTGCCCGCAGCACCGCTTGGACCGATGGACAATAACCTGCTGCATTGCTTGGACCAGTGGTCAGTCCGAAGCCCTGTCAGTGAGATTTCTCCAACCTGTCCTAGCCTTGACCTTAATGTCTCATCGCCGCTACAGTGCTCACCAACTCCCTGACCACGCCGGACTCCCAAGTCAATCCCTGCGTGGACATCAAATCCTTTGTCAGTTCACCTTGACTTTTTCTCCCTAGCCGTTGCCAGCTTCACCGTGCCTCACCCTTGCACGCAGGATATATATATATTGAGCCATCCATGCTCCTTCTTCCTTTGTTTTGCAAACCGGCCAGCTCCAACTCTGTTAAGCTCTCATCCTCTCAAGCTTTGGAGCTCTGTCGCCTGGTTCGCAAGCCTGGTTCAGCCGACTGCCACCTTTTCTGCAGCCGACTACTTCTTGATCCTCTTCTTGGTGTTCTACCCCTCCTGCTTATCAGTGTTTTCTTTCTGCTTGTTCAGAGCCTGAACCGGTGGACGATCCAGAAGCCGTCTTTGCCGAGGAAGACCCCTCTTTGGAACAAGGCAAGCCTCTTTGATCATATTGTTTCCCATATATGCAAAACTATGTTGTTTGGAAAATATATGCATGCTTAGTTTACACCTTTTTAAACTGTTGGCCTCGGTTTGCCAGCGCAACCGATGGACCTACCTAGTAGTAGCACTTATTTTGGTAGGATGTTGATATATTTCTCCCTTGAGAGCCCCACAAATGGCACGCTAGCATCCTATCTGAGGATACGATGCCGAGTAGAATGGCTTAGCTCTGCAACGTTGTGTGTCGTTTGGGGAAACATTGGGTTTTACTAAACTGATTGGAAAACCCGATACCTTGTGTATCGGCGCGTTTTGTGAAATAAAGACAGCTTGTGAAAATCTTGGTGTACAGAGACAGCACCTGTGTGGCATGGCTATGTATTACCGATAAGGACCGTTTCCTTTGGGGATTCCATTCGAGCATCTTACAGTGCGACCATACGGGTATTATGGGAATGCCCCTGGCCGAGTAAATAGTGGGTTTTGGGAAGTTCAGTGCCGACCACTGAATCCTGTGTGGATCTTTCGGCTGGCATCAGATAACCCTAGACTGGCTTTGGAAATGGCCTTGTCACGAATTTCTGGGTACAGGCCAGTACTCGGTGTAATTTTCGGGTCGGATGGGTAAAGCGCACACCCTCTGCAAAGTTTAGCAGAACTGTTCGAACAGCCGTGCCCAAGGTTAAGGGCGATGTAAGGTGATTCCCATAGCGTAGATTTGTTTGCCTGTGGTTTGTGAAAATGTTTAATGGAAAGGGAACCGTGACCAGAGTTTACCGAGTAAGCAAACGGAAGGCCTGTGTGGCCAGAAACGGATCTGTGTGATCCGGGGTGTTAAACACCATAAGCAAGTGTGTGAAAAGTAAATAGGATGAAGATCATGCTCCCGGGTTGTAGCCAGGGCAGCAAAACTTAAGCCCCCGGGTTGTAGCCAGGGCGGCAGTTGTGCATTTGTCTTCGGGTTGTAGCCAGAAGACGGAATTGATCAAGCTCCCGGGTTGTAGCCAGGGCAGCAAGTTGATCAAGCTTGAGCTCCCGGGTTGTAGCCAGGGAAGCAAGATAGCGAGTTGAGCCCCCGGGTTGTAGCCAGGACGGCGGATGAGCTAGCTGGTTGTAGCCAGCGTAGCGGGCATTAAGTGCCACAGCTGAGATTCGGTTGTAGCCGAGTCTCAAGGTCAACGAGTGGTTGTAGCTACTCGGGAGATACAGGACCAACAAATGCAAAGTAAAAAGGATGATACGAACATATATATATGCTTGATTCATTAAGTGGCGAGTTGTTGAAAAGCAACTTGCGGAATGGATCGAGGCGTGAGCCTCTTTCCGACAACTAAAAGTTAACTCACTAGTGTTTGCAAAGAAAAGTGTTTCTAAAGGCAGTTTTTCGCAAATAAAACCCTTGGCCTCTTTGTCTGACCGACATGGCATCTTTTCCGGCTTGTTGAGTACGAAAGTACTCACCTTGTTCATATATGTATAGTAGGTTTTGGAGAAGAAGACGAAGACCCGACTGCTGCCGAGTTCCTCCAAGACCAGGCCGACTACGAAGACTTCTGAAGGTTTCGAGCCTAGTTCCCAACCGAGCCTGTGGTGTAGTTTTTGTCCAGCTTCCGCCCTGTTTTTGCTGTTTTCGCTAGTTTACCTGTTGTTTATTGTGCCCATCCCGGGTCTGTCCTGGATGGATCTCCTTGTATATATATATGTGTACTCTGATATGTATTTATTGTAACTCTGAGTTGTATCATTGTTGTGCGTACCCGACTACTGATCCTGGGATCAGGTGCCATATGCACATGGTGGCCTTCCACCTAGTCGGGAGGCGTCACAGAATTGTATCAGAGCAAAGGTTGGCCCTAGGAGCGAAACCCCACCCGTGTAGATGACCTTGAGGATCATATTTTGAAAACTATACTATTTGCAAAAATCTAGGACTTGTCTGAGTATCTTTCTCTCTGCTTTGTAGAATTTTGGAAAAGTTTCTAAACTCTTGGCTATCTCCCTACCTTTGGTCCCTGCGCAAGCCCTTAGGTTCCAGTGCCCTATCTGTCTTCTTTTCGTTGTGGCTGGGTTCCCGAGTATTCTTGGTCCTGCTGTTTGAATCTATCTTGCTAATCTTGTTGCTCCTTCATCTGTTCCATCGGTTTGGTTGCCGATATCCTTGCTGAGCCTTTCTCCCTTGGTTGCCCTTTTCTAGGACCTGATGGCAGAACGTCAGCGCCGTACTGTTCATGCTCCAGCTCGCTTGGGTTTTGAAGGCCAAGATCCAGTCCGCAACAACCTGCTTACCGCCGCGGAGGAGCAAGAAGTGGAGCAGACTCATGATCGGATGTCCGGAAATGGTCGTGCAGCCGGCCTTGGTGCCTCTGCCGCTGCAGCAGCAAACCCTGGAGGATTGCCTCAACCTTCTCACCTTCCAGTAGACCCCCAGCATCTTATGGCCATCCAGACCCAGATCTTGCAAGGCATTGCTCAGAACTTGGCCGCAATGCAGCCTCTCCTCCATCAAGTTCAACCAGCACAAGCTCATGGCCGCTCCAAGCTTGCCGACTTCATGAGGTCCCGTCCAGCCGAGTTTTCGCAGACTGCTGAGCCAGTAGAGGCTGCGGAGGGAGAGGACTCCTGCTGGTCCAGGCATCTTCAGCACCATGTATGTGTAGTGCGGTATCGCCATAAATTTGGCGAGTGCCGGTCATCCGAGTATCGCGTGGTACGCAGTCTCGAAGTCGGTGACCTCGAAGCAGATAATTTCTGTGCGGAAATTATCCCGCGTGCCGAAGGTTACTGGCAAAGTTATCAGCCCGAGTGGAGTTGATGACAGGCCGGGAATTATCCCGTGGAAGGGCGCAGTGCTCGGCCGTAGTTCTGAACGAGGAATTTTCATCTCGTCCAAAGTCTTGGCGAACAGGATATTAAGCGCGCTGCCTCCGTCGATGAGGGTTTTCTTCAGCCTAATGTTTCTGACGACCGGGTCCAGGACGAGTGGATAGCGTCCCGGGTGGGAAACCCGATCTGGGTGATCTGCGCGATTGAAGGTGATGGCCATCTCTGACCAGCGCAGGTATTGGGGGGTGTCGGCCATGGAGACCGTGTTGATGTCGCGCGCTGAAAGCTTCTGTTTGCGCTTGGACTCGTACGTGAGTGGCCCCCCGAAGATATGGTTGAGCTCGGCTTGAGGATCTTGGAAATCATCAGCCAGACCCGAGTCTGGCTTGTCTTTGTCCTTGTCGGCGCCAGACTATGAAGTCTGCTCGGAGGCAAACTTCTTGAGCATATAGCAGTCTTTGGCCGCATGCTTTCCCTTGGGGTGAAAGGGGCATGGCCCGCTCATGACTTTCTGGTAGTCGTTGTTCCGCTGGGGCCACGACCGACTGCGCTCCATGTTGGCCACCTCGTTGTCCGACTTCCGCTTACGGTTGCCAGACTTGTTTTGAGACGGCTCGTTGTCGGCTTTCGCCTTCTGTTCTTTCTGTCGGGGCTCCTTCTTCTCGTCGAGGGCCTCGGCGACCGCTTCGGCTGAGTCGGCGTATTTATTGGCCATGTCGAAGAGTGCCCGGACTGTGGATGGTGGCTTCTGAGTGAATTTTGCGATAAGCGGAGCGTCTTTTACCCCTTTGCGAAAGGCGGCGATGACGGCTTCGTCTTTGACAGTTGGAATTTGGTTGCGCTTCTCAGTAAACCTTTTGATGAATTCGCGCAAAGACTCGTGTTTCTTCTGGTGCAGTTGATAAAGATCATGCTTCGAAGTGGGTCTATCATAGGTCCCCTGGAATTTAGCGATGAACCGCTCCCTGAGTTGTCCCCAGGAACCGATCGACTGCCTCGGGAGGCCTGTCAGCCATGTCCTCGCCGAGTCGGCTAGCGCGACTGGGAGGTAGTTAGCCATGACTCTGCTGTCGCCCCCAGCAGCTCGAACTGCTAAGGTGTAAACGGTAAGCCAGGACTTTGGGTTTGTCTTGCCGTCGTACTTTTCGATCCCGGTGGGTTTAAAGCCAGTCGGCCACAAGACGTCCTGTAGCTCCCGAGTGAAGGCTGGGATGCCTTCGTCTTCATGAGGGCTCCGACTCTGATCTTGGCGGTGCAGCCGCTCGTGGTGGATGCCGAAGCGCTCGTTTTCGTCTTCCAGTCGGCGGCATTCATCTTCTTCGTGTTCTTCGCGTCGAGCGTTTATGGTGTGACGAAGGTCTCGGTGCAGTTGCACTCGGAGGTCTTGATTGGGTCGGCGATCGTACTGGCGACGCCGCCAGTTGTCATTATTGGTATTGCCGAGCGTTGTTTGCCGGGACTCTTCGCGGTGCCGACTGGAGCCGGCCGCCCAGCGTCGTGTTGATGCAGATGAGCCTGCCGCCGGAGAACCCGACCGGTTGGTCGGTATAGCAGTGTCGCCCGACTGCTGTTGCTGCTGACAGGCAGCAGCTGTGATCATCGCCTTGATTTTAGCGATAGTCGGGGTGGCCTAATGATCCGGCCCGAGTTGGAGGGTGTCCAGCAGAGTTGCTGCGGCCACAACGTTCTGTTGTGGTGTGACGAAGACGTCGTGGTCGCCAATTTTGGTTTGGAGGATCTGTTGTTGAGCGACTTGCCCGGCCTGGCGCAGCTCGTTATTGCGGGCTTCGCGGTTGGCCTCCTCTTGTTGTAATCGGCGTGCCTCCTCTTGTCGCTCCTCTTGTAGTCGGCGTACCTCGGAAGGTGGTGTTGAAGCCATGAAGATCTCGCGGGAGAGGGGGAAGCTTGCCGAATTAAAGTCCGAGCTAGTGCTCGAACTGCTGTCCGACTTGGTGTCGGACTCCGAATAGTTTATCGGAGTGAGAACGACTCCGACCTCTCTAGATCCAATCTGAAACGGCGCTTGGCCGTGTCCAAACTGAATTGCTGGAGATCGGATCGGCTGCGCGGAATAAAGATGCGCAGCGTCGCCGGAGTTGTGCGGGAAATTGACGACCTCTCCCCTTCTCGGCCCAACTCGGGTTGGCTCAAGGCCTAACCTAAATCGGACGCCGAAGGAGAGGGTTGTCCCGATGCTCGGCGATGTGAAGGACTGCCGCAGAAAATCGTCGAAGGGGATGGTGGTGTCCTGGGTGCCGACTAGCGCAACATCGGCTGGTTCCTCGGTCGGCAAGATTGGATCTGCCTCAACCAAGGTGAGATCGCCGAGTTGATTGGCGATGAAGTCTAAGTTCCCGAAGGTAATTGCATCTCCGGGGGAGAACTTGTTGATTGAATCCATCGAATCTTCTGATGAGGAATTCGCCGGGCCCCTACCTAGCGCGCCAACTGTCGATGCTTTGCACCGGTAATAAAACTATGGGGCTACTCGGCAAGGGTGAATTCGGTGGACTGCAGAGGAACAAAAGAGAATTATACTGGTTTAGGCCCTCAAGGTGAGGTAATACCCTACGTCCAGTTGAGGTGTTATTCCTCTGAGGTGTATGGAGATCGATGATCTGGTTGTTCTTGTTGTGCTTGCCCTGAGGGGCGCCCTGCCTCCCTTTATATACTAGGGGACAGGGGTACATGATAAGGATCCCAGTCGGATACGACTAAGGGATTTTCTTCTTAGAGATAGAGTCCTATCTGACTAAGACTATGCTTCCTTATTATACAAGGTACAGCCTGCCGGGTGCTATCTTATCTCTAATTACATGGTTCGGCCCATCCTCTATCCGAGTGGCCCATGTACTAGTAATGAGGTACCCAGGGCCCATGGCCTCCACACTCGAGTACTTTTGCAATCATTTAAGAGAAAAAACAGAAAAAAAGTATAGCTTGTACACCTATTAGGTGTAGGCGGCTATGGCATTGGCGAGGCCAAGTGCGGGCGCCTTGTGAAGGTCCACCATGTGCACACAGTATCCGATCCCTGGATCAGTAGTCGGATACACACATAGTCATCGGTGATACAACTCAGAGTACACTAAGCATTAGATACTTAATAGAGTACATACATATGTTACAAAGGGTTTTCCATCTAGGACAGGCCTTGGATGGACAAAAGCACTAACAGGGTGAACTAGCGAGATACAGCGCAGACAGAGCGGAAGCAAGGACAAACTACTCGGCAAAAGAACACATCTACACCACAGGCTCGGTTGGGAACTAGGCTCGAAACCTCAGAAGTCTTCGTAGTCGGCTTGGTCCTGGAAGAACTCAGCAGCAGTCGGGTCTTCGTCTTCTCCTTCCAAACCTAATATATATACATATATAGGAACAAGGGTGAGTACTTTCGTACTCGGCAAGCCAGGAAAAAGTGCCATGTCGGTCAAACAAAAAGGGGCTAAGAGTCTTAATTGCGAAAACAGCCTTTAGAAATGTTTTACTTTTCAAACACTAGTGTGTCAAATTTTAGTTGTCGGAACGAAGCTCACGCCTCGATCCATTCCGCAAGTTGCTTTTCAACAACTCGCCACATGTAGTTACTGAATCATGTATTTCCATTTTCAACTTCTGGCAATCAACCAAGTGATCACACAACTCAGCTATCACCCGAGTGGCTTCGACCACTCCTTATGTCTGCTGTTTATCCGAGTGGCTCCGACCACCCGTTGACCCTGAGACTCGGCTACAACCAATCTCAGCTATCCCTTTAATCATTTTCTGGCTACAACCGGTTATATACGCTACACTGGCTACAACCAGTTAGCTCAAACTTTACTGCCCTGGCTACAACCCGGGAGCCTGCTCTTTGTCGTCTTCTGGCTACAACCCGAAGACTTATCTCCTGTTAACTTCTCACACACTTGCTTATGGTGCTTCAATACCCCGGGTCACACAGACCCGTTTCTGGCCACATAGGCCTTCCGTTTGCCACTCGGCAAACTCTGGTCACGATTCCCTTCCCATCAAATCATTTCACAATCCACTGGCAAACAAATCTACGCTATGGGAATCACCTTACATCGCCCTTAACCGTGGGCACGGCTGTTTGAACAGTTCGGCTAAACTCTGCAGAGGGTGTACGCTTTACCCAAACGACACAAAACTGACACCGAGTACTGGCCTGGACTGGAAGTTTGTGACAAGGCCATTTCCAAAGCCAGTCTAGGGTTATCCAATGCCAGCCAAAGGATCCACACAGGATCAATGCTTCAGGTCAGCTCCAACCACCATCAGCACTAGGGCTCACGAGCCACAACTCAGATGAGTCCACTCCAGTCGGCACCAAACTTCCCTAAACCTACAATTTACTCGGCCAGGGGCAGCCCACACTACCCGTTTGGTCGCACTGTAAAATGCTCGGATGCAATTCCCAAAGGAAACGGTCCTTATCGATAATACATAGCCAGGCCACACAGGCACTGTCTCTGTACACCAAGGTTTTCACAAACTTTCTTCTTCTTCTTAAACACGCCGATACGCAGAGTACCGGGTTTTCAAACAGTTGAGTAAAACCACTGTTTCCCAAACGACAATATAATCGCTGCAGGGCTAAGCTCTTCTACTCGGCATTCATACCCAAAGGATATAATGCCAACGTGCCATTTGTGGGGCTATCACAGGAGAAACACATCAATATCCTACCAAAAGAAGTACGACTACTGGGAGGGTCTGTCGGTTGCACTTGCAAATTGAGGCCGATCAATTTAAAGTGTAAACTAAGCATGCATCTTTTGTAAGCAACATAATTTTGCACATATAGGAGACAATATGATCAAAGAGGCTTGCCTTGTCCAAGCGAAAGATCTTCCTCGGCGAAGACGGCTTCTGGGTTGTCCACCGGTTTAGGATCTAAACAAGCAGAAAAGATAATTACTGACAAGCTGAAAAGAGGTAAAACACTGGGAAAAGAACATCACAGCAGTCGGCTGCAGAAAAGGTAGCAGTCGGCTGAGGATGGATGGCTGTTTGGATGGAGGTTTATTGTAAACGGCCGGGTTAAACTCGTGGACGGGGCGGCAAAGCTCACCAGTTAGGAACTCCGGGTGGTAGGCTTGGCGATGAGCGGCGGCGATGGAGCTCGAGGAGCAGAAATGGCTCAGGGGGCTGGAGAGAAGGAAGATGATGGCTTAGCTATGAAGCTGGTGATGGCGGTTTGGTAGAGGCGGCTAGGTTGCAAAACAGAAGAAAGAGGAGGTATGGATGGCTCTATATAGCCGGCGCGAAGCTGGGACATTGCAGGGCAGAGCGATGGAGAGAAAAAGGAGTCACGATAAGCTGACAAGGTCACAGCGAGCTGGCTGGGCGATGAGACGTCAAGGCAGAGTTTGACTTAGGGATTAGGTGTGGCCGGTGGGGTTGGTACACACTGTAGCGGCGATGGGACACTCTGGTCGTGGCAAGGACGGGTTGGTGGTGCTTTGCTAACAGAGCCTCTGACTATCCGTTGGTCCAAGCGGGTTCTTGAGGTACCACGGCTATTGTCCACTGGTCCGATCGGGGCTGTGGGCAGGTGAAGGCTAGATTATGTCACCACTTCGGCAGTCGGCGTCCAACGGGAGGAGCGTGGGAAAACAAAGCTGTGGTGCAACTTGGTGAGGCGATGAGACAGCACGTCCGGATCGGGGCAAGTCGGGGTGGCAAAATAGAACTGGTTGACAGGGTAGTCGGCAAGCTCAAGGGTTACTCGGCTGCAAAGATGACCGAGTGGGCAAGGGTAGAGGGCAAGGCTCTGAAACTGAGTAGGAATCTACTCGGCATAAGGGGAAAAGGCAGTCGGCTGGCCAGGGAGAGAAAAACTGGGGCATAGCTGAACGGAATAGGAGAGGAGTTAGAACTCAGGAAGCGAATTCCAACAAGGAGATGAAGAACGGGTCGTTACACCAAGTGAGGAAATATTTATAAGAAAGCGACTTAGCTGTTCAGTATTTGGGAGTGGGGATGCCCTCCTTGCATTTAGGCTTTTGAGCCCCCGAGCGTGTCACTTGTTGTTTTGATAATCTCCAGTTGCTGAAGGTCGAAGACAGTTGTGACCGACTGCCACAATGAAGCCGTCCGACTTGCATTTCCGGTGCCCAACCTTAGTCGGGGTCGCATCATCGGTATCCTTCCGCTCCTTTTGTTAGTGTGGCTTCTTGTCATCGAAGGCCTCAGCAACAGCGTCGGCTGAGTTGGCGTATTTGTTTGCCATGTTGAATAGAGCCTTGACAGAGTTGGGAGGCTTCTGAGTGAATTTAGCGATGAACGAGGTGTCTTTGACTCCTTTTCGAAAGGCAGCGATGACGACCTCGTCCTTGATCTTCGGGATTAAATTCTTCTTTTCAGAGAACCTCTTGATGAAATCACGAAGAGACTCGTTCTTCCTTTGATGCAATTGATATAGGTCATACTTGAAAGATGGCCTCTCGTATGTTCCTTGAAAGTTGGAGATGAAGCATTCCCGGAGTTCACCCCAGGAGCCGATTGATTGCTTGGGAAGTCCCGTTAGCCATGTCCTCGCTGAGTCGGCTAGAGCGACTGGGAGGTAGTTAGCCATGGCTTTGTGATCTCCTCCGGTTGCTCGGATTGCCAGAGTGTAGACCGTGAGCCAGGACTCGGGATTGGTCCTGTCGTCGTATTTTTCGATGCCTATAGGCTTGAAACCCGACGGCTAGTCGACCTGTTGTAGCTCCTCGGTGAAGGCCGGTATGCCTTCATCCGCATGAGGGCTCTGGCTCCGCCTACGACGGCGAAACCGCTCGTGGTGGAGGCTGAAGCGCTCGTTCTCGTCTTCCAGTCGGCGTTGCTCGTCTTCCTCTCATTCTCGGTGTCGAGCGTTGATGTCCTGCCGAAGGTCACGCTGTAGTTGGCCTTGGGGATCCTGATTGTCCCGACGGTCGCTTCGACACCGTCGGTTGTTGTTGGGGTTGCCGAGTGACGTTTGGCGTGACTCCGTGTGTAGCCGACTAAAGCTGGCTGCTCGGCGTCACTTTGAGGCGGATGAGACTGCCGTTGGGGAAGCCAATTGACTGGTCGGTATGAGGGTATCGCCCAACTGTTGGCGCTGCTGGCATGCAGCAGCGGTGATCATGGCTTTTCTCCTTGCTATTGTCGGGTTGGCCTAGTGATCAGGCCCGAACTGGAGTGTGTCCAGCAGGGTTGCAGCGGCCACGACGTTCTGTTGTGACGTGACGAAGACGTCGTAGTCGCCGACTCTAGTCTGGAGGATTTGTTGCTGAGCGGTTCACCTAGCTCTGTGTAGCTCATCATTGCGAGCCTCGTGTTTGGCCTCCTCCTATTGCCGTAGTCAGCGTGCCTCCTCTTCCTGCTGCTCTTGTACTCGGCGCACCTCCCGTGGAGGGGTTGAAGCCATGAAGATTTCTCGGGGCAGAAGGAAGCTTGCCAGACTATTGTCCGAACTGGTGTTTGAATTGTTCTCCGACTTTGAGTCAGAATCCGAGTAGTTCATCGGGGTGATGATGACTCCAACCTCTCTAGATCCAATCTAGAACGGCTCTGAGCCATGTCCGAACTGAACCGTAGAGGATCGGGTCTGCCGCGTGGGATGTAGATTGTAGATGTCCGCGGCGTCGCCGAGTCTGCATGGGAGATTGACGATCTCTCCCCTTCCTAGTCCGGCCCAGGCCGGCTCAAGGCCAAGTCCGAGCTGAATGCCGAAGGAGAGAGTTGTCTCGAGACCTAGACAGGTGGTAGATCGCCGCAACAGATTGACGAGGATGGCTGCAGCGTCTTGCGGGCTGACTGGCGTGAAGTCGGCTGGTTCCTCGGTCAGTTGGATCAGGTCTGCGTCGACCAAGGTGAGGTTGCCAATCTGGTTGGCGACGAAGTTGAGGCTTTAGAAAGTTATTGTGTCTCCAGGGGAGAATTTGCCGCCATCAACTCCGGTTGCTGGATCCATCGAGCTTGTAGATGTAGATCTCGCCGAAGCCCTTACCTGGTGTGCCAACTGTCGATGTTTTACACCGGCAATATGAATATGGGGCTACCTGGCGGATGGAAACTCGGTGGATTGCAAAGGAACATGGGGAGATTTATACTGGTTTAGGCCCTCAATGTGAGGTAATACCCTACGTTCAGTTGTGATGTTATTCCTTCGAGGATTTGTGTCGATCTATGATCTTCTGCCCTCAGGGGGCGCCCTGCCTCTCCTCCTCAAAAACTTTTGCATTGCAAAGGGAGTACGCCCTCGTAAGTTTGGTTTGGACATGGATGTGTGGTGGAATTCAACTTACCTCATTCTCAAGCATGTCATAGCATATAGATGCATTTTTTCTATCTTTACTGCAACTCATTATGGTTTGCATGAAGGCCAGCCACTACTATCTGATACCCATTGGTACATTGGTGAGAAAGTCTTGAAATTTTTGGAACTGTTTTATGATTCTACTGTTGCTCTTTCTGGTGTTTAATATCCAACAAGTTCACTTATGTTGCATCAGATTATTGAGATAGCTGGGCATTTGCATAACTATGAGAATGATGCAAATTTGAGAAATGTTGTTCTTCCTATGAAGCTTAAATTCCTGAAGTACTGGCAGAATATACCAATGTTATGTTCCTTTGCTTTTATTTTGGATCCTAGAGCTAAGATGCGGGGTTTTGGGAATGTTCTTATGCTCCTGTCTCAATATATTGGTACTGATTACTCTTCATATTTTGGTGAGGTAAGAAATGACTTGTCTAAGCTCTTTGATAAGTATGAAAACAAGTTTGCTGCAGTTATATTGCAAAGAACTGCACAACCAACAATTGGTACTGGTAAGAAAAAAACTGCATGGGGAAAAATTTTTGCTGCTCCTGCAGCTGCATCTATGCCCGTTCCTTCACCTGCACCTGCATCATCTTCTGCTATGCCATCTGTTTCTAAGTTGTTAGCTTATCGTGATAGTGATGCTGTCACTATCTATGATGATGACTTCAACATCCTTAATTTGGTGGCATGAGCATAAATTGTCCAATCCAATTCTATCTAATTAGCTAAAGATGTGATTTCAGTTCCTATTTCAACTATTTCTTCGGAGTCTTACTGGCAGGGTGATCAAGGAGCGGCGACGTCGCTTGGCCCCTGAGATGGTGGAGATGCTCACTTTCATCAAGGACTGGGAGCTGGAAAAGGCAAGGGCACAGCATAGTGTGAAGAACAATGAACTTGAAGAAGCCTTCAACAGCATGTACCTTGATGATGCTGGCAGTGATGTGTATTGTGTTGCTAAGTGTTAACTTGTGATCATATGACGTAATGTTAAACTTGAATTATTGAACTCCTTTAGTTAGCTGGGTTGTACTCTTTTTTTTTCTTAGGGTTTTCTCACGAGGTGTAAGTTTTTACCAAGAAGGTTTTTAATGAGGCAACAATCCATCAACTATGTAATAGCTAGCTCAATAATGTATTAATGTAAAATGTGGTGTGTTGTGATTTGAGTATTTGAGATGGATTTGTTTGTATGTTTATCTCAAAAATGAGAATTTGAAATCATGTTGTGTTTATGGGCCATGGGCTGGCATGGCCTGCTAATTTAGCCGTGCTTTACGGGCCGACATGGCATGAAAATAGGCCCAGCGTGCCGTGTGTGGGCCAACGGCACACCCCACGGGTGGGCACGGCACGGCACGACTGTACCACCGTGCCATGCCTGGCCCGGTGCTTTCGTGAGTGTGCCTAGCCGGGCCCGTGCTGTGCTGGGCTAGACGGCATGTTTGGCCATCTATAGTTTAACCTAAGAAAAAGTATCGGTAGTATATATATATGTTCAAACGGGCGGACCAGGCTGGCACGGCCCGAGGCACGGTCCGGCACAGCCCGTTTAGACACGGTCCTTGTAGCGGGCCGTGCCGTGCTGGCCCACATGCCTCTCCCCCGGCCTAGGCACAGCACGCCGAGGTCGTGGGCCGTGCCGTCCAACATGGCTAGTCGGTGGCCCACCGGGCCCAGGCCGGCCTGGTCCTCTTCGGCCTTCCCCTGGACACTGTAGTGGGCGTCTCCCCCGTGAGCACTGTAGCATCATTGTAGTGAGTACTGCAGTGAGCACAGTAGCAGGCCGGCCGTGCCAGTGCGGGCCCACTACAGTCTGCGAGCCGTGCCGTGCCGCACCGTCGGTCCAGGCACGGCCCACGGTCACCCGTGCCGAGCCGGCCCAAGCATGGTTACTGTAACACCATGTCTAGGTCGGCCCGATAGGGTACGGTCCATTTGGACAGCTATTGTAGTATATCTATGGGGCATTTACAAATTTGCCACTAGTTTTTTATATTTTGCAAGAATGGCATACGAATGATAGTTTTGGTGGCACTTTGGCAATTTTCATGAAATGGTTGTTTTGCCCTTGCAAAAGAGCAGAGGAAAATAAAAGAAAAAGTAGTTTTGCACAAAATTACTTATTATTGGGACAGAGGTAGAACATTCGGCACAGAAGAAAAGATTGGCGGCCGAATAGTGTTCTCGGTGGGCCCACATTTGATCGGGGCCTACCTGGCAGAGAAACCACGAAAATGCCCGCCTCAAAATTCGAACGAGCAGAGAAAAAAATTTCCCCACTGATTCCGAAACTCTCCGGCGAGCCGCTCGACGCCGCCGCGGGTGTCAGGTGGGAGCGAAGCGAGATGTAGGCGCAGATCTCGTCGCTGTGCACCTCCCTCACGGCCGTGCTCGCCCACGCCGACGACTCTTCCCGCGCTCCCCCGGCGCCCCATCCATCTCGGTATCTACCACTACCACCTCTCGTCCCGATTCGCCGTTGCGGTTTGGAGATTCTGCTCCCGCGGGGCGGTGGGGTTGACTGCCTGTGCCGCAGAGTCGGCGGTGAGCGCGTTCCTGCAGGAACTGGACCGGCGCCTTCGGGCAGCTCCTTGGCCACTGCGGCGAGGCGCTCGGCATAGCCTCCCGCCGCGCCGACGCCATCGAGTCGCGCCTCGTCTCCTTCGGCTATGTGCTACCCGGTAACACCAACGAACTCCCCATCGGAAATTCTAGACCGCATCGTGGCATTTCAGTTCTTGGTTGAGAATGGCTAGTTGCTGTGCTTCTTGTAGAGGTGGAGGCGAGCGAGGACGTGGAGGAAGATTGGGATGTACAGAAGCTTCCCGGGGACCCTGGGAATTGATGCTTTGGTGGAGCGAGTTCAGTGCTGAGGTCCAGTAGGGAGACGGTTGACGATGACGACGCCTTGTATCCTTCAGTGTGTGATTATTCTACTTCCTTCTGTTCAGCATTAAGGTTTTTGGTTGCTTTGGATTCTAACTATGCTTGATCTGAAGGAATGGTTAGATATTGGAAATCGAAATGTATAGGGACCTGTTCATTCAGCTTACATTCCGTGGCTAGTTTTATCAGGTTCGTTCACTGCTGTTGTAATTCAGATTTTGGAGATTTAGTGAGCAGGGGCTATTAAACCTTCCATTTTTGGTACATTATTTGAGACCCGCAATACATCGTAAATTAGATTGGTGAGCCAGGGGCTCACTGTTCGTGATTATATGAACATTCCCAAGAACTCTGATGTCTAAGGGCCTTTTATTTATTCTTGGCAAAAGGGTGCAAAAACAATAATTGCAGCTTATATAGGGTGAGCTAGCTTTGTCCGCAAGATCCTCAGTACTTCAGCACACCATTTGACACTAAAATTTGTGCTTACATATTTTATATGATGGACATAAGAGGCATTGAGTTCTTTCTTGACCACCAGTAAGATTTAATAACTTCATGTCAGTAAACAATCTTGGCTTTTCAGATGCTTGTCTAGCTACCTTGTCCTCTCAAGGTATGTCACGCTTGAACAATATCATCATTACAACTGTTTACATGGTACACCTCTTTGTTGACATTGATAATTTGCTGAAATTTTGCAGACAGTAGTTTATCTGGAGAAGCAGAGATATTTTACAGGAAACCTGAAAGGTGCCTAAAGGAATTTTAGATATTTATCAATTGCTGCTAGCCTGCTTGCCTACTATTGCTTTTCCTCAGTGTTCTTTTGTACCTACCAGGTTCTTTACTTCTTTCTTTCCAAAAGTGACTTGCTATACTTCTCAGTGTTGCTGATATGAGGTATACAATGATTTTTATTTCTACAGGAATGTAGTCAAACAACACCTGTATCATGATTTTACCGCGACCAGTGGATGGCCCAATAAGGCGTGCCATTTAAGAAATCCTTTGTCACATGGCCCATTACCAGACGCGAAGGCCCAAGCCCCCACGCCTAGCGCGGCCTCTCATTATCAAAGGAAAGGAAGGGAAATCCCCTCCACTTCCAACAATTCTCACGCCTCTTCGTCTCCCAAAGCCCTCAACACTTCCACCATCTAGGGTTCATTGCACCATCACTCAGATTTGAAGCTAGCGCCTCCACTCTAGCTCACGTTCCTACCTCTAGACCCAAAATCTAGCATCACAACATCCCCCTTGGCTCCAGATCTAAAAATGTCTGCTTTCTCTACCGAATTGACTCCGTTGCCAAACGGTGAATGGAAACCATCGATCTTCTCCGACTCAAGGCTGAATGCGCTGGTCAAGGAGGGTGTACTCCCAGCCAAGGAGCTCATTGGATGCGGGCGGGTGCAGGTGAACCATTCCCTACCGCAAAAACCGATGAGATTCTGGTTTTTGAATCTTTCTTTCGTGGTGGGTTTGGCCTCCCTGTTTGCTGTTTTCTCCGCAGCCTCGTGGACTTTTACCAAACCGAATTTGTCCGTTTGAACCCTAATTCGATTCTTTACATCGCCATCTTCGCAAATTTCCGGTCATAATTGACTGAAGAGTTATTTTTCCAGGTGATTATCATTCGGGAAGGACTTAAATGTTAAAGTTTCTGACTCTGTGTTTAGTTGCTTCACAACTAAGCATAGAGTCAGAGCTACACCTAATAGGTGCCCCTACTCGGTACACACTATTCAATATTTTTATGAAGCCCTTCATAGCTTCGTTGCCAGATAACAGAAGCAGGACTTGGGAAGAAAGGTACTTGGAAGACGAGTGCTCAGGAAATTCTTTACCGTGGAGGAAGTGCACTTGATGGCAAGCTGTGACTTGACTGTGAAGGTCTCAGGGGCTACTGTGGAGGACATGGGTCCCAGGTACCTTTACAGGAGGCAAACACGACCACTCGGATAGGAGGTGGGCCGGCCCATGTAATTAAAAATAGAGTAGAACTCGGTTTCATGTTGCCTTGTATAACAAGGAAAGGGATAGAATCCTAGCCAAATACTCTATGTACAGATAATAGAACCCTAGGCTGTATCTTGCTGGGTTTCCTACCTTGTAACCCTCGCTCCTCGACCTATATAAGGCAGGCAGGGAGCCCCCTTGGTGGAACAACTCATACACAAGCGAAAGCAATCCACCACAAACAGGAGTAGGGTATTACCTCTCGCCGAGGGTCTTAACCTATCTAAATCTCTTTGTCTCTTGAATCCATCCAGCTCTAGATCCGACGCATAGCCCCATATTCATTATTGCCGATACAAAACATCAACAGGTGCGGTTTCTTGTCTTGCACGGCCACGACGTCAACGGATGAGGCATATTTGAAAAAGTAGCTTGATCGAGGTTAGCGGTTGCGAGCAAACTTTGCAATGAAGGGGGATCCATGACCCCCTTGCGGAAAGCGGCAATGGTCATCTTATCTTTGATTTTGGGGACCGTGTTACTCTTCTTCGAGAATCGCTTGATGAAGTCCCGGAGTGATTCATTTTTCTTCTGATGGACCTGGTACAAGTCGAACTCGGTTTCAGGTCTCTCATGAGTGCCTTGGAAATTGGTGACAAAGCGATCATGGAGATCTCCTCAAGAATCTATCGACCCCCTCAAAAGCCCTGTGAGCCAAGTGTGAGCGGATTCCGCTAGAGCAATTGGGAGATAATTGGCCATCGCCTTGTGGTCACCTCCTGCGGCCCGGATGGCCAGAGTGTAGGCCGTGAGCCTAGATTCGGGGTCAGTCTTGCCGTCGTACTTCTCGTTTCCAGTCGACTTGACGAAAGTTAGATGTGAAGGCCGAGACACCATCCTCCGAGTTGCTTTGTTGCTCCGGGGACCAACGTGGTGGAGTCTGACTTCTTTGGTGAAAGTGGTTGTTGTGGAGACCAAAAGGGTCGCGCTCATCTTCCAGTCGGCGTTGCCCATCTTATTCGTGTTCGTGGAGGCGAGCCTCAATGTCTTTGTCTTATCGTTCCTGATCGTCACAGTTGGTGCGGTTGCATTGTTGGTTCTCGTGACGTTCTCTGTAGTTGCGATCATCGCGGTCGTCATGAGAGCTGAGTGGTTGTTTATATGGCCGTCGACTAGGTGCTCTGCCTCTACTCAGACGTCTGTTGGCGGACTTTGAGGTAACGGCAATAGACCTCGATTTATTTGATGAAAACACCAGAGTCTTTGATTCCTCCTAATTATGTTGCACGACTGCTGCCGTCACCATTGCTTTGATCTTTGCAATTGTGGGACTGGCTGTGTGGTCGGGCCTCAGCTGTAGAGTATCGAGAGTTGCCATGGCCATGACGTTCTATTGTGGGGTGACAAAAACATCATGGTCACACATCTTGGTTTGGAGTATATCCTTTTGTACTTGGCGTGATTGTTCACGTAGTTTATTGTTACGCGCTTCCCGCTCTGCTTGTTGGCGACGATCTTTCTCTTCCTGTTGTTGGTGAAGACGAAGCGCCTCTTGTTCTTGTTCTTCCTGCAGTCGGCGGGCCTCCTCTTGCTGTTGTTCATGCAGTCGGCGAGCTTCTTTGTTAGAATTAGGGTTCCCTTTGGATGCCATGAATACCTCTGGGGGGAAGGGGTGAGAAGCTGCTGGTGCTACTTTTCAACTGGTTGTCGGAGTCGAAGTGGATCGAATAGTTGACAACTCCAACCTTCCTAGATCTGATCTCAACTGGCTCATGGCCGTATCCGAGTCAAAGTCCAGGCCTTCGGTCTGGTGGGTTGAGGTTGATTTGAGACTCAATGCTTAAGGATGGTAGGGAAGACTGCCGTGACGTTCTTGAGGCTGAGCAGGGCGCAGTTGATATGGTTTCTCTCTGTTCGATCCATGGCTGAGTCGAAAAGAGAGAGCTTGTTGAAGGCATTGGCAAGGAAGTTGAAACTCCTGAAGTGAAAAGGCTGCTCGGGTGCGAAGGTGACGTTGGCGACTTTGGAGATTGGATCCATCAAACTCGTCATCAAAGTTCTCGGCGCTGTTTCCCTACCTGGCAAGCCAACTGTCGATGTTTTATATTGGCAATAACAATGGAGGGACTATGCGTCAGATCTAAAGCTCGATGATTGTGAAAGACAAGGATGTTTATAGAGGTTTAGGCCCTCGGCGAGAGGTAATACCTACTCTTGTTTTGGTGGATTGCTTTGCGCTTGTGTGTTGTGGTAACGTGCCCTTAGGGGCTCCTTGCCCGTCTTATATAGGATGAGGGGCAAGGGTTAAAAGGTAGGAAAACTAGCCGGATACGGCTTCGGTTTCCTTATCTTTGCATGGTATTATTCGGCTGGGATTCTATCCTTTGCCTTATGATACAAGCTAACATATTAGCCGAGTTCTAGTCTATATCTATTTACTTGATCCGTCCCACCTTCTATATGTGTAGCCGGATATGCCTTCTGAGTGGGTACCTGGGACCCATCTCCTCCATATAATTGTGCTTCCCTGTTTTGTTTGGTTGATCGCATCTCTTTTTTGACTGAATTTCAATGTTATTCAAATCTTCTGTTATGGCCTTGGTATATGATTGATTTTCTACTTTCTATATGAAGCACTTTCGAATTACATACCCTTTTGGTTTGCATGTAGATTGTCCATCCAACACCAATCAATTTTATCCACCTGAAATAATTGTTTGACTGGCATGTTTTTGTTGACAACACATTCTGCAATGTTTTCCGCACAGAAGATGTTTCTCTCACAGTTGTGAACTTAAGATAGATGTTGTTATTACACGTCTTAGCTAAGCTCTCATTACTGAAACATTAGAATTACGAATCCTAAACCTTGGCCACTTTTGCAGTTTTGCCACTTCATTCTGAAATGATACAATTACCTTTCATGACATGAAACCCACCATTTCTGCTTAATGAGATTATGCAGGAAAACTGGACATCATGTAAAAGGAATATCCCATTGGCGTGGTATACTGGAACTGCCAAGGATGCATATATAGGAAGTCCCAATTGACGCTTAGTCTGCTGTGGGAAGTTCTACATTGAGCTCCATAAATTTCCAGTTACATTTCTCACGTTCTCATTTCCCTTTTGCAAATGTTTAGGTGCTATTGAGTTAAATTAACAACATTGCTTCCTGTTGTTTCTTATTTTATTTAATCTCAAGTTGCTTCTATTATACACAGTTTTTTATTCCTAAGAATTCCTGCTGCAACGTGTGCGCTATCATCTAGTTGATATGAATCTTGATCTTCGGTATAATTATATGTTATGTTATCTTCAGTGACACCACTAATATTTTGTCCCATTGTTCGTTGTAGGGCGCAAAGGGAGATCCTACTTGTCGATCCTTCTTCAGATGAATCAGTTGGCTATGGAGACAATTGATGGCTTGATCTTCTACGATCTACACAAGAGAGTGACTTCTAGGCAAGACGATTGATAGCTGAATGCAATATATTGTGTGAAGTTTTTTTTTTCAATGCCTACTACAATGTAATCTGTTCAAAAACATGGATTGCTTAAAGGAAACTTAAATTCAAAGTAAGGAAATGTTTTTTAGCTTCGTCCTGCTCCTGAGAGAATGCTCTTGAAGCCTGGCTTGTGTTATTACTGGAATGCTCTTCAAGCCTGGGTTGTGTTATTGTGTTATTGAAGTGGAGAGAAAAAACTTATAATTATATATTGTTCGGTTTTTCTTTTTTCTTGCCAAGGTCAGTCTTGTTATGAAAAAAGAGTGCACATCTTCAGTATCACCTCAGGCATGGTAATAAAAAGAATGGCAATGATTTAAGGGCTCATTTGAAACACAGGATTGAGAAAATGGAAATACACAGGATTTTGGTAAATATGTAAGTACAAAGCAAATGATTACAAAACATAGGAATGTACATGAATGAGTGTTTGAGTAGACTGCATGAAGAACGCATGAATTGGATGAGAGAGAGACTTAAATGAAATTTTCCAAGAGGTTGGAGCTCTTACTAACTTTTCTCCAAAATCTATATGTATTGAGCTATTCCTTAGTAATTTAATAGAATTTGAAAAGCTCCAATCTCTTTGTCTCAAAGGGTCAAATAGGAAATATTCCTATAGAATTTGAATCCAACAAAATTTCTACACAAATACTTTGTTTCAAAGGGGACCTAAACTTTATTCACGTTGCATTGCATGATCTCACCAAGATCTTCAGTATTTCCCACTCCAGAAGACCTCAATCAAGTACAAAAAGTACATAGGAACATGAGTTTTCCTAGCAGAAGCTGGGATATGCTCTAGCGGATTTACACATATGACACATATTATCTTCAATCTATATCAATCTCATATTCACATTCATTTTACTAGGTACTTATATGAAGTATGACCTTACACTACAATTTATACAGCCTACCAAATTAATATATGAATTGAATTCTTCAAACCCATGACTAGCATGCAATACAGGACACAGCAGACCCCTTCAGTCAGGTTTGTTCAAGGTGTGCTAAAATTGATTTGGAGCATCTCATAGCCACAAATCCTGATGAAGATGAAAGCCCATACACTTGCGCCACCAGAACATATACATACCATGTCTATCAATGAGCTGTGGGTCCAATCGTAGAAAATGTACACGAACTCACATCCATGTCCCACCACTGAACAACACAACGCTGGCAAGGTAACAAGATTCAGGCCTTGTTTGGAGGAGTTTCTTGCAGCTTTAACTTCTCTCATAATCTGCTGTTCCATAAACAGTCTAGGTTCTCAGCTAGATTCTAACAATCAGTGGTTGTAGAATCCAAAACATGAACCACAAGTTAGAAGCCAGGAAATCCAGCTTTTCCACAGTCTCACTAGCTGCTTTTCAGAATCTCAACCTTCCCCAAATAGGGCCATAATCTGCTGCCCAGAAGTATGCTGAGTTGACTTTGGTCTCCTTCGATGACTTCTACTTCTTTCAGCCTGGCCTAGTCTGTCAACACCAGCTAGCCCAATTATTCTTAAAGTAACTTTGAAAGAAAAGGGAAAATTATTCAGCTCATAGAGTTACTTAACTTATTTCCATTGATCGATTTGCTAACTCCGTTTCTGTGCCCACATCCATCCGTTTTTGTGCATTTCCTTCAAAGAACGAAAAGAGAGATACAACATCAATTAGCACACTGTTCGAAGATAAGCAAACACCAGTATGCCCAACACAAACATCCTTGTTTAGTTATACAGATGACAATGATATGATTAATCATACACATGGTCAACACCATCCAAACTCAACTCAATTTATAATGTCACTTCCTGATACCACCTCCAAATTTGTGAGCATGTTGCTAGACTAGGTCTGTGGACTGATCACTTGGAAAGGCAACCCTCCTTATGCATGCAAGTTCAAGTTTTGATATATTTTTGTATATATATTTTTTTAACTTTTATGCATGTCGTATATATGGACTAATTCAACTTAACAATAATAAGATATTGCTCTTCAGGTAACTAACTACATCTACATATATACTTAGGTAACTACTTACAAATATGGTATGTGGGCCTCCACCAAATGTATGCTTTTTGTGCTCGTGGATGAGACAACATCCTCACGCTACACATCAACGACATATACTAGCTAGGGTGGTGATATAAGTGGTAGTACAGTTAAGCTATCAAATTAATCATTACAATCTCTCACAACGTTTTGTACTCATCTACCTTTCCTCATGAATCATGTGCATATTAGCCTAGCATTACTTCTAGAAACAGCACAGCCAGCCCTTCTTCACGCTTTGTGGGGCTTCATCCTTTAGCGCTTGCCGACACATCAGCAAACCTCACACTCCACCCAATTCCCCATGTCCATATCGGAAACACCAAGATAGCAATGTGTATCCTTACATGTCACTAGACTTACTTTAGTGCTCTCCTTGTGCTTCATCTGAGTTCATGTCCGTAGCAATAAAACTAAGATGCCAACGAAGGCTAGAACTACCGTGTATCCTTACACATCATCACTAGTACTTTGATGCTCATCGACACATTTGTAAACCTCACGCTTTACTAGTACTATTGTCGGTATCGGTAACACCAAGATAACAACGCATAGTGTGGCCAACATTTATCTATACACGTCGGCACCAGTACTTTAGAACAAACCAGAAGACATCACGCTTCGCCAAAGCTCCTCGTATCCATATCACTAAAACTAAGACAACAACATAGGAAGGACATGTAAGCCACCACAATGGGACATACTCCTATATTGCATGCTTTTTTTGGTTCTCATGAACAACATTCCCCATGTGTGTTTCCTTCTAAAAACAGCTTTCCCACCTCGTCTTTTCGCCAATGCTTCTCTTCACTCAACCTCCATGTCTTCTTCCCTCTCCGTCTCCCCTATATCTACTAGCTAGCCACATCTCCCGATGCTTACAGTAGCACTCGCCGGAGGGCGGCGTTGCATGGACCGCAGCAGTGGCGGTAGTACCAGCAGCAGGAGCTCGATGGGGCTCATCACCTTGGCTCTCGCATCGACTGGCATCATCATCATCTCCTACCATCTCCACCGCAGGTTCCAAGCTGACCTGAGGCTCGCCATAGGTGAGATCCTGAAATCACCTAGATAGCCTTGAGGTTGCTTCGAAATCAATAGCATTGGTTGCCATCGCTGATAACGATAGATTTTGCACAAAGATTTAATTAACCTTTTTGGTTTTTCTTTTCCTCTTTTAGCGCGAGTGCACCAGCGGCAGCAGCAGCAGCAGCAGCCGCAGCGGCGGGAGAGGGTGAGGAGGGTGCGGTTCGCAGACGACGTGGTGGAACCATCATCCAACGGCGACGAGTACCGCCGACGGTATGTCATCGGCCGCCCCAGCCCAGCGATGAGCAACGCCTCCTCCTCCTCCTCACCCGCTAGGCCTTTCGCTAGGCCTCGACGCGTCATGCAATCGCCGAGCTAGCTAGCTAGCTAGCTAGCTTGTCAGATGTGCAAGAACAAAACAAAGCTTGCAGAGTTGCAGTAGCAGTTAGCTAGCTGGTGCATTCAGTTACAGCACTAGCTGTTTCTATCTTAGCTTTACTCTAGCAGTAGCCAGTAGAGTACTGTATTAATAATAAGCAACCTCAGCTTCGGTTTGGTTTTACCTGTAAGGATTATGCTTCAATTCAATTTAATTACTTTACTGTCTTAAAAGTTTGATTAGTTACTACTGATGTGTGATATCTCTGTCGACTGAAGAAGTTACTACTGATTTGAGAAGCTGATGCAACGGGAAGAAAAGGGAAGGAGGTTGGATTCTTGGGGACTCTTTGTCTGAAGTTCTGGTATTTACGTTATGTGCGTAGAAATTCTTGTGGTGTGGTATCACTGGTGTGGCAATTTCCTGGTTCGTCTGCATTTTATCTTCTGTGGTTGATCATGGATGGAGTTGAGGTGAAAGATTGGTAATTAGCTTTAAAGTATTTTCCTAATCTGAGTTCATCTCAGCTGCCCCATCAATATCAGTCATCCTTTAGTTCTCTGATACGCTCATACATCGGTTCAGCGTGCATGCTCTTCTGAATGAGGTTGCAAGGAAGTCCTTGTTTTTGTTAGCATGTACATCTAACTAAGGACCTGTTTAGTAGAGCCAGAGATTCTAATAAGCAACTAATGAAAATCTGCATTCACTACCACAAATCTGGTCATCCGTGACCCCTCATCTGTGATGGGTGAAAGTGGCCCATCTTGGACAACTACATCTCTGACGGGTTGTAAAGTGCCCGTCGGAGTGGTGTACTACGAACCGTTAGAGATGTCTAACCACATCTGCGACGGTTCGTACCATTTGAACCGTTAGAGATGACCAGAGACCTAGATATACCCCCTTCTCCACTGTTTTGGCATCCTAGCCATATGTACTGTAGGGATTTTTGTAGGGAGGGTTAGGGGGCGATTCTTTGCTCTTTATTTGGGAAAAAAAATTATTTGTGCTAAAATTTTGGCTAGGTTCATGGATAGTTAAATATTTGTCATTGCATAAATTTTTCTCTTCATAAATTTGATTTATCATCGGTTTAATAGTATTGCTGACTCATCTAAGTTGGATGTAGAATAGTAATCGCTTGAGCCAAGAATACAGGAATAGCGTTGCTGAATTCTTTAATGCTATAGAGAATGACAAGACGAGGAAAGAGAATGAATATATGGTTTGTCCATGGATAGATTGCAAAATGGAGAAGATGTTGCATGAAGAGTGCAATTACAGTCTCATTTGACACGTAGAGGATTCATAAAGTATTATACTTGTTGGATAAAACAAGGTGAGTTAGAACCTTAAAATATTGAAGTTCATGAAGCCGCAGATGGATAGAACGAGGAACAAAATGAAGACAACATGTTCCCTACGTCTCTCTTGGGTGGTGGTATGTTTGATGTCGATAATGATACTCTTAATGCAATGTGGCGTGATGTTGAGGAGATAGGCTACAATGAGAGGGACTATGATAAGTTCACCAGGTTGTTGACGGATTCATAGACACGTTTGTATCTTGGATACAAGCCGAAGTACATGAAATTATCGGCTGTCTTGGATCTTATGTAGCTTAAGGCAAGTAACGGATGGTTAGACAAGAGTTTCACATAACTAAATTTACTAGAGGACTTGCTCCTAGAGGAAAAACATGATGCCAAAGATGACATATGAAGCAAAGAAGGTGTCATGTCCATTGGAGTTGGAGGTCACAAGAATTCACGTATGTCTAAACGACTGTATATACTATAAGGAAAATGCTGACTTGGAGGCGTGCCCTGTATACACAGTGAGGCTAGAGCGCCGACGCTCCTCGAGTTGACGAAGATGACAGCGGTCCAGAGGCAAGCTCAGGAGGGATGACTGTGGCTGGGATGAGCCGAGACCTAGGGATCACGAAGGAAGACTTAGAGCACAACCGGGCGGCGTGGAATGGTGAGAAACGATGGTTGATGGATGGCAGCAAGGGTTGAGCTCACCTTCTGCAAGGAAAAAGGTGTTTTGGCGATGGCTAGCTTCGAGATGTGGTGGCCGAGGTGCCTAGCGACCTTGCAAAGCTGGAGACGGAGACGGTGCGGCCCAATGCAGCTCCAATTGCCGGAGGCAAGCGGCTAGAGACAACAGCCGGCTGTGGTTTCCTGGTGGAGAGCGAGCTATAGGGCACAGGGGCCTCGAGCGAGTTGGGGAAAAGGAAGAGGGAGGTTTGGGGGGGTCCCTTTTATAGCCTAGGGAGTCGGGCTCAAGGCTAGTAGTGCTGTTGCGGCGCGGGAGAGAGGGCGAAACGACATCGTGGGAGGAGTGGGGCACATCTCCACGGGAGAGTGGGTGAAGAGAAGAGGCGCGGGAAGGCACCGATTTGGCATCGGTGCGCTGGCGTCTGCCCTATCCTCTTCGGCCGGAGGGTGAAGCCAAAATTGACATATGGGCCCCGACCCCACATATCAGTGAGACGAAAGGGCGGCCGAGCTGGCGACCAAGCTAGCCTAGCGGATGGGTGAGCGAGGGAGCAAGGCCGTGACTTGGGCTGGTGCGGCGCGAGGGAAGGCAGGCCGGCGGGCTAATGCAGGAGCTAGGCTGAGGTAGATGGGCTGACGGGGAGAGAAGGCTGACTTGCTGGGCCACGGCTTGGGCGATAAAGATGGGCTGAGAGGAAAGGGTTTCAGCCTGTGACTAGAAGGAAAAGGGAGGGGGAGGATACATGCCGAGGCCGAGATAAAGAAGAGAGGTTGGGCCAGAAGGGCCCAAAACTGAGAAGGGGTTTTCAATAGTTTTTCCATTTAAATAATCTCTCAAATGATTTTTGTTTTATTAAAGTTTGTTGTTGAGCTATGAAAATTCCTAGAAAATTACAAAGAGTGTTTTAAGACATGGAGAATTTAAGAAAAATAACTCCAGCCATGATTTATTAAAGGAAATTTTATTTCCCATATTTAATTCACTTGTTAACTACTTTACACTTCAATATAAATTCTAGAAACTGATTATTAAATAATTTTGAAATCCCCGAGGAAAAATCACGGTGTTACAATAACTTCCATAGAAAAGTTGCAAGATGTGCATACACAATGCAATGATGTTTTTGCCTTCACACCCATCAAAATGTGAAGTTGCATCGTATTACGATAATATATGATGTTGTAATGGTAGAGTCACAACCATGGGTTCGTGACATAACTCCAAATGCAATGCAAATGTAGGATGAGTTCTAGAGTAATAATATCAGAAGAACATTTCTTTATAAGAGATCATGTATAATGTTATTCTCACCAAGAGCATAAAGCATAACCATAAACAGTGTAATCATAGGAAACACGAGTCAAAGTAAGTAAGTTCTCAGTTCAACATACAATATAATGCTTATTGATATAGACTCTCAAGATGGAGGTAGAAAAATAACAGGTTAAAGCTGTAGCAAACCACTTATCTGTTTACTTGCCTCCAACAAAGATGACACGGTGTTAGGCATAATCTGAAGCACCACCACCTAATCACAAGTGAAACCTCAATACACACACTCAAACATGCATATAACACAGTAAGTAACATGCTCCTATGGCTCGAACCCAACAACAGAGAAACACAGTGAACATCACTCTCGACTAACTACAACACTGTAGCTTAACATTTTTATATCTACAAAGGCAATGACTGCAAATAAATATACAGAACAATACTTAGAACTTTCATGTAGAAACCACATTTTCATTCTGCCATTTAAATGGCCTAATTCTCATGCGAATAAAACAACTATATCCAGACTTATACTCTTTCACAAGTCATGAGACTTTGCCAGCTGCTAGGTCTTGATAATATCTTTTGCTAGTTATACTTTTTTGCAGGAAAATTTGTTTAGACCACCTAATTGTAAATCTACCTACATGCAGAACTACCAATCTGAATCACAACGCCTAAACCCCTTGTGTAACCTTCCTTAACCACGAATTAAACCATCAAAACACTCTAAAACCACTAATACAACAGGGGAGAAGGCTCACCTAGGGTTCCCCTTCGAGAATCTATTAGAAGATAATGGGAAAACGCCAATCCAACACTTCTTTCAGCTCCTCTCCTCCTCATCGTTCCATTATTCTACTTTGCTTCACGATCCTCTCTGCAGTGGAGATCCACATAGGGAATGGTGCTATGGAGAGAAGGGGCAGGGGAAATCACATACAAGGAGGGGGGGGGGATGGGGGCGGCGAAGGGGAAAGTGGGGAGGGAGTTCGGTCCCCCTCTAGGTTTGTAGGTGGGGATGCAAGGGAGTGGGCTGGGCTTCTGTGGCCTTGGCTAACGATTTCTTGGCCCAATTCTAAATGTATTTTCTTTAATTTATTGTTGCCAACTTATTTTTTTTACAAGACAACCAAAACCAAAAATCGAAATAGTTTTAAATTTGCAGTGTGTTACAGGCGAGCTGCTGCCACTACAAGAAGTAGATGCTGCCGAACACTCGCCAAGGAGGGACCCCGTCAGGGTAAGCACGCACTGGTTTGTCCTAGGCTTGGTAGACCAGCTAGGACATCCTTTAATGCCATAGAAATGAGGGACAATGAGCAACAAGGGGTTGGAAGGGTAAAGGGCAAAGGGATAAACAAAAGAGATGGAGGTAGGGTAGTAGCTTTATTTTGACGATTTATTGTTGGTTGTTTCAATCGGCCTTGGAACTCCAACCGATCACTGACTCGACCGCCAACAACCAACTCCCTCCACCGCCCAAGGGCAGTTCCAAGCTGTCGGCTAATGTTGATGTTTTATATTGGTTGTATTGAATACGGGGCTATTCGTCAGACCTAAACTCGATGGATTCAAAAGAACACGGGGATGCTCAATCACATCTTTGGAGGGCCATCGGCGTACGAATCTAAGCGGAAGCAAAAGCTGACTATAAGCGATGTCAACACCGTTTCTGCTGATACACCTCAATACATGCGGTAGTCTGAGGTCGTAATCATGTTTGACCACACAGATCATCCCAAGTAAGTGGCACATCCGGGGCGCTATCCACTCGTCCTAGGCCTAGTTATCAAGAACATCAAATTGAATAAGGTTCTGATTGATAGCGGGAGCGCTCTCATCATTTTGTTCGCCAAGATGCTTGATGAGATGAAAATACCTCGTTCTGAGCTGAGGCCGAGTACAGCTTCTTTCCATAGGGTAATCCCCGGCCTCTCTTTGACGCAACTTAGCTAAAGCACCTTGCCGGTGGCACGTGTGATAACTTTGGCACGGAGAATATCTGTTTTGAGGTCGCTGATTTCGAGATAGCCTACCATGCCATACTTGGGTGGCTAGCACTCGCCAAATTTATGGCAGTTCCCATTACACCTACATGATGTTGAAGATGCCAGGACCAGTAGGAGTACTCTCTCTACACAGCGATGTCAAGCAAGCTTTCACCTACGACAAGGAGAGCTGTGAGCTACCACAATCTCATGAGGCTGTAGTTGGACGCAGCAACATCTGACTGGTGGCATCGACTTTCGAGGAGCACGAGGACGTCCTGAAAAAAAGGTGGCCAAGTCGGGAATTTCAATGAAGTCAGAAACCAAGAAGGTCCTCTGGACCCTTCCGATCCCACCAAGACAACGCTTGTTGGGACCGTACTCGACCCTAAATAGGAAGACGAGCTCGTCACCTTCCTCCAGGAGAGCAGGGATATATTTGCTTGGAAAACTTCCGACATGCCTAGTGTATCAAGGGAGGTGATCGAGCATTCCCTCAACATCAAGGCGGACGCCAAGCCTGTCAAGCAACGACTACGACACTTTGCACAAGACCACAAAGATGCTATCCGCGAGATTATCACCAAGCTCCTGGCAGTTGGGTTAATCAAGGAGGTCTATCACCCAGATTGGCTGGCAAACCCAGTCTTGGTCTGGAAGAAAAATGGTAAATGGCGCATGTGTGTCGATTACACCAATTTAAACAAGGCATGTCCCAAAGATTCATTTGGTTTACTTAGGATAGATCAGGTGGTTGATTCTACTGCAGGATGCGAGCTACTCAGTTTCCTCGACTGTTACTTGGGATACCATCAGATCAGCCTAAAGGAGGAGTACTGCCTGAAGACTTCTTTCATTACACTATTTGGTGCATACTGCTATATCACTATGTCGTTCGGGTTGAAGAATGCTGGTGGAACGTATCAGTGCATTATTCAGTGGTGTCTTCATACTCAACTCGGCCATAATGTGGAGGTGTGTGTCGACGACGTGGTGATCAAGATCAAGTTCAAAGGTGACCTCATTGTTAACTTAGAAGAAACTTTCCTAAGTCTTCGACAATTCAAGATGAAGCTAAACCCAGAAAGTGCGTCTTTGGAGTATCTTCAGGAAAGGTACTCGGTTTCATTATTTCACATTGTGGTATAGAGGCGAATCTAGAGAAGATCAATACAATCATGAACATGGCACCCTTGACTTGCCAGAAGGATGTCTAGAAGTTGAGCGGCTGCATGGCGCCACTCAGCCAATTCATTTCCCGATTGGGAGAACGGGGTATGCCCTTTTTCAAGCTCCTGTAGAAAGTTGACAATTTCCAGTGGACGTCCGAAGCCTAGCAAGCCCTTGGAGATTTCAACAAGTTTCTTACCTCACCACCCGTGTTGGTATCACCTATTGCACAGGAGCCACTCATGCTATATCATGCAGCGATTACTCAGGTGGTCAGTATGGTGTTGGTTGTGGAATGCGAAGAGACATGTCACATCCAGAAGGTACAACGTCCAGTCTACTTCATCAGCAAAGTCCTGGGTGAATCCAAGATGCATTATCCTTAGGTCCAGAAGCTGCTATATGGATTACTCACCACTTTCGGAAGCTGGTGCACTATTTTCAATCACACCCTATCATGGTTGTCACGTCGTTCCCACTTGGAGATGTCCCACACAACCACGAAGCCACTGGCAGAATTGCTAAATGGGCACTCGAGCTGATGGCGTTTGACATAACTTTTCAACCACGGACACCAATCAAGTCTCAAGCACTCATCGACTTCGTAGCCGAGTGGATAGAAGTTCAGTCGGTTGCACCTGCGAACAAGCTCGAGTACTGTGGAGGCCATGGGCCCCGGGTACCTCATGAGAAGCATTTGGGCCACTTGGACAGAGGATAGGCCTAACCTTGTAATTAGGGATACAATAAGACTCGGCATACATAACCTTGTACGACAAGGAAAGGATATAGTCCTAGTCGGGCAAGTTGTATTCCTAGAAGGAAATCCTTTGGTCAGAGTCCGACTGGGATTCCTACTCTCTAACCCTGTCCCCCGGTATATAAGGGGAGGCAGGGCGCTCCCTGAGGGCGGAAGAAGAATCTCACCAGAGAAACCTCAAAGGCAATACATCACAACTGGACATAGGGTATTACCTCATCTTGAGGGCCTGAACCAGTATAAATTATTCGTGTTCCTTTGCAGTCCATCAAGTTTAGGTCTCATGAGTAGCCCCATATTATTATTGCGATATAAAACATCGACAGTTGGCGCGCTAGGTAGGGGCTTCGTCGAGATCATCTTCATCAAGCTTGATGGATCCAATCAAGGGAGTTTGGGATCAACTTCCTCCCTGGGGAAACAATCACATTCGGAAGCCTCGACTTCGTCGTCGACAAAGTTGGCAACCTTACCCTGTCCAACTCGAATCCAATCCGATCGGCCAGGAACCAAGCCGACTCCGCGCCGGTTGGCCCAAGTAATGCTGCAGCAATCCTCATCGACAAGTTGCGGTGATCTTCAACATGCCCGGGTCTCGGGACAACTCTTTCATTCGGTGTTCGACTTGGACTCAGCCTCGAGCCGGCCGAGATCAAGCTAAGAAAGGGAGAGATCATCAATCTCCTATTTGGACTCTGCGACGCCGCGGATATCTTCAATCAACATCCAATGCGGCAAACCCAATCCTTGGAGTTCGACTCGGATATGGCCCAGAGCCACTCGAGATCGGGTCCTGGGAGGTTGGGGTCGTTATTGCCCCCCTCAACCATTCCGACTCCAACTCTCCATTGGACAACACTTCAGCGAGCTTTTCTCCACCACGTGAAGTCTTCATGGCGTCCAAGGGCTCAACTTCCACTCAGGAGGCACGCTGACTACGCGATTTGCAAGAAGAGGAAGCCCGCCGACTATGTGAGCAACAGGAGGAAGACGCAAGACTCCTGCAGGCTGAGCGCGATGTTTGCAACGACAATCTACGCAAGGCCGGGCGCACTGCTTAACGGGAGATCCTCCAAACCCGAGTCGGCGACCATGACGTCTTTGTGACCTCTCAACAGAACATTGTGGCCGCTGTAACCCTACTAGATACACTGTAGTTTAGGCCTGATCACCAGGCCACCCCAAGGATAGCAAGGATTAAAGCTATGATCACCGCTGCTGCATGCCAGCAGTGTCAACAGTCGGGTGACACTCTCATGCCGACCAACAGGTCGGCTTCTCCAATGGTGGTCTCATCTGCCTCTACACGACGCTGAGTGGCCAGCTCTAGTCAGCCGCACACGAAGTCACGCCACACGTCACTCGGCAACTGCAACAATGACCGACGGCGCCGACATCAAGACAACCGTCGGGATAACCAGGATGTTCGAGGCTGACTACGATGTGATCTTCGGCAAGACATCAATGCACGGCGCCGCGAACGCGATGAAGGTGAGCGTCGCCGACTAGAAGACGAGAATGAGCGCTTGGGCTTCCACTATGAACGGTTTCACCGCCATAGTCGGAGTCGGAGTCCTCATGCAAATAAAGGAGTACCGGTCTTCATCCATGAGCTGCAACAAGTCAGCTGGCCAACAGGCTTAAAGACGACTGGAATTGAAAAATATGACAGGAAGACCAACCCAGAGTCCTGGCTCACAGTTTACAGTCTGGTGATCCGAGCAGCTGGAGGAGATCACAAGGTCATGGCTAACTACCTCCCAGTCGCTCTAGCCAACTCGGCGAGGACATGGCTAACTGGACTTCCTAAGAGGTCTCTTGGGGAGAACTTCAGGAACGCTTCATCGCCAATTTCCAAGGAACATATGAGAGGCCATCTTCCGAGTACGATCTATATCAGTGCCATCAATGGAAGAATGAGTCTCTTCGTGATTTCATCAAAAGGTTTTCTAAGAAGAGGAATTCAATCCCGAAGATCAAGGACGAGGTTGTGATCGCCGCCTTTCGAAAAGAAGTCAAGGACACCCCGTTCATCGCTAAGTTTACTCGAAAGTCTCCAAGTTCTTTCAAACCTCTATTCGACATGGTGAACAAATATGCCGACTTGGCCGACGCTGTTGTTGAGGCCCTCGATGATAAAAAGGTACCCCGACAGAAGGAGCGGAAGGATATCGATGACGCGGCCCCGACTAAGGCTGGGAACTGTAAATGCAAGTCGGACGACTTCATTGTGGCAGTCGGTCGCAACCGTCTTCAACCTCCTAGAACCGAAGATTATCAGAACGACAAGTGACATGCTCGGAGGCTCAAAAGCTCAAATACAAGGATGGCATCCCCACACCCAACTTGTGCAATACCGAATAGCTAAGTCATTTTCTGATAAATATTTTCTCCTTTATATGATATTCTTATCTAAATGGGCCAGGAGGCAACTCACTTCCCTATGGTTTGACTCGGATATGGCTTAGTACCAGTTGGGATCGGATCTAGGGAGATGAGATCATCAATTCCTCACTCGGCCTCGCCAATGCCGTAACCATTTACACCTAATAGGTGTACATACTACGCATTTTTTGTTTTTACTCTTAATGATTGCTAAGGTACAAGAGTAGCATAAATTCCGATCCGTGAAGCTTTGCTCCATGAAAGACGAACTCAAGTCACCCAAAACACGTGTCTAGGAAAGAGCCATGAGCTGACTCCCGACGCTAGGGGGTTATGACTAGTCGGGCAGAGTGTTTAAACATAAGGGGTCAACTACTCGGGGAAATTAATATCAATAAGAGGAGAAACACATATTTACATCTATTGTAAAATACATAAATTTTCTTCGGGTGATTGTTTTCTTCATCAGATGCTACTCATCCGATATGTTTATAATGCAGGGCTAGTTCCAGATACGCGTAACAGGAACTCATCGCTACGAGCTGATCTCCTACGCTTGGGGGCTGGTCCAGTCTGCCAAGATACAGTTGGAGTGCGTCGCTTGAAGAATCACTCGGAATGCTCCATGAGGGCTACTGACCGAGTATTTGTGCCAGTCGGGACATGGATGTCACTCTGACCTTGGTACGCTCCATGTGGGCTAATAACCGACCTCTAGCGCCAGTCGGGGCTCGGGTACCACTCTGCTGGGTAAGGTATGCCCCATGAGGGTCACTAGCTGAATCCTATGCTAATACTAGGTTCGGGTACCTTATTTGGCTATGACTTTGTTGGGTAGGGTACGCTCCATGAGGGTCACCAGCCAAATCCTATGCTAATGTGAGGTTCGGGTACCTTATTCGGCTACAATTTTGCCAGGTTGGGTATGCCCCAAGAGGGTCGCCATCCGAACCCCACGCTAGCGTAGCGTTCGGGTACCTATTTGGCCAAAACAAGCCACTATTGGAGCTTTCAGTCGGAGGTAGCACCAAACCCAGAATCTATGGAGGTGCTCATTATTTTTCAAGACTAGAAGACCCCAATCATTCGATTCCTACTGGAAGATGAACTTCCTAAAGATTATAACGAAGCTGAGTAAATCAAGCAATGGAGCAAAACCTTTATCGTAGTCAAAGAAGACCTATATTGTCAAAGCGCATCCGGAGTTCTCATACATTGCGTCACACCTGAGGAGGGCAAGTAGATCTTGTAATATATCCACTTGGGCATCTGTGGCAACCATGCTGCATCCAGAACATAAGTCGGAAAGGCTTGCAGACAAGGATTCCTTTGGCAGATTGTGGTTACCGACGCTAAAGTACTCGTCCTGTCCTACAAGGGATGTCGATTTTTCGTTCGGCAAACTCACCTACTAGCACAAGAGTTGTAGACTATCATATGTGCAACGTATATTGAATATGATCTATAGATTTGGCATCCTCAATTGCATCATTATGGACAACACACTCGGTTCATGGGCGGCATATTCAAAGATTTCAGCATGAAAATCTGCTACGCTTCGTGGTACACCCCAAAGCAACGGGCAGATTGAACAGTGATCAAAATCTTTGGATTTTATAGGGCTGCACTGGGTAGGTCGGTTTATGCTAGCTTATTTAGTAGTAGGCCAAAGATATAAGTTCTTAAATAGCCTGCCCTATTGGGTCGCCTGCTGGTCGCGTTAAAATCGCGATGCAGGTGTTATTTTATAAGAACCGATTAAATAATCAAATACGCTTCATGCTAAGTCTACAACTGGGTGTATACATTTGGGTATCTTGATTATTTTAAGGTATTGAGGATATATCCTGATAAGGATCGACAACTGGTCTCCATTAAAATTGGGGATGTAGGTATCTCTCATGTACACCTGACCATATATTGGTTTAAAATCCATGAAGTGGTACTCGACTTACATGCTTAGCTAACAATTGCCCTGAGCAAAAATTATTCCAGCTGACATGATGCTGAAGAGTCTACATACCATGTAGTATACTACTTAGGAAAGACTACAAGGTTAAAGATCTTTGACTTTATGTTTAATTGTTTCACAATTAAGCACAAAGTCGGGGGCTACACCTAATAGGTGCGTTTATTCGGTGCACACTATTCATATTTTTCTATGAAGCCCTTCATAGCCTCGTTGCCAGCTGACATGAAGCAGGACTCGGGAGAAGAACCACTCGGACAAAGAGTACTCGGGAGCAATGCACTCGTGAATTCTTTACCGTGGAGGATGAGCACTCGGCATTAGCTGTGACTCAACTATAAAGGTCTCAGGGGCTACTGTGGAGGCCATGGGCCCCGGGTACCTCATGAGAAGTATTTGGGCCACTCAGACAGAGGATGGGTTTAACCTTGTAATTAGGGATATAATAGGACTCAGCATACAAAACCTTGTACAACAAGGAAATGATATAGTCCTAGTCGGGCACGTTGTATTCCTAGAAGGAAATCCCTTGGTCGGAGTCCGACTGGGATTCCTACTCTCTAACCTTGTCCCCTGGTATATAAGGGGAGGCAGCGCGCCCCTGAGGGCGGAAGAAAAATCTCACCAGAGAAACCTCAAAGGCAATACACCACAACTAGACGTAGGGTATTACCTCATCTTGAGGGCTTGAACCAATATAAATTGTTCATGTTCCTTTGCAGTCCATCAAGTTTAGGTCTCACGAGTAGCCCCATATTATTATTGCCGATATAAAACATCAACAAGTACTGGACAATGTACTTCGACAGTTCTCTATAGATCGGTGGAGCAGGGGCTGGTGTCGTGTGGACATCACCCAATGGAGAAAAACTCGGATACGTCCTTCAGATTCATTTTCTGGCATCTCACAACGTCGTTGAGTATGAAACACATCCACGGGCTCCATATTGCTATATTGCTCGGTATCTGATGGTTGGTGGTTCGCGGGAATTTACAACTCGTGGTGAACCAAGCCATGAAATACCGGTCATGCTTAGACGACAACATGACGACATATTGTCAGAAGGTATGCAAGCTGAAGAACAAATTTGATGGGCTGGAAATCACACACGTTAGCCAACATGGGATCCAAGCGCAAAGTTGTCTCGACTAGGGCCTTTGTCGAGCAACTGTTGGAGCCATCAGGCAAGAAGAAGCCTGAACCTGTGCAGTCGGGGGATGAGCCAAACCCAGAACCAATGGAGGTGCTCGTTCTCTCTCAAGAGTGGTAGACTCCAATAATCCTTTTCCTACTGGAAGATGAACTCCCTGAAGATCGCAACGAAGCTGAGCAAATCAAGCGCCGAAGCAAAAACTTTATCGTAGTCGGAGAAGACCTATATCGTCGAAGCGCATCCGGAGTATTCATGCATTGTGTCACACCTGAGGAGGGCAAGCATATTCTACAGTTGATCCTCTCGGGCATATGTGGCAACCATGCTGCACCAAGAACGTTAGTCGAAAAGGCTTACAGACAAGGATTTTTCTAGCCGACCGCGGTTACCGATGCAAAAGAAATTGTTTGGAAATGCGAGGGATGCCAATTTTTTGATCGGCAAACACATCTCCTAGCTCAAGAGTTGTAGACTATTCCTTAATTGTGGCCCTTTGTAGTCTTGGGGCTCGACGTGGTCGGGCCGTTCAAGAAGGTACCAAGGGGCTTCACACATCTTTTCGTCATTGTGGGTAAGTTCACAAAATGGATTGAGGCAAAGCCCGTTGCTATCATCACCTTGGCCAGCGCGAAAGACTTCATCATGAGGAAGACGAGGAGCTTGCCCGCGGGCACCCCAAAAACATACTTCTCAGGGTTCAGCTTCATGTGCGTGGTGCGGAGACTATCGGAAGTCTCCATCAAGTCCTCAAGCAGCATGGCTCGAAGGCATGACTTCACTACTAGGTCGTCAACATAGGCCTCCACATTGCGACCTAGCTATGACTTAAGAGTGATGCACATCAAATGTTTGTGCGTCGGTCCAGTTCTTCAACCTAAAAGGCATGCAAACATAGCAATATGTCCTAACAGGAGTTATGAAAGAAGTTTTTTCCTCATCTTCCCGTGCCATGCCAATTTGATGATAACTAGAGTATGCATCTAGAAAGCATAAAAGGTCACACGCCGCAGTGGAGTCGATGATCTGATCTATGTGTGGCAAAGGGAAGGGATCTTTAGGGCATGCCTTGCTTTGGTTGGTGTAGTCGACACACATCCAGAGCTTGCCGCTCGACTTGGGGATGACGACGGGATTCGCGAGCCACTCGGGGTGGATGACCTCACGAATGAAGCCAACGGCGAGCAGCTTGTCCATCTCATCATGGATGAATGCTTGGTGCTTGGGGGCCTGTCGTCTCACCTTCTGTTGAATGGGCCGTGTGCCGGGGCACACAGCTAAGCAGTGCTCAATCACCTCCTTGGGAATCCTAGGCATATCCGATGGTTGCCAGGCAAAGAAATTGGCATTAGCCCGGAGGAAGGCGGCGAGCGCGCTTTCCTATTTGGCATCCAGGCCACCACCAATCTTGGCAGTTCTAGATGTGTCCTTGCCCAACGCAGCCTATGTGGCTTGTCGCTTGCGGCTAGGACAAAGTCCTTGGCGGGGTGCTTCTCCTTCCTTATTGTCCCGCTTTTCAGTGGGGTAGGAGGAACCAGCACCATCGACAGGCCCTTTTTGGGACGCGGCGTGTGCCATGCCTGGGCCTTCGCCATCTTGGCGTACTTGTCGGCCTGTGCAAAGAGTTGTGCGATGGTCTCAACGTCGTGGGTGCACAGCTTCTCAAGCATGCGCTCGTCATGGACACCCTGCTGAAATGCATGAACCACAGCGTGTGGGGGGATCTGCGGAATGGTGTTGTGGAGCTGACTGAAGCGCTGGATGTACTACCTTAGCATCTCATCCTCCCATTGGACGACAGCGTGAAGGTCGAACTGTATCCTAGGGCGCGGAAATGTGCCCTGGAATTTGGCCACAAATTGGTGGCACAGGTCATCCCATGAGCTGATGGAGCCTTGGAGGAGATTCATGAGCCAGGAGCAGGCCTAAGCCTTTGAGGCCACAGGAAAGTAATTGGCCATTACCTTCTCGCTCCCGTCTGCCGTCTGGATGGCGGTGGTGTAGATCAAGAGGAACTCCACGGGGTTGATTGAGCCATCGTACTTCTCTGGGATGTCTGGGCGGAACTTGCCTGGCTAGTGCACCCAATAGAGTTCATCGGTGAAGGTGTGGCACCCAGCCCCATACAGAACAGGGCCGTCATGCACGGTGTTAGGATGACGCTCGTGGTCTGGAGACTCGCCCCCCCCCCCCTAGATGACGCATGATCCTCAAAGAGTTCAGATGTGTCGCGGCGCCTCTTGTGTTGGTGCTCAAGCGTGGTGCGCGCGTCCTCATGGGTGCACCGTTGGTTGAGACAAACGCGGAGGTCCGTCTCATCTCCCCTAGTTAGGGAAACCGTGTGTCGGTCCGCCGTCCTTGCAACGGGCCAGTGTTCTCCCCCGGACTAGGAGGTGTGCCGCCGTGGTGTCGAAACCGACGGAGGGGTCGACTTGGTTGCCGACTTGGTGGCGGTGCGGGAGTTGGAAGGCTGCATATGGCACTGTGCTATGCCCACCAGGTCAGCGATCTCCTTCAGCCAACGACTTTCCAGAGTTCCCCAGGTAGTCTGGAGAGGAGGATGATGGAGGGGCGCCTGCGTTGCTAGCAGGGCACTCCATGGGCTGGTTGTGGTGAAGTCCAGTCGGCGACTGGCTAACACGCTGCACTCCCATCGCATGTTGGAGGCGGCGAGGGCTCCATCAGGGCCTTCGCTGACTCCCTCAGCGCACAAGGGCACCAAGTTTGTGCTCCCCGCATGAGGGCGATGGTGTGGCGACGGCCGGGGCCGATCCTGCCGGGTTGGCCGGTGCTACAAAGATGGAGCCGGGTGTTGCTCAGCAGCCACCCACTCATTCCCTCCGTCCTCAGAGTAGGATTTGCACCGGTGATGTCCACCAGCCATCCTACTCCATGGCGGGAAAAATAGCCAACAAATGAATCAAAAGACAACGGTACCCCTACCTGGTGCGCCAGCTGTCGGTGTGGGTACACCTATAACAGGGATCCGGAGGGACCCCCTTTGCGAGTTTGGCCTAGGGGATTGAATGTGTTCAATCCGCCGTAAGTAGCTGGTGGAGTAAATGAGACAAAAATTATTATATAGGTTTAGGCCACCCGGAGGTGTAATACCCTACTCCTGTGGTGTTTTTGGTTCTTTGGGGATTGCTTCTAAGTGAAGCTTATAAGACTTAGGTTGCAAGAGGTTTTCTCTAGCTGATCTCCAGTCTGGGATCCCTCCTCCTCTGTGGCCTTGGCTCTCCCCTTATAATTCTTGGGGGAATACCATAGCGGCTGCACATCGGGAGTTAGAGAATTAGATATGCTAAGTCACATCTTGTACTAACCAATGGGCCTGGTCGCCTGTTCTCCACGGGCCCCCTCTCGAAGTAGGTAAGGACAGGGGCAATGGTTTCTAGCCACGCGTCTAGGCATGGCCATTGAGAGCTTGTGAAGGAAGCTTAGGCTTGTCCCGCTGGCCGCGGGACCCACCCGTTAGCCTCTCGCCAAAGAAATAGGGGTGCTGTGAGACGGAGTAGATGGCACGGCAGTCAACCACGACGCCTGCCATCCCACGCCTCTTGTCATAAAAAGGGAAATGATGGCCTGCAGTGAGGGGTGCAGAGCCATCTTTTCCCCCATGCCACACGCCGGGTAGATATACGTCCCGTTGTCCTTAATGGGAGAGATGTGGGGAGACCGAAGCGAGGCAACAGACTTCATCATGTTGCCATTAGTGCTCCTGCCTCCACGTACTCTTCAAGCCGCTTGTGAGGAGCCCTACTCGGGCGCCGAGTTAGGTGGCCGAGCTCGGGGCGCCACCTTATGAATTAGTGCCTAACACACCTTATGAATTATGGACCGAAAAAAAAGCCAACTTTGAATTATTTACGTATATGGGGCTGTCGTGCAGAAATCCAAATATTCAACCAACAATTGAATAAATTAGATCCCAAGACTGTGAGCTATCACTTCATCGGATATCTAGAAAGATCTTTTAGGGATACCGATTTTATTGTCTAGACTGTGCCACTAAGTTTGTGGAGACTAGACACGCTGTTTTCTTAGAAAATCAAGATAAGGGGAGCTGATAGGAAAGGAAAATTAATCTTGAGGAGATTCGGACTAACGTTGCTTTACTGGAAATCCAAGAGAATAATGCCCCCACTATTCAGACTGTGTCTCAAAATGTAGCATCATCAGATGGTAATTCTAGACCATTTGGCACTACACCTTCTGTTGAGAAAACTAATGGTGAAAATAATGAATCTCAACAGACTTCAGTAGCACAGAATAAAGAAGCTCCTGAAACGCAGATGGTCAATAATGAAAATCAGCAACTAAGGAGATCACAGCGGGAGAGGAGATCTGCCATCCCTGATTATTATGAGGTCTACATGAGTGAAGACACAGGGAAGGTAAATCATCCTACCTTGTTTAAGAAAGCTATCATGAGTAACCATTCATCCAAGTGGCTTCAAGCCATGGAAGATGAACTCAAATATATGAGCCATAATAGTGTCTATGATCTAGTAGAAATCCCAAATTGAGTCAAAACAGTTGACTGCAAATGGATCTACAAAACAAAGCTGGACTCCAAAGGAAATGTTGAATGATTTAAGGAAAAACTTTTAGGAAAGAGTTTTTTGTAGAGAGAAGGAATTGATTATAATGACACATTTTCCCATGTCTCAAAGAAAAACTCATTTAGAATTGTCATGGCATTACTTGCATATTATGACTTAAAGCTCAATCAAATAGATGTAAAAACTGCTTTTCTAAATGGCGACTTGAATAAGAATGTTTACATGGCACAACCGGAAGGTTTTGTTGTGGATGCAAAGGAGCATTTAGCGTCCAAACTTAAGAAATCCATTTATGGACTTAAGCAAGCGTCCACAAATGGAATCTGAAATTCAATGAAATCATTAAGAAATTCGGATTTAAGGAAATTGAGGTGGACAACTGCATTATGTTAAGGTTAAAGGTCGAAAGTTTATAATACTAGTACTCTATGTGGATGACATTTTATTAGCTGGCAGTGAGAATCTACTGCGAGAAAGTAAGAAATTCTTGACATCCAAATTCGATATGAAAGATCTCGGTGAGGCATCCTACGTCTTAGGCATTGAAATACATCGAGATAGGTCTAAAAGAATATTGGGATTGTCTTAGAATGCATACATCAGTAGAGTATTAGAAAGATATAACATGAGTAAGTGCTATGCATCGCTTGCTCTAATAATGAAGGGCGATAGATTTGGATCATTACAAAGCCCAAAGATTCAGTTAGAATCAAATGAAATGAAAATGGTATCGTATGCTTCAACTGTTGGAAGTTTAATGTACACTCAAGTTTGTATGCGACCAGACTTGGCATTCGTTACCAAGATGCTTGGCGGATACCTGTCCAATTCAAGTTTAGACCACTGGAAGGCAGTTAAGAAGGTGACATTTTATTAGCTAGCAGCGATAAAAATTTACTATGAGAAACTATGGAATTCTTGTCATCCAAATTCGATATGAAAGATCTCAGTGAGGCATGTTATATCTTAAGCATTAAATACATCGAGATAGGTCTAAAAGAGTACTGTGATTGTCTCAGAATACATACATCAGCAGAGTATTAGAAAGATATAACATAAGTAAGTGCTCTGTATCACCTGCTCTAGTGATGAAGGGCGATAAGTTTGGATTATTCCAAAGTCCAGAGAATCAGTTATAATCAGATGAAAAGAAAATGATATCGTATGCTTCAACTATTGGAAGTTTAATGTTCGTTTAAGTCTGTATGCAACCAGATTTGTTATTCATTACAGGGATGCTTGGCAGATACCTATCTAATTTAGATTTAGACCACTAGAAGGCAGTTAAGAAGGTCCTACGTTATTTGCAAGGAACTAAGCATTACATGCTCACATACAGAAAGTTTGAAAAGCTTGAGCTCTTAGGCTATTTAGACGCGTATTTTTCAGGATGTGTAGATACTAAGAAATACACTTCAGGTTATATTTTCATCCTGGCAGGAGGACCAATTTCATGGAAATGCTCCAAACAGACATTAACTGCATCATCGACAATGCAGGTAGAATTTGTGGTATGTTATCATGCTATGGGACAGACTGTATGGCTCAGCATTGATAAACCACTTACAATATATTGTGATAATAAGGCTGTAGTATTCTATATGAGTAACAACATGTCAAGTCAAGCTACCAAACACGTTGCGTTAAGTATCATGTTGTGAAAGATAGAGTTTAGGATCGGACTATTTAGATTAAGTATATCAGTACTAAGTTAATGCTCGTGGATCCGCTTATCAAAGACTTACCTCCCAACTTATTTAAGATTCATATTATCAGCATGGGGATAAGTAATTACCTTCACTAAGATCCTAGATATAGGAGGCATAAGGTTCAATCAACACTCACTAAGACAAATTAGGAGTTTATTTAATTACCGCAGTGAACTATAAATTTTGTTGGTTCCATCAACACTCGTGGATCATGAAGCCCAATGTTGCTGTGACAAATTGCTTTGGGGAGCTGTTTTACTTAGTGAACTTATCAGTTAGCCTCATGATCAAGAGGAGAATATTGGTTAATCATTTCGGTGTGGTACCGAAACAAATAAGGGAGATAACTAACCACCGGTTTCCCTCCTGCGCAAAGAAAGAAAGAAATTAGAGATAAGAGGTTTTATTTTGATCGGTAACAAACTAATTAGAGATAAAATCGTTAGGCCCCAAGCCTCACCAATGCACTATATAAGGGGAGAGGTGACGGGAGCAGGGGACACCTAATTCCTCTTTGTCGCCAAACCTAAAACCCTAGAGAGAACCCAATCTAACTCAGGCATTGAAAGGGGTTTATAGTGCTAACCTAAGCCGGCGATCTCAAACCACTGCTTGGCACAATGAGAAGCAAGGCAGAAGCAGAAGAACAAAGGAGGCAATTCAATGACATCTCAAACCGGTCAGATCACCGTATTCTGTATTCCATATTATGGTGATCATGTTAAGCAAAGCAATTCATTGTATCAGAATAAACTCCAATGGTTTCTTCAGTTTTTTCAGACTGCAAAATGCTTAGATCAGTCACCAGTGAACTAATCATAAGCTAGTGATGGCACATTCAGATGCAAACGAACAACAAAATAATGTGGGTGGATGTGTAATTTCACCTTTGTCGTAGCCTGTAATCACAATGCAAAATGCAACCTGTTAAGGAAAAAATTGCAAATTGGCATTGATCAAATAGAAATTTGTCAAATTGAAACGAGCAATGCACCTTGATGGCAGTGTTTGCCGACCTCAAGAACGTTTGCTCCAAGCTCCAAGTATCCCAATACGCGCAGCGCCAGCGCATGGCCAATCTTGACGCTGCCGGACGAACCGCCGTCACGCCTCCGTGTACCGGAGAGACTGAGCCGCTCGATGATCTGCACGCATAGTTCGTACTCCAAATAGTGTTCAAATAGGCCAGATTAATTACTATTCACTTGAGATTTGTCTTTTTTTTATCTCCATGTGTACATCAAATTTTGAGTTGATTTTCTGTGTGGTGCTACATGTCATAGTGTTGTACATCTCAGAATTTTTCCATTTTTTTGGTGACTTTTTCGATGCACTTTTTGAGTTTGGTAGCACCGGTAGCACAACACTGTTTGGTAGCACCTGAGTCCTGAGATTCTCAAGGCGTTCAAGGTATTGTTGAAACTGTTTGAGCTAATATCAGGTTTCCAATACTATATGGTTCCGGTGATAATTACTCCCTACATCGTAATTTTGGATATGTTTTAAGTTACTTTAAAGACCTTAAAGATCAATATATTTTCTAAATGTTTCGATTGGATCCATGAAAATCGTACACGTAAAGTACTTTCATAGTATTATAATTTTATTGGAATTTCAAACTTTTTCCAGTAGAAATTAGTAGCCCAGGTTGCATTTTGAAGGCCACGTTGGTTTTCAAAATGACATTTTTCTGACCAGAGTAATTATTACTAGTAGTTTAAGTTTAGCATTCATAAGTTGTAACTATTTATCGTTAGCGTTGAGAATGTTAGTCCATGTATGATTAGGTAAGATAGATCAATGACACTATTTCGCCTGGCTGACCGTCAGGATTTGGAAATATTTGCAAGGCTTTCAAACAATCTTTTCTAGAGTTGCAGCAACAGTCAGCACCGAATATTGGTCCAAGTAGATGCCACATAGATGAATACATTGGACTAAGAGGGGTAAATTAAACGGTTTTAATAACTGAACGTTGTTGGATACCCGGCAACGACACTGAATATTGGTCCAACTAGATGCCATGTAGACGAATACCACTCTTCTTTGGACTGAGGAGGGTAAATTAAACGGTTATAATAGCTAAACGGTGTTAGATACCTGGTTTTGGAGTTAAGGGGTGTATTTTAGAAAGACAATAGTTGAGGGGATCAAATTGACTAGTCCCTTTTCCTTATTTCATCTTCTAATACAAATGACATAACTCTCCTGTATGTCCTAGAAAGAATTTTGGGACCAAAATCATAACTTCACTTGGTTCACAGTCTATGTTAATCATCCAAGTTTGCATAAATTTGATTCACATTCCACAGTAGAAGCCAGAAAGATCACACAACTCTCTGATGAAACTGACTTTAAAGACATCCACACAAATCAGGACTGCAACTCTGCAAGCAGTAGAGTGTGCTACCATATGGAACAAAAACTTCATGAAATTTGGTAAGATAGCATACAAACATGAATTAGCTTTGACATCTCTAATTCCACAGCTAAAACTGTGTGATGTCACATGATCAATGTCAGGCCAATACAGCAATCATCTGAGTAACATTTGTCTTCTGCTCGAAAGACAGTACTATGAGATCTATGCGTACTACAGGACTGAGCACTGCCAAATCTCAAAAAAGAAACAAGAAGTCAAGGAAGCAAAAGAATCCCTCCCATTTAGAAACTGCAACAGAACACTAACAACTTCCAGAGATGTCAAGCTGAGAAGATCGGATGATGATCGCGAAAGGGTCCATAAGTGAAAAATCAGATCCTCTCTCAAAGTTCCAATTGCTTTCTCCTGCACTACAATTGCTCTCAAGGACCACCAGTAAACAGCATTTACTAGCCCATTTTGTGGCGAATAGAGGTCTCAATGTGATATTCGCTTTATCAATTGCTACATTTGCTGTATCATGATTGCCAATATCTAGTTCTGCTTGGCCAAAACCTGTGCAAGCGTTGGGTTCTCCGGTAGCGGAGGTGGCATGTGATTGGGAGCTCTAGGGTTCTAGGGTGCTCCATCCTGTTGGTTGGTAGTGCTGGCGTCACTGGCAGCGTGGTTACCATTCCTTGTGTTCACCATCTGAAGGGGGAGTTGGAAATAGAAGAAAAGGAGGAAAACAAGTGGCTTAGAAACATGAGTGATAATTAAGTGTCTGGATTAAATTAACTGAAGTGCATAGTTGGAAACAAAAGAAAAAACCAGTTTAATTCCTAATTAAGGCGGACACACCACCACAGACGGTATGCCACCAACTAATCCCAAGCAAACATCCTAACATTACAATTAATCATGAAATCAAACTAAGAAAAAACGATGAAAACTAAAGGCGGCGTGCCTAGTGCTCTGAGCTGCTCCTGCGGTCGTCCGAGTTGTACTCCGGCTTCTGCTCGTCGACCACCTCGTCATCGATGCGACTCCTAGATCTGCTCATGTTGTCACACCCTGAGTTTCCCCTTAAATATAGCCACACAAAATATACCTAAGAAAATGTCCCAAGAAAAATAATTTAAATTGGCCAAATGAATTAATTAAATCTAAAAATGCAAAACAATAAATTATCATGGCTGGGAATATTTTTCTTATATTCCTCTAGCCAAAATACTTTAAAATCATTTTTAGTGGAATTTTTAGAGCACAGAAAGTATTTTTAATAAATCAAAATAATTTATCGGAATTAAATTCTCTCTGGAAATCCTTTTCTTTTTCCTTTCTTTCTTTCTCTCTTTTCCCCTTTTCTTCTCCTTTTAATAGGCCGCGGCCCGCTCCTGTGCGGCCTGCTTGTGCGGCCCGCACGCCCGCACGTCCCTCACCCTCTCTCACCGCCAGCTGGGCCCTACCTGTCGGCCACTCTCCCCGCGCCGCTCCCCTCACCCCTCTTGCTGACTGTGGGCCCGAGGCCCCACACGTCAGCTTCATTCTCAACCTCCGGCCGTATAGGCCAGAGGGGATCGAGCTGCCCTGTCCGTCAGATTGTGCCGTTCCTGCTCCCCCGCGCCTCGGCCCTTGATTCAAACCGCGCGGACCGAGTCCCCGCCTGTTTCCCCCACCTTCTCCGCCCCTCTCGCCCACGACCGCGGTTGAATCGCACCCACTAGTCTCCATGGCCACCACCCCACGTCCCCGAGAAATTGGCCAACTCAACCACAAACTCCCGTAGCCGAGTACATATAAACCTTCCCCGTGCCCCGCTCTCACTTTCTCCTCAGTTGCCCACGCCTGCCGAGTACCCAAACCTCCTCTACGCCGAGCTCCTGAATCGCCGCTGCGCTCCGCTGACTCCAGTCGCACTTCGCTGTCGCTACAGCCGTTGCTGACTACCGTGCTCGTGCTCGTGCTCGCTAGCTCCGTCGCACCTGGCTGCATCCGGTTCGGTAGTCGGCCGCCTCGGATTCCCGCCGGAACTCCATTCTCTCCGTTGCCCGTTCGGTAAGCCTCTCCGAGGCAGTCGGCCACGGGTTTCCATCGACCCACTCGGTCTTTTTCCCTCCTAACACGTTCTACACCTTCGCCAGGTCCTCCTGCACCTTGTTCGTGCCTCCGTCGTTGCTTTGAGCCACCGGAACGCCGTCGCCGTCGACATCCGAACCTCGTTGCCACCAATCCTCTCTGCTCGCCGCTGTTCGCAGCTTTCCGTCGGTCGCCACACCTCGGTGAGCACTCGGCCGCATTCCTCACCTCCTCCGCCGCTCACCGCTGCCCTCCGCCACACCGTCGCCATGCCGCGGGCGCCGGCGGGGCTCGTTCCCGACTATGTTTGAGCCGTCCGATCTGCCGAGGCAGATCGGGGCTGCTCGTGTACCTATGTCAGCGGTCGCTGCACGCGCGTGGACTGCGTCCACCGTGCACCGTACTCTTGTACGCCACTGACCCATGGGTCCCGCCTATCGGCGCTGGTTCCCCATGGTCCGCTAACGCATTAAATCCTTGTTAATGCGCAATAAATCGGTTAGAAATTATTTTTTGCATAGGAAAATCATAGTAAAACTTCTAAAATTCATAACTAATTCATACATGCTCCGATTAAGTCCATTCAAATTTCATTAAATCTAGAGAAATGCCAAGAATCCATTAAAAATACTTTCAGCCCCTGTTTCTGTGTCCACATATACTGTTTTTAATTGTTTGTGCGTTGTTTTCTATAGAAACCAACGCCGTCGATCCTCCAGTTTACTACGAGGTCGTAGCCGAGTATGTCGAGCCGGAGCAAGGCAAGTGACACTGTAATCTTGATCATTTTGTACCTACTTTTTGCTAAAATGTTTGGTTTATTTAAATAAACATGCTTGTTTTTATTATTTCATGTGGGAATTGTGACCTATATAAATGCAATTTTAATTGGTATGACCTGTTTTCCTCCTATATACCTCTGTAGCTGGGTAATAATATGACTAGAGGATATGATTAGGATGCTTAGCCATGCTCAGAGGCTATTAGCTCACATGGGTATTTAAATACTTTAATTCACATTCATGGTTCAACTCTATGTCGGGAAATGTAACATTGGACATATTACTATTTAATTACTAAAATTTGACCCAAATGGTGGGCTGTGGGTGCATGGTTATGCTGGTCACACCCATGGAAATTAAGGACTAGTTCGTGGGACCCCCTTGAGCAAATACTCGTACTTTCCACAAGCCAGCGTGGGCAACGGCTGGGCTTGTAGCGTCTCTTCTCCCTCTCCTAGGCATCAATGGTGAGGATGGGCGTGATGGAGTTAGGTCGGCCCGGGGTAGGGTTGGTCGGCTTCTGGATCCATTGTGGCGCAAGGGGGGTAGCCTGGCCAATATGGGGTATCTTAGCAGCAGGTGCAACCTCAGCGTGGTGTGGATGGTTAGGAAGAGGTTGCGTGAACGGTCCTGTCACAGTCTCTTGCGGGGTGTCGTGGTGTGTGGAGGCCATAGGCCCCGGGTACCTCACGACAAGCATATGGGCCACTCGAAAAGAGGATGGGCCTAGCCTTGTAATTAGAGATATGATAGCACTCGACAGACTTAACCTTGTACGATAAGGAAGATACAATCCTAGTTGGGCAAGCTATATCTCTAGCAGGAGATCTCTTGGTCATAGTTCGATCGGGACTCCTATTTTGTAACCCTGTCCCCCAGTATATAAGGGGAGGTAGGGCGCCCCCTGAGGGCAGATCAAGTCATACATCCTCAAAGGAAATACACCACATCCACAACTAGACGTAGGGTATTACCTCACATCGAGGGTCTGAACCAGTATAAACCTCTCGTGTTCCTTTACAGTCCACCGAGTTTTGATCCGATGAGTAGCCCTATATTCATATTGCCGGTGTAAAACATCGACAGTTGGCGTGCCAGGTAGGGGCTTCGGCGAGATCAACCTCAACAAGGTCGATGGATTCGACAACCAGAGTCGACGGCAACAAATTCTCCCTCGGAGACACAATCACGTTCGGAAGCCTCGACTTCGTCGCCAACAAGTTTGGCAACCTCACCTTGGCCGATTCGGACTCGATTCGATCAGCCAAGGAACCAACCGACTCTGCGCCAGTCGGCCCACACGACGCTGCAGCAACCCTTGTCGACTTGCTACGGCAATCTTCCACTTGCCCGGGTCTCGGGACAACTCTCCCCTTCGGTGTTTGACTCGGACTCGGCCTTGAACCGGCTAGAGTCGGGCTAGGAAGGGGAGAGATCATCAATCTCCTGTGCAGACTCGGCGATGCCGTGGACACCTACAAACTACATCCCACGTGGCAGACCCGATCCTCTACGGTTCAGTTCGGACATGGCCCAGAGCCGTTCGAGATTGGATCTAGGGAGGTCGGAGTCGTCATCACCCCGATGAACTAAGATTCCGACTCTAAGTCAGACAACAGTTCGAACATCAGTTCGGACACCAATCAGGTAAGCTTCCTTTTGCATTGAGAAATCTTCATGGCTTCAACCCCTCCACAGGAGGCGCACCGAGTACAAGAACAGCAAGAATAGGAGGCTCGCCGACTGCGACAACAAGAGGAGGCCGAACGCGAGGCTCGCAATGACGAGCTACGCAGGGCAGGGCGAACCGCTCAGCAACAAATCCTCCAGACCAGAGCGGCGACCACGACATCTTCGTCATGCCACAACAGAATGTTGTGGCCGCTGCAACCTTACTGGACATGCTCCAGTTCGGGCCTGATCATTAGGCCACCCCGACTATAGTGAGAATCAAAGCCATAATCACGGCTGCGGCTTGTTAGCAACACCAGCAGTCGAGCGACACACTTATACCGACCAACCGGTCGGGTTCCCCAACGGCGGTCTCGTCTGCATCAGCATGACGCCGGGCAGCCGGCTCAAGTCAGCCGCACACAGATTCACGCCAAACAACTCTTGGCAACCCTAACAACAACAATCGGTAGCGTCCCTAGAACGATCGCCGGTTCAATCAAGACCTCTGAGGCCGTTTGCAACGTGATCTCCGCCAAGACATCAACGCTCGGCACTGCCAACGCGAAGAGGACGAGCGCCGCCAACTGGAGGACAAGAATGAGCGCTTCAGCCTCCACCACGAGGGGTTCCACCACCGTGGTCGGAGCCGGAGCCCTCACGCAGACGAAGGAATACCCGTCTTCACTCAGGAGCTACAAGAGGTCGACTGGCCGTCGGGCTTCAAGCCTACGGGAATCGAAAAATACGCCGGCAAGACCAATCCCGAGTCCTGACTCACCGTATACACTCTAGCAATCCGAGCTGCTGGAGGCGACCACAAAGCCATGGCTAACTACCTCCCAGTCGCCCTAGCCGACTCGACGAGGACATGGCTAACAGGGTTCCCAAAACGATCAATCGGCTCCTAGGGGGAACTCCGAGAACGCTTCATAGCCAATTTCTAGGGGACTTACGAAAGACCGTCTTCTAAGTACGATCTCTACCAGCTGCACCAGAGGAAGAACGAGTCTCTTCGCAAGTTCATCAAAAGGTTTTTTGAGAAGCGCAACTCGATCCCAATGATCAAGGATGAGGTCGTCATTGCCCTATTCATCGCCAAGTTCACTCGGAAACCTCCAACCTCTGTCAGGGCTCTCTTTGATATGGCGAATAAGTATTCCGACTCGGCCGAGGTGGTCGCTGAGGCCCCTGACGAAAAGAAAGAGTCCCGGCAGAAGGATCAAAATGCAAAAGCCGACAACGAGCCAGCATAGAACAAATCTGGCAGCCGCAAGCGGAAGTCGAAAAACGTGGTGGCCAATGTGGACCAGACTCGGTCACGACCCCCAAGGAACAACGAGTACCAAAAGGTGATGAACGGGCCTTGCCCCTTTCATCCCAAGGGTAAACACGCGGCCAAAGACTGCGTCATGCTCAAAAAGTTTGCCTCTGAGCAGGCTTCAACATCTGGCGTTGACAAGGACAAAGACAAGCCAGATCCGGGCACAGCCGGCGATTATCAAGATCCCCAGGCTGAGCTCAACCATATCTTCGGAGGGCCATTTGCATACGAGTCCAAGAGGAAGCAGGAGCTAGCAGCATGCGACGTCAACTCGGTCTCTATATCAGACACCCCCAATATCTGTGCTGGTCAGAAACGCCCATCACGTTTTATCGCGCAGACCATCCAGATCGGGTTTCACACCCGGGACGCTATCCACTCGTCCTAGACCCGGTCGTCAAAAATATCAAGTTGAAGAAGGTTCTTATAGACGGAGGCAGCGCGCTCAACATCCTCTTTGCCAAGACCATGGATGAGATGAAAATCCCTCGTTCAGAACTGCGGCAAAGTACGGCGCCCTTCCACGAGATAATTCCCGGCCTGTCTTCAACACCCCTCAGGCAGATAACTTTGCTGGTCACCTTCGGCACGCGGGATAACTTCCACACAGAAAACATCTGCTTCGAGGTCGCCAATTTTGAGACTATGTACCACGCGATACTCGGACGGCCGGTGCTCACCAAATTCATGGTAGTGCCGCACTATATCTACATGGTGCTCAAGATGCATGGGCCAGCCGGAGTTCTCTCCCTCCGCAGCGACGTCAAGCAAGCCTTCACCTACGACAAAGAGAGCTGTGAGTTGGCTTAGTCTCAAGAAGCGGCAGTCGGACGCAATAGCATTCGGCAAGCCGCTACAACCGAAATCGAGGACGACCAAGTCCCGGCGAAAAAAGCAGCAAAGTTGGGAATTTCAGCGGACTCTGACACGAAGAAGATCCCCCTGGACCCTTCCGACCCCTTCAAGACTACTCAAGTCAGGACCGGGCTCGACCCCAAATAGGAATACGCGCTCGTCACCTTCCTCCAGGCGAACAAGGATATATTCACCTGAAAACCCTCCGACATGCCTGGTGTACCAAGGGAGGTGATCGAGCATGTCCTCAATGTCAAGACAGATGCCAAGCCAGTCAAGCAATGGCTACGGCATTTCGCACAGGACCGCAAAGATGCTATTCGGGATGAGATAACCAAACTCCTCGCAGCCGGGTTCATCAAAGAGGTCTACCACCCAGATTGGCTGGCAAACCCAATCCTGGTTTGGAAGAAGAATGGTAAATGGCGCATGTGCGTCAACTACACCGACTTGAACAAGGCGTGCCCCAAAGATTCATTTGGTCTACCCAGAATAGATCAGGTGGTGGATTCAACTGCGGGTTGCGAACTTCTCAGCTTTCTCGACTGTTACTCGGGATATCATCAAATTAGCTTGAAGGAGGAGGACTGTCTAAAGACTTCTTTCATCACGCCGTTCGGAGCATACTGCTATATCACCATGCCATTCAGTTTGAAAAACGCTGGAGCAACGTATCAACGAGCAATTTAGTGGTGCTTACACACTTAGATCAGGTGCAACATGGAAGCATATGTCGATGACGTGGTGATCAAGACAAAGTCCAAAGAAGACCTCATCGCCGACTTGGAGGAAACCTTCCAAAATCTTCGAAGATTCAAGATGAAGTTAAACCCGAAAAAGTGCGCCTTTGGTGTGGCATCCGGCAAGCTACTCGGCTTCATCATATCGCATCAAGGCATCGAGGCCAATCCAGAGAAAATCAATGCAATCATGAACATGGCACCCCCGACTAACTAGAAGGACGTCCAGAAGCTGACAGGCTGCATGGCGGTACTCAGCCGATTTATCTCCCAACTAGGCGAACGGGGCATGCCCTTCTTCAAATTACTGAAGAAAGCAGATAATTTTCAATGGACTCCCGAAGCCCAGCAAGCCTTCGAAGACTTCAAGAAATTTCTCACATCACCACCAGTGCTAGCATCACCTATGCCCCAAGAACCATTAATGCTATATCTGGCGGTAACCACTCAGGTAGTCAGCACGGTGTTGGTGGTCGAGAGATCCGAGCCGGGTCACATATAGAAAAACAAAGGCCAATCTACTTTGTCAGCGAGGTCCTAGCCGACTCAAAGATGAGATACACTCAGGTCCAGAAGCTACTATACGTCCTACTCATCACTGTCCAGAAGCTGGTACACTATTTTCAGTCGCATCAAGTCACGGTGGTCACATCGTATCCACTCAGGAACGTCCTGCATAACCGCGAGGCCACCGGCCGAATCGTGGTGTTCGACATCACCTTTTAGCCACGGACAGCAATCAAATCACAAGCTCTAGCCGACTTAGTGGCCGAGTGAACAGAAGTTTAGACGACTACAACAACAGACAAGCTAGAGTACTGGACAATGTACTTCAACGGTTCCCTACGGATCGGCGGCGCTGGGACTGGTGTCACCCTGACGTCACCCACCGGTGAAAAACTCAAGTACGTTCTCCAGATCCACATCCCAGCTTCTCACAATATCGCCGAGTACGAGGCACTCATCCACGGGTTCCACATTACTATATCACTCGGCATACGCCGACTGGTTATGCGTGGAGACTCTCAACTCGTGGTGAACCAAGTCATGAAAGACTGGACATGTCTTGACAATACTATGGTGGCGTACTGTCAGGAGCTCCGAAAGTTGAAAAACAAGTTCGACGGGCTGGAGATAACACACATATACAACAATACAACGATGCTGCAGACGAATTGGCAAACATGGGATCCAAGCGAGAAGTGGACCCAACTGGGATCTTTGTTGAGCAACTAATGGAGCCATCAGTCAAGAAGAAACCAGTGCCAGAACAGTCAGGAGATGAACCTACCCCGGCAACAGATGAAGTACTGATTATATCTCAAGATTGGCGGACTCTAGTTCTCAAATTCCTCCTAGACAATGAACTCCCAGAAGATCGCAGCGAAGTTGAACAAATCAAACGTCGAAGCAAATGTTTCCTAGTAGTCGGAGAAGACCTGTACCGAAGAAGTGCATCCGGTGTCCTCATACGCTGCGTCACACCCGAGGAGAGCAAGCAGATTCTACAATTGATCCACTCGGGCATATGTAGCAACCATGCTGCATCTAGGACATTAGTCAGAAAGGCTTACAGACAGGGATTTTTCTGACCAACAGCAGTAACAGATGCTAAAGACATAGTTCGCACATGGGAGGGTTGTCAGTTCTATGCAAGGCAAACAAATCTTCCAGCCCAAGAACTTCAAACCATCCCAATCTCTTGGCCCTTTACAATATGGGGGCTTGACATGGTCGGGCCTTTCAAGAAAGCGTCAGGAGGGTTCTCACACTTATTCGTCACAATGGATAAATTCACAAAGTGGATTGAGGCAAAATCCGTTGCTACCATAACAGCGGCACGAGCAAAGGACTTCATCATGAGTATATTATACCGATTCGGGGTTCCCAACCACATCATAACGAACAACGGTACTCAGTTCACGGGCGGCGTATTTCAAGATTTCTGTGACGATTTTGGCATCAAGATTTGTTACGCTTCTATGGCACACCCACGGAGCAATGGACAGGTTGAGCGTGCCAATGGCATGGTCTTATAAGGTTTCAAGGCAAGGATATTCGACTGACTACAACCATATGCGGGGCGTTGGGTACAAGAACTCCCATCGGTTCTCTGGTCTTTAAGAACCACGGTTAGTCGGGCAATAGGGCAATCCCCTTTCTTCCTAGTCTATGGTGCTGAGGCTGTGTTACCAACCGAGTTAGAGTTCAGCTCTCCGTGGGTTCGGGCTTACTCAGAAGATGGATCAAACAATACCCGATTGGTCGAACTAGATCGGTTGGAAGAAGCGAGGGACATTGCAATAATCCAGTCGGCAAGGTATCTTCAAGGCCTGCGTCGTTATCACAGTCGAACTGTTTGTGGCTGCGCCTTTTTGGTCGGGGATCTTATCTTGAGGAAAATACAAACCACCAAAGACAGGCATAAACTATCCCCAATATGGGAAGGGCCGTTCATTATCACTGAGGTTACACGGCCAGGCACCTACTGACTGAAGATCAAAGACGGTGCCCTAGTCAGCAACTCATGGAATATAGAACAGCTACGTCCTTTCTATACCTGAGTTCTATACTTTCTCTCATGTGTATGTAGTTTTTCTCTGACTCACTACGTCGCTTGTTTCAATCGAGTAGTGAGTCGGGGGCTGCATGTATTATGTGTGCTTTGTCAACAATATATGAGCTTGTTTTATCTAAGTTATGAAGTTTTGCAATGACTATGTTATGTTTGCCCGAGTACAGCTTTCTGCGGTGAACGATTTTATTAAGTTCCTATAGACCAACTTGGCGTAGACTATATAGTTGGGCAAAATGATAACTAAGTAAAACCAAGAACTTGGCGGCATTGTACACATATCTTACAAAAGATTTATATACACCGACTGCATGATGGGCTGATCTTACATTCCCAGGTCCTTGGTAATCGCCTCTGCAGTCGGCCTCGCCTGGGTGATCAACTCCAATGCCTCCTTAGGTGTTGTCTCTTCAGCAAATCCTTCACTGATGGCCTCGAGATCTGCCCTGGGGTATATCGACTTGGTCATTGTGAGGGTCTAGGCCACGCCGACGATAACACGCTCATCGGAGTACCTTTTCAGGATACTCGGGGCTCCGTTAAGGCGCGCCTGCACCTGGGAGACTATGTTGGAGTTGGTTCCCACGTGGTGAGGATCCATAATATCAAGGAGCCCTTTCACGGACTCGGCAAGAATCTCCCGTGACTCTTTGACGACTTTGATCTCCTCTGCAAAGGCTTGAAACTGGGTTTGGGCGTTGGCTCTTGTAGCTACTCAGATTCGTTGACAAGAGCACTTGTTAGCCAAAAATGCAGTTGGAGTACCTAAAGGATTTGTTAAGATCGTTGTTAGAGGGAATACTTACTTTTGTAGTTGGCATCCACTTTGGCTTTGGTCTTCTCCAGTTCGGCCTTTTCTTTCTCGACTTTGCTGTTGGTCCTCTTCAGTTCGGCCTTGTCTTTCTCAAGTTCAGCTTTGGCTTTCTTGGCTTCCTTCAGCTTGGCTTCCCTCTCTGTCTGGGTCTTCAACTCAGCTTCGAGGGTTGTATATTAGAATAGTCAAGAACTCGAGATTACAGTCAGGACACAACAGGGTAGTCGGGAAACAACAAAGCTGGAGAAATATACTTGGGGATTACTCGGGAAGACAAATACAAGAGACTTACTTCTGATCTTGTTGGCTAGAGCCCAGTTCTCATCTCGGAGCTGGTCAACAGCTCCCCTCAGCTAAGTCTCCCTTTCCTGGCTAGACCGCTCCAAGTCGACCTTCAAGGTCTGGAGCTGGCCCAATCGTTGGAGCTGGGGGGCAAGCTGGGTCAAGACCTTGTTTATCTTCTCCGAGCGGTTGACAATCTTCTGCTTAGGGTAAAACAGAGCAAAGCAGAGTCAAGTGGCAGAATACCAGAAATAAGGGAAATCGTCGGGAACTCAACATTGCAAGGCTCGCTACACACCTGGACTCCTCGGGACGCAGCGATTGCGGTGTGAAGAAGAACTTCACGCTCCCTCTTCGCTACCTCTTCATCATGCTCGTAGCATTTCGCAGTTTCCTCGGGAGATACCCAGTGAAATGTTCTCGAGAACTTGCGACGAGGGGATTCGAGCCTGGGGAGATCCATTTCCTCTGAAGACGAGGAAGACACAGACGGCGACATGGTCCTGGCCCCTGACTCGGCAACTGATGGGGCTTTGGGGACTCGCTTGGGGGCTGGAGCAGCAGCTTCAGTATCTACCCCTTGGTCAGCTGGCGTTAATGGCCCTGCTGTCGAAACCGCCTTAGTCTCTACAGCTGGGACGATCACTGGCTCGGCAGATGACCTCGCTGGGGCTGGCTCGACAACAGGAGCAGCCGGTGTGGTCTCCTTGAGATTGATATTGGCTCGTTTCCTGTACGATGATTCAGATGTCAAGATACTACTATACTGAACAAGATTTTTAGAAGATCCAAAAGTTACTTACCTCTTGGAGGTTTTGAACTTCCATCCGGGGGTTCCAGATGTCGGCAGTGGAGGGCTACCGGCTGTCGGCCTGGACGGCGCGACAGTCGGCAGTGGCGTCTTTATCCTAGTTGGCCTAGTTTCTGGTGCGGCCGGCTGGGGCGCTGGGATGCTCGGTGGCGCCGCCTTCTGGCTCGTTGATGATCTTGTACTTGGCGGTGCTGTCCTTGGGCTCGATGTTGCTAGGCCTGGTTGCACCGGTCTCGGCCTTGGACTCGGCGGCTTGGGAGCTGCGCTGACGGTGTCTTTAATTTTCAGGCTCCCGGCTGCAGCACTCGGCCTGCTAATTTTCTTCTTGCCTAGGTCTTCGACAGGTCTCTTCCCCACTCTCTTGGAACTAGGCTGGGCGGCAGAAGGACTCAACGGCCTTTTCTTCAATTTCACGGCCGACAAAGTTTGGGAGTCTTCATCAAACTCCTTACATTCCTGCAAGTGGTTCAACAGCATACATCACACATTGCAGAGCTATCCTGGATACACATCTACAAGTATCCATTGCAGATGGACAGCAAGTTAACATCAGCAAGAGTTACCTTCGGATGAGGCCTTTTTTGGCTGTAAGCCGGCATGGCACGCTCGGCATCTTCTGTCTCGACCACCCCGCTGGCAAAATAATCAAGCAGGATGTCGGTCACCTTGTGCTTGTCAGTCAGATCAGGATATTCTCGGCTGGGATCGTCTTTGCCCCTATAATCCCAGCCGAAATGGCTCCTCAGTTTTAGCGGCCTAATGCGATGAGTCAAGAAACGCTTGGCTACCCATGGACCAGTCAATCCGGAGCTCTTCAGCTTGTCAGTCTTACCAATCAGCATATATACTTGGCCCATTTCCTCAAAACTGGGTATAGACGACCAGTTGGGCACGACCTCCGGAGGCAAACCAGTGAAAAGGGGGAGGTGTGGTTCAAGATTAGAACAATAAAACCACTCCCTATGCTATCCTTTGAGGGAGGATTTCAAGGGAACATGGATATAAATCTTCTTCATCTCGCTCCTGAGCTAGATACTAGCCCCCCCAATCACTTGAACTTTGCTTGTGGAGGGCTGAGGTTTGATCTGGAACAAATATCTAAACAGAATCAAATGGAGCTCCACACCCAGAAAACACTCACATAGAGTTGCAAATATAGAGATTGGCAAGATGGAGTTGGGATTCAGATTCACCAACTCTAACTATAGAAGGCGAGAAGCTGGTGAAGAAAATCCGAAGACGGAAGAGAAAGACCCCGGTCGAAGAAAGAGGTGAAGACTACAGTCTCACCGGCTTGGGGTACTGGAATCGATTCCCCTTCTGCTGGACGCCAATGGATGACTTCATGGCTCTGCAGTCTTAGCAACCTCTCCAGATACTTTAGCTTAGTCAACCCGTAATCTGAAGTCAGCCAAGACTCATCAGTCGCCTCTAGGATTTCTGACACTCTCGGCATGGCTCAAGGCAAGGAAATTTGGGGGAAATGCGATTGGGGACTTGGAATGGACGTAGAGGAGTAGGATCGCCTGAGTTTCGAGTGGGAAGCCCTAGCGAGGCGAGGTGCGAAATTTTGGCGCGGAAGCTAGAAGACGAAACAATTGGTGGATTGGAGAAGATGAGGGAATCTTTTCTCTCTCTCTCCGCCTTTATAGAGCTTGTACTGATAAGTGGGCTTGGGCCTGCAAATTCGGTACTGGGCCATCAAGATATGAGTTTCGATAGTAGCACGCTCAATGTGGGCCGCTCGTTGGCTATGTTAAAATCACAGTGCTAGTGCTACCTACAGGAACCGATTGGGTAATCAGATATGCTTTATGAAGGCCTAATTGCTGAACACATGTGTTTGGGTATCTGTATTATCCACCAGGTATTGAGGATATATCCTTATAAGGGTAACAAGCTGGTCTCCATTAAAATTGGGGATGCAGGTATCTCTCGAGTACACTTGACCACATATTGGATTGAAATCCATAAAGTGGTACTCGGCTTAGATGCTTGGCCAACAATTGCCATGAGCAAACATTTTTCTAGCCGACATGACACTGAAGAGTCTAACTTCCGACTAGTATACTACTCGGGAAAGACAATAAATATTTTTCCAGCTGATATGAAGCTGAAGAGTCTAATTTCCAAGTGATATACTACTCGGGAAAGACTATAAACTATTTCCGGCTGATATAAAGCTGAAGAGTCTCATATACCAGTAGTATACTACTCGGGAAGGACTATAAGGTTAAAGATCTTTGACTTTATGTTTAATTGTTTCATAATTAAGCACAAAGTCGAGGGCTACACCTAATAGGTGCGCCTATTCGGCGCACACTATTCATACTTCTACATGGAGCCCTTCATAGCCTCGCTGCTAGCTGACATGAAGCAGGACTCGGGAAGAAGAAGCACTTGGACAAAGAGTACTCGGGAGCAATGCACTCGGGCAATCTTTACCGTGGAGGATGAGCACTCGGCATCAGCTGTGATTCAACTATGAAGGTCTCAGGGGCTGCTGTGGAGGCCATTGGCCCCGGGTATCTCACGACAAGCATATGGGCCACTTGGAAAGAGGATGGGCCTAGCCTTGTAATTCGAGATGTGATACAGTCCTAGTCGGGCAAGCTATATCTCTAGCAGGAGATCCCTGGGTCATAGTTCGATCGGGACTCCTACTTTGTAACCTTGTCCCCCAGTATATAAGGGGAGGCAGGGCACCCCCTGAGGGCAGATCAAGTCATACATCCTCAAAGGAAATACACCATAACTGGACGTAGGGTATTACCTCACATCGAGGGACTGAACCAGTATAATCCTCTCGTGTTCTTTTGCAGTCCACCGAGTTTCGATCCGACGAGTAGCCCTATATTTATATTGCCGGTGTAAAACATTGACATGGTGACACGTCGGCACACGGTCACGTGTGTGGGGCTGTCTTATGGGAACAGTTGTACACCTCTCGCTAGAGTTAAAAACTATTCGAATAATCGAGTCCGCGGATATGGGCGATTGGTCAAGACTCACCGTGATTAGTCTCATCTTTACTTAATTAACTTGACTTAATGGAACTGGTATAGTTTAGATGGATGGTTGGGCCTGGTTAATGTGGTGTAACGTAACGTTGATCAGTGGAGGATTAATATTGATCAATTAATCAACCTTTTACCGTTTGCGAACTACTACTGTTTGCAACTGCTTTTATGCAAATAAACCTCTAGCCTATCTTTGTTTCCCGTGCATTGTGCATATTTGCGGGTGTGATTTATTGAGTACTGTGGGTGGTACTCAGTCTTGCTTCTTTTCCCCCTCTCAGTGGTGGAGTACATGCCCGACGAGGACCATCAAGAGGACTAGGCTGGATCAGCCATCAAGATGCCTGTGGAATGGAAGCCTCCGCTTGGCTAGTTGTTATTAGGCTTACTCTTTCCTTTACCGCTGCATTTATGTAATATAATTTTACTTTGTTTGTAAGACGCACGCTGTATGGTAACTTGGAATTGTGTACCATGGCTTTCCTAGACAGGGATTTAATACACACGAATATTTAGAATTTCAGTAGTGAATTTCTGGGCATTACAGTAGGTTACCTTGACTGGAATAAAGTGAGCAACTTTGGTGAGGTGATCTACAACAACCCAAATGGAATCGTAGCCAGGTTGGATGTTGGGCAAACCCGTGATGAAATCCATACCAATCTCATCCGACTTCCATTCTGGTACCTTCAACAGTTGTAAAAGTCTAGTGGGTCATTGGTGCTCCACCTTAACTCACTGACAAACATCACAAAGTGCTACATACTCTGCGATCTTCCTGTAGGATCGAACACAAGAACCAAGCCTACCAGAGGGGGGTGAATGGTAGGAACACCAAAAAACAAAATCTTTTGCGGAATAAAAGAAACCCTCAAACTTGGTTGGAATGCACCGGTTAAACCGTATCTGTTGCGCCGGTCTGACCACCGTATGCCGCCGGTAGAACCGCTGCCTCCCCGCCACACTCTTGTCAGATGAACCGTCGGAATTCAGAAGGATACACACAGAAGATGCTCTTGAAAGTAGATTAACTTTATTGCATCAAGATGTGTTTACAAAGTGCATACAAAGCACTCTCTCTCTCAAAACTAAACCCTAGCTTTTCTCTCTTCCAAAAATTATACATCTAGGGCCTCAACCCCTCATCTATTTATACCTAAAATCTCCTTCACAAAGTAGGAGTAGAACTACTAGTCCCACTAGGACTCAAACCTTCAATTACCAAATCTAATTACAATTTACCAAATTAAATTCTCCTTTCCACAGCCAACTCGGACTCCCTCACATGCAGACAGTACTTGTTGACACCAAAAATCACCAGCTGCGTCGAGAATGAGCTGAGGATCTGGTTCGGTGCACTAGACACGCGAAGGCCTGGGAGATCTGCTTAGCTCCAGTGCAGGTCCTAAATAGTTGAGGTTCGCGGGCGTGCCAGTCAATTTGACCCAGCAATTGACAAGAAGATAGAAAAAAAAGTTAGATCACCGATCCAATCGGCCAACCAGCCGATACAGACTTCCTCCAGCCGATTGCCGATAGTACTTGTACATCGGCTAGAAATCGATGATGATATAAGCAAATAACAAGCTAGCCGACTGCCAAAAAAACACTTGGACATCTGCTAGAAGCCGATGATAGAGTAGATAAGCAGAATAATAATCAAGATAATGCAGTCGGCTTTATCTAGTGAAAGATAACTTATCGGTTAGGCACTCCGATAAAACATCGCATAAAAACCTATCGACTTAACAAGGATAAATTTATTATCACCAGTCTAGTAGGTCGGACCTAACCGATGCAGCACAAACTGATTATGATAAAAGAAACTCGATAAGCCGATAAATCCTATGCAATCGTGATGTGATATATCCACTCGGCCTAAGAGATCAAACTTAACTGATGTAGCCATAGACAGAATAGATACACCATGGTAAGTCGACTACCGTAGATCAGTTAGAATATCGGACCTAACCGAGGAAGTCCTAGCCGATAAGGTAATCGGGGTAACGAGACTTACCCTCTCGCAGGAGTTCGGACCTAACCGATACAGCCCGGCTCGAGAAGCAAGAACCCATTGAAAAGGGTGGTGATGCACCGAATTTGTATTGATCTGTGAGATAGTTTACATGGTCCCCGGGCATACGTAAAATTAACAAGCCTTGATTGGACACGAGATTAGGTTTTCCTAAAAATCATTAACGCTACCAAATTTATAGATAAACTAATTAACTGCCATGCTATGGTCTTCACGATTCCTTCCTGAATTCGGCTTCTTCTGGACTAGCTTTCATCGGCTGATATAGCCTCTTTCCTTAACCGAACATGATAACGAACCGTACCAAATTTTGGTGTTAACAGTACTGTAGCAGCGACGACCGAGTACTGTAGCAGTCCGGTCTGAGCACTGTAGCAGTGTTGTAGCTAAATAGTTCTTCTAATTTCCTTCTTTAATTTTACTCCAAATTTCTCTACGATTTTTCCGATGCTTGTACAACCAATTTGCAAAGCCCGTTGTGAAGACCTTCCCGATCCTGCCGTTGACCGATGTGACCCCAAGACAAACTGACTTTAGTCCAACCTTGTCACATGGCATCCCTACCGTGCTAGACCTTGGCTCCTCCCTGAGCATAGTCCTGGTCCTCACCATTGACCAAGGTGTTGACACCGAAAATCACCAGCAGCGTTGAGAACGAGCTGAGGATTTGATTCGATGCACTAGACACACGAAGGCCTGGGAGATCTGCTTAACTCCAGTGTAGGTCCTAAATTCGAGGTTCGTAGGCGTGCCAGTCAATTTGACCCTGCAATTGATAAGGAAATAGAAATATTAGACTAGTGAGCCAATCGGCTGGAAGCCGATTTGGACTCGTTTCATCGGCCGATTGCCGATATGAACTAAAGCACTTATACATCGGCTGGAAGCCGATGATGGCATAAATAGGCAAAATAAATAAATCAATTAACTACCCTCCAGCTGACTGCGATATCAATGCAGATAAATAAATAACAATTAAACAATGCAGTCGGCTTTATCTAGTAAAAGATAACTTATCGGCTAGGCATTCCGATAGAACATTGCATAGACACCCATCGGCTTAACAAGGATAAATCTATCATTATCAATCTAGTAGGTCAAACTTAACTGATGCAGCACAGATTAATAATGATAAAAGAACCTCGATGAGCCGATAGATCTAATGCAATTGTGATGTACTATACGATAACTTATCGGCTATACATCCCGATAAGACGCTTGCATAAAATCTATCAACCTAGCAGGAACAACTTATCGTTAGCAATTTAGTAGGTCGGACCTAACTGATGCAGAACAAACTGATGATAAATTACACCCAGTAAGCTGATAAATCTACGCACGCGTGATGTGATATACCTACTCGGACTAAGAGATCAAACTTAACTGATGCAACCGTAGACAAAATAGATACATCGTGGTAAGCCGACTACCGTAGACCGGCTAGAATATCGGACCTAACCGAGGAAGTCCTAGCCGATACGATATTCGGGGTAACGAGACTTACCCTCTCGCAGGAGGTCGAACTTAACCGATGCAGCCCGGCTCGAGAGGCAAGAACCCGTCAAAAAGGGTGGCGATGCGCCGAATTTGTATTGATCTATGTGATGATTTACAAGGTACCGGGCATACGTATTTATACCCCGAGTTGATACAAGTCCTTATTGGACACGACACACGATTTCCTAATTACAGAAGGAAAACACTAATAAGACCCGATCGGACATGAGATCAGGTTTCCTAAAAGAAAAAGAAAACTAACATTGCCTAATTAATAGATAAGATATTAACTGCCTCTCCGTGGTCTTTACGACCCCTTCCCAAACTCGGCTTCCTCCGAATTAATTCCCGCTAGCTGACTGTGATTTTTTTCTTAACCGAATCTGATAGAGAATCATACCAAATTTTGGCGTTAACACACACCCCCCAATTTCGGAGTTTTTCATAAGACTTCGAAATTCTCTCATCTGGGCTTTCGGATTCCCTTCACACCGAGGCAACCCAAGGTAGTCCACTTTCCTTAATTGTTCGAAACAGTGTAACCTAGATAGATTAAATCTGCTACACTCTTCACCTGTTCTTCATCGTGTTCTTGTTTATTGTAGGATCTTAGAAGCCAAATTTTGATTTCGGCCTCCAATTATCCAAATTTCTTCTATCACGGTCCCATGGGTAGTGAAGACCCCAAAGACTTCATCAATGCCGAAACCCAATGCATCCCCTTCAAGAACTCTTCGATGCTGATTGGACCAATAGTTTCAGATCCTAGCCTAGCAAGCTTCCCGGGTGGAAGAACTGGTACCTCAGAGTATCGGCTGTAAAGAAAACCCTCTGGGAAAAAAACAGATATTGGCCATTGCATCAACCTTTCCCTAGCCAAGATGGAGAAGAATGAACCTTTGCTCGCATCGGCTTTGTACTTTTGGTCAGACGCCCTCAATGCCTTCCTGTTTGGACACGGGCCGATGACCCCAACTCTAATGGACGTAACTATGCTCACCTGCCTCAACACGACAAGTTACATCAACCCTTTCAACCTCCGATTCAAGCCCACTCATCGGTTACAAACAAAGAATATTGGTGGTTGGACCAAGTACATATCAATTCACAACAAGGTGACTGGGTCAGTTGACGATCGGGAGCATGTAGCTTTTCTGAATTTGTGGCTGGAACGATTTGTCCTCGGTGGCGCGACTCTTGGCCCAACAACCAATATGCAGTGCTTGGTAGAATGCTTGGCTGATCGGAGACAAATCCCCCTAGGGCAATATCTTCTCGGCGCCACTTATCAACTACTTCATCAAGTGGCAGTCAAGCTATCGGCTGGCCAGCCAGTCGGCCATATTGGGGGTCCTTGGTGGTTTGTGCAATTATGGCTCAACGTCTATACATCCAAGGTGATCCCCGGGACTTCCTTCCTCAATTTAACTTTCCCAGCCGATTACCCAGAGGAACAGGAACCCATCCGCCGCCGATGTATCTCTGTGGGCGAAGCTGCATCGGCCCTCCCTGGCTGCAAAATGACTCCTGTCGGACTCAGCCAATGGTTCAAAGGTTTTTATTATGGTTTCACCAGGGAGGCCACACTCTGGTTTGCATACGATGATGCAGTATCATTCGAGATGCCTTTCAAATTCAATCCTCTTGATGCTTTGGCCGACGAAGAATCCAAGACCATATTTCTATCGGCCATTACCCCCTGCCTTCTGCTGATTGGCTTCTCTCAAGGCCGATCACAACAACCATCATATGAGTTTTATCATCCATCGGTCGGTTCTCGCCAGCTCGGCCTCGGCCAACTCCTAATCGGCCTATTCTTTATTGATAAACTTTAGGCCCGGGGTAATGTAAATAGTGCTTTAGAGTACGATCGGCTGCGGATGCTAACAGAATCTCTGCTTCTGGGCGCCGCCACCAGTGTGGAGACATGCACCGCCAATACAAGGCTTTTTGCCCGATGGTGGTCAGAATGGAGGAAACACTTGTTCAACTTATCGGCCATCCAATACTGTTCTCGCCTCAACCCCGACTATGTCGAATCTGATGAAGAGGTAACATCTCGTAAGCCTTAATCATTGTCCCCGATCATATCTCTTATAATCTTATCTTGCAGGCTGACGACAAGGAACCGCCAACAACAAGCACCAGCGGCCGGCCGATCATATATCAACCACCATCGGCCAATCCACACTTGGGGCATGGTGCTTCCCCTCCATTGTCTCTTCTCTGGGCGCCACAGCTAATAGGACCAAAACACAAGAAGTTGGCGTCTCGCCCTTCCCAAAAGAGGCAAAAAACTAGTGCCGATGTCGTGGTTACAGTGCCGCTTGCTACCGAATCAACATCGGCTCCTTCATCTCCGCAGGTATGCGCTGATCGTTAACATTATTTGTCTGTTTCTTTTGTCTTTTCATTATCAATCTTATTTTCAGTTCGAGTCATCGGCTCCTGAAACTCAACCTTCACCCGACGTCCTTATCGAGCCGATGACCTCCCCAGCTGTTCCAACTCTAGTGCCCAGCCCTGAAGTTGATATTGAGGCCGTTCCTCCCACTTCAGCGCCAGACGTCGGTCGTCCTGAAGAGCAACCTACTTATCCATCTGATGCCGATGTCACTCCTCAAGCTGCCGCTATCCCCCCTCAGGTACTCATTTGTGTTAACTTATTCATTCATAATCCGTTTACTCACCGATGCCGATTTGCAGTCCTTAGCCGACTGTTCTCCTTTGACATTGGCTAGTACCTGGAGACTGATGAAGAGGTAATCACCAGCACGATAACTAGACCATCCCTTCCATCCGACGTGCGCGAACATTTGCTGGATATTATCCATCGACTGGAAACCCCAATAGACGCGCTGGTAGAAGATTGTGGGCCAATCCGGGCAAGATTTTCTGAGATTGAACATCATCTGCCCGACGAACTCATCGATGCCTTGACTCCTGCTGCTTATTTAGAATCCCATAGATTTCAACGATCAAGACCAGGCAACGGATAGCCGATCGCGCCGAACAGAAGATTCTAGCTCAACGCATCCAAGATGATCGGCTGTCCGCTCAATCTGAAAAGAAAAAGCTTGATGATATGGCAGCCGCCCCTCAAGAAACCCAAGCTAAACTAGATCAGCTGGAGGAAAAACAAGCCGATTTGCTGGCAGAGCTTGAAAGAATCCGCAAGGACATTGAAATCACAAAATCTCAGCTCATCGGCTTGCCACAAGTAATACAAGAACAAGAATCCAAAGTCGCAACAATAGTACGCCAAGTCGTTCATCGGCGCAAGAGCTTAAAGACCATTCCATGCTCCGATGAAGACGACATCCGTGCCATCAACAAGATTGATCAGATTCGCCTGCATGTGATTGAAACAATCCAGAAATTCTTGTAAAACTTTAACATTGATGATCTTGATGTTGCTCTGGAACATGCCGATAGTCTTTTTGCTGTAATATAATCTAACCAGCTCTGTTACTTATTCATCTTATTCCATCTTCGCTTGATAATATTTTTATTTGTTTTTATCTAAAGGCGATACCAATTGATATCGGCTATCTTTAGGCGATGTAACAACATCGGCTCTTGTGTTGAACTATTTTAGAAATCGGCCGCATTCAACCGATTCAGGAGTTGATCCAAACGGTCGGATAATACTTCTTGAGATATTTCCCATTAAGTGCTTTAGCAAACTCTGTCCCCTCAAGATCTTCCAATATATAGGCATTGCCAGGTACATAATGATTAACCCGATAGGGTCCTTCCCAATTAGGCGACCACTTTCCGAATGTACTATCTCTGGACCCGATTGACAAAATTAACTTCCATACAAGATCTCCCTCAATGAACGATTTATTCATCACCTTTTTGTTATAATGCCTAGCCACCCTAGCTTTATTTTCCCTGATCCTTTCCAGCGCCCTTAACCGATTCTGAGCCAAATCCTCGAGTTCATCTGTCATCAAATTATAATAATCATCGACTGTCAGTTGATTTTGTAAAGAAATTCTCCTAGAACCGATATTAGTCTCCCAAGGCAAAACTGCTTCATGTCCATATACCAATTGGTATGGTGGCACGCGAGTAGACCCATGACATGCCATCCGATAGGCCCATAATGAATCGGCTAATGTAGTATGCCATCTTCGCGGCTGTTCATCAATCTTCCACTTAATTAATTTGATTAGACTCTTATTCGAAGCTTCTGCCTGTCCATTATCTTGAGCATAATAAGGTGATGAATTCAATAACTCAATTCCCATACTGGCAGCAAATTGTTGAAACTCATCGGACACGAAAATAGATCCCTGATCGGTAGTTATCGTTTGAGGAATTCCAAACCGATAAATTATATGCTCTTTTACAAACTCAATCGCATCTTTGGACGTGACTTTCTTCAAAGGAATTGCCTCCACCCATTTTGTAAAATAATCTGTTGCTGCCAATATGAATTTATGTCCTTTACTTGATGGAGGATAAACCTAGCCGATCATATCAATTCCCCATCCTCTGAACGGCCACGGCTTGATGATAGGATTCATAGCCGATGCTGGTGCTCGCTGTATATTTCCAAATCTCTGACAATCTTGACATCCTTTATAATATTTGAAGCAATCCTCTAACATTGTCGGCCAAAAATATCCTACTCTTCTCAATATCCACTTCATCTTATGAGCCGATTGATGAGTTCCACAAACACCCTCATGCACTTCGCACATAACCACTTTGGCTTCTTCCAAATTTAGGCATCTCAGCAGAACCCCTTCAAAAGTCCGATAATATAACTCTCCATCAAGCAACACATACTTAGTAGCTTTATACCGAAGTTTCCTAGAAACCAATTGCGATGGATTTTGTAAATAATCAATTATTTCCTGCCTCCAATCATTGGCTTTATCCTGAATATCACCATCGGCTATTTCAACCTCAATTTGTCTATTCAACCGGTAACCTGAAGTAATTTGTGCAAGATCATTAGCTTCTAAATTCTGTTCTCTAGGAATATGATCCAACGATACCATCCTAAAATCCCTCAAAATATCTCTACATTCTTCATAATATGATCTTAAAACATCATCTCTGCACTCATATTCCCCACACAATTGCTTGATCATTAATAAGGAATCTCCAACAATCTCTATAATATCGGCCCCAATCTCCTTTAAAAGTTGAAGTCCTTTTAGCACCGCCTCGTATTCCGCTTGATTGTTGGTCCGATAAGGTTTAATTGTAAAAGCAAATTCAAAACTTGCCCCCCGAGGCGATACAATGACCAATCCGATACCAGATCCATGCTTGCAAACCGATCCATAAAAAAAAAAGTCCACGGGATCGGCTCCACATAACTTTCATGAACCCCTCTGTGTTGCACAATCAAATCGGCTATTGCATGCCCCTTGATCGCTTTAGCCGATTCATATCTCAAGTTAAACTCTGTCAAGGCAAAAATCCATTTACCAACTCGCCCTTTTAAAATTGGAGCCGACAACATGTATTTTACCACATCGACCTTGCAAACCACCGTACATTTAGCCGATAGGATGTAATGCCTTAACTTTGTATATGAGAAATATAAACAAAGGCATAATTTTTCTACCGCAGGATATCTTGTTTCACTATCCAAAAGCCTTCTGCTTAGATAGAACACAACTCGCTCCTTCCCTTCAAATTCCTGTATCAGAACAGACCCGATGGATTTTTTATCGGCCGACAAGTATAACTTGAATGGCACTCCTTTCTGTGGGGGAATCAAAACAGGCGGGGAACTTAAATAACTCTTAATTTCATCAAATGCCTTCTGCTGTTTTGCCCCCCACACAAACTCTTGATCGGCTTTCAATTTCAACAACGGAGTAAAACGCTCAATCCTTCCTGACAAATTTGATATGAATCTCCTTACAAAATTAATCTTGTGAATCAATGATTGTAGTTCTGTCTTGTTGACTGGTGGTTCTATATTCTTGATGGCTCTGATGCTCCGTTGACTAACTTCAATTCCTCGCTCATGAACCATGAAACCCAAAAACTGCCCAGCTGATACACCAAAAGCGTATTTATTGGGATTCATCCTTAATCCGTATTTATTTGCTCTTTCCAGCACTTTTCGCAAATCGGCTATATGGCTTTCATCACTCTTGGATTTAACCACCACATCATCGATATAAATTTCTACTAATAAGCCGATGAGATCATGAAATATATAATTCATCGCCCTCTGATATGTCGCACCGGCACTTTTCAACCAAAACGTCATTACTACCCATACATATAAGCCGATAACTCTAGGACATCGAAACGCAGTCTTATGTATATCTTCTTCTGCCATAAAAATTTGATTGTATCCTGCATTGCCATCCATGAAGCTAATAATCTTGTGGCCTGATGCTGCATCCACCAACAAATCTGCTATCAGCATCGGGTACTCATCCTTGGGGTAGCCTTATTCAAATGCCGGAAATCAATACATATTCTCAATTTTCCATTTTTCTTTTCCACCGGGACAATATTAGAAACCCACTCAGCATATCAGCACGACCTAATAAACTTTGCATCATATAACCTTGTGATTTCTACTTTAATTGGCTCATATAACTCCGCTTTAAATTTTCTTGGAGCCTGTTTAAACAGCCGATATCTTGGTTTAATAGGAAGCCGATGTTCAACAATTGATCGTCTTAATCCTGGCATTTCATGATATTCCCAAGCAAAACAATCCCGATACTCTTTCAGCAATTTTATTAATTCTTCTCGAAATTCAGGACACAATTTTTTACTTATGTACGTTGGCCTTGGCCTATCTCCTGGTCCTATATCAATTTCTTCCAAATCATCGGCCGACGTAAACCCTTGTCCCAACTTTCCCTCGAAATCTTCAATGGTGCCCATCAGAGTAATAATTCTGAGCCGACTTGCTGAATCGACTATATCCCTTGACCGGTGATCTTAAGATAATCCCCCTCCCACACTTTTCCAGACAAACAATCGACACCATCGGCCTCCCAGACCGGCAAATCGGTCATTGCAATATTGGTCGATTGATTTGCTAGGATTATCTCAACTTGATCTCCTTGCCACTGTATCAGACTTTGATGCATTGTCGAGGGCACGCAACAGTTTTCGTGAATCCAATCCCTGCCAAGGAGCAGACTATATGATCCTGTTCCATCGATAACAAAAAACGTGGTAGGTAAAGTCTTGTTCCCCACTGTTAATTCCACGTTCAACACGCCTTTCGTCTCCGATGGATTCCCGCCGAAATCTTTTAACACCATATTTGTCTTGATCAAATCTTTAGCGGTTTTCCCCAGCTTCCGATATGTAGCATACGGCATTAAATTAACAGCTGCCCCCCCATCAACTAGCATCTTCGCCATCGGCTTCCCATTCACATAACCCTTGATATATAATGGCTTCAAATGCCGATGCTTTGATTCTTTAGGCTTATCAAATATAGCCTGATCGGGTTGCAGCGTTAACTGAGCAAAAACCTCTTCATTGCCTTCCTCATCAGATGAAAGTGCTTTATGTTCCCAAGGCAAAAAGAAAACCATGTTTACTGGAACCGATGGATCAACCTCATCGTCACTTCTTTTCACACGCCATACCCGTTTAGTCCTCTTGTGACGATGATCGGTTCCCTTGTGATCTTGCCGTTGTTCTTCCTGTTGCTCTCGGTGTCGTAGCTGTTGTGCCCTTCTTTTCTGATTTTTTGTAAATATTCCACTAGGACACCACTGAGGATTTTGGATTTGTTGTTTTTCATGCAATCCCTCTTCATCGTTTTCTTCAAAAAAAATTTCATGGATCGGCCCCAATCGGCTATGCACCGATGCTTGTTTTTCAAGCGGCCGATCTTGTGAAAATCCTTCATGCTCAAAATTCTGAGATCTTGTAGCATTACATTCAGGACGATCTCTGATCGATGGCAATCTTATCCCTTGCTCCCAGCAAAATTGAAAGAACAGGCAACCCCAATGTGGATTACATCCCTCCTTGTATGACGAAGCCCGTTGTTCCTCTTCGCGCTTTGAATATTTATCTATCAGCTGCGATGAAGTAATTCTAGATCTTCTGAATTCTCGATGTCTTCCTTCATCGGCTTGATTCATCGATGATCCCGTATAAACCATATTCATGGGGAATGGATGTCCATCAATTTTTATCGGCTTTTTGTCCTCGATCCTGATCCTTCCCTGTTCGACAGCCGATTGAATTTGTTGCCGAAAAACTTTGCATTCATTGGTGTGGTGCGATATCGTGTTATGCCATTTGCAATATCTCTTCTTCTTTAGTTCTTCGGCTGATGGAATTACATGATTTGGCGAAAGCTGTATCTGTTTTTCTTGTAGCACTAGATCAAAAATTTTATCGGTTTTATTGATGTCAAAGTCATATCGTTCCTCCTTGCCGATATCCTTCACCCACGGGCATGATATTGATTTCTTATTTCTAGCCCACTCCGCCAATCCAACTTCAACATCAGATTCTTCATCATCTGAGTCCGATGAATAAGCTTGCACCTGAGCAACGCTTCTCTGAAACTTCTCCTTTTTCACTTCTTGAAATCGGCTTTCATGAGCCGATACCTTCTGTACAAGGTGCGCTAGACTCTCGAACTCCTGCGATGAAAACCTCTTTTTAATGGGAGCTAAGAGACCCTGGAAAGCCAACTCGGCTAGATGCCCATCGCTCAGATTCAAACTATAACATCGGTTTCTAATGTCCCGAAACCGCTGGACGTATTCCGGTACCGTTTCGTCTGGCCTTTGTTTAACCGATGTTAGGTCCGTCAGTCTCATCTCGTGGATCCCAGCAAAAAAGTATTTGTAAAATTGTTTCTCCAGATCGGCCCATCCCCGAACTGAATTTGGTGGTAATGAACAGAACCATGTAAAAGCCGATCCAGACGATGACAAGGGAAAAAAAATCTAACCCTCAAAGCCTCCTCAACCGATGCCTCTCCACACTATGCCAAGAATCGGCTAATATGCTATACTGTAGATATATTGTCCTGTCCTAAGAATTTAGAAAAATCTGGGACTCTGTATCGGTGTGGTAATGGAACTCTGTCAAACCACTCAGAATACGGATGCCGATACATAAATGTTTGCTCCTTTGGTTTTATCCCAAACTGTTCTCTTACTATTTCTGCAACCCTTGTCGATAAATCTTCCTCCCTTGGGATTTCCCGTTGATATTGCATGGGTGGAGTTGGTAGCCGATTCTGCTTAGGATATTCTCTCTGATAATTACCTTGAATCGGGAACAACTCCTGGGTAATTTTGTTGATACCCCCATAATAGGCAATTCGATGATACCCCGAAGGTATGTCATCCTGTTGCCCCCCAATCGGATCCTGGGATAATACATTGGCAGGTATATCCTTTCTGACTCCATAAGTAACCTGAACCGGCTCCATTTTTATTGGCCAATATACCGGACCCTGATTAGGCTCCTGAGCAATTGATCCATCCACCATTTTCCTGATAAGGTTATGCAGCGTGTTCACCAATATTCCTAATTGATTGATAAGCACGTGATGCACTGCTTCATTTACCATCTCTTGTAAGGGTTTTGGTAGACTCTCAGATGGTGTACGGCTCGATTCTCTAACTAGAACCGGTTTTGGAAGTTGAGATTTTTGAATTGGCCCTTGTCTAGTCTGACCGAAAGACTCCAAACAGAGCTTCTGAAAATTGGCTATATTTTGCTCTACTTGCTGTTTTTGCTCTTCCGTCAGATCGTCCATGGTGACAAGAATCACATTGTCAGATTTGATCTCTTTTCTAGCCATGTTGAAACTTCGGGTCCCACCAGGCATGCAAAAAACGTGTTGACACCGAAAATCACCAGCAGCGTTGAGAACGAGCTGAGAATCTGATTCGATGCACTAGACACGCGAAGGCCTGGGAGATCTTCTTAACTCCAGTACAGGTCCTAAATTCGAGGTTCGTAGGCGTGCCAGTCAATTTGACCCTGCAATTGACAAGGAAATAGAATATACTAGAGGTATAAAACAAAGCTCCGCTTTTCTTTTTTATTTTTAAATTGAGAGCAATGCAATAAATTAAACATGAATGCATCAAAAAACATAAACTCCCCCTCAAAACAACCTCCAAACCCTCCCGATGAAAAAAAAGCAAATCGAGAAGATATCAAAGTTTTGAAAAAGACAACCAATTGCCAACGATATCACCAAGCTTCTCATTAATTGACATATATCAACTTATATTATTATTAAAAACTACTATCTCCATAACTAGCAAGGAAAAAGCTAATGAAGAAGTAGATATTATATTGCCAATTCATAAGTAGATCAACGTTACCTTAAAAGTAATGACGTCTCAACCGTTTAATGCACATGGGGAGTATGCCGCCAAAAGACCTATGCACAAGAAGATGTCGAGGCCTTTGTGTTGGGATTAGAAATACGAATTTTAGGAATCCAACACTGAGATACACGACCAATAAAACCAGTAGGTAAAGCACATGTATATGCATAAATAGAATCAGTACCAGACTTACCTAAAAACTTACCTTGGGGCTTTACCAAAAACTTATCCGACCAATGTTGAAAAGTCGGTCTAACCATCATCAGCCGTTGGTCTGATTGCTGATGTGCCTGCGGTCTAACTGCCCATGGCCACCGGTTGGACCTCCCTGGGGCTTCTTGTGGTCTGACCGGGCCACTTGAAGAAAAGCTCGACCTTTGCCACCTTAACCTTGCAAGTTCACGTTCTCTGTCTTTTTTCTGTTTTCTTGCAAGTCTAAAGCAAAACTGAACCAAATGCCCATCCTTACCACAATGAGAGCAATTGTACTTCACATGTGTTTTTTCCTTAGAAGAAGAAGAAGAAGAAGAAGTAATTGCACAAGTTGTAGAAAGGTTTGACAAAATTACAGTGGATTTGAAAATTGTTTTCTTTGGTTCGGGTTTTGTCAAAATCTCACTACTTTTAGAAAAATCAAGAATACTCGGTGGATGATTAGTAAAATAAGCATGTGCATTAAAACCTATTCCTCTATTATGTGTGCTCACTTTAGATGTATCCAAAATCATATTGAGTTTTTTTTTACCATCGAAAAACCTTTGCAAAGAACTTTTCAAATAAGCAACCTCATTTGTCAAAGAAACACAATTTTCACAAGATTTTGAAATCCTTTTTTGTTTGTGACAATTTGAGCAAGAAAGTACTTCGTGAGTTTTCATGTCGTTTTGCAAAAACTCAACACGACCAAGAGCATCTTTTAATTTCATCTCATTTAAAAAACACTTTGAGCAAGCTTTAAAACTTGAAACATCCTTGTGTTGTTTAATCCTTTTATCACATAAAAAATTAAACAAGGAACTAGAACCAAAAATAACTTTATATTTTTCAAAAGATTCTTTGTTAATAACAACTCATCAACAACACGAGAATGCAAAGTAAAACCAAGAGCAAAAAATAACTCAAGCTTTTTAGTTTTCTCAATTTCAGCTTCTAATCTTAGAGAAGTATTAGTATTGACATTTCTTAAAAATATAATTGTAGAATATAACACTTCACAAGATTTGCAGTCATCATCATCAGGAATTAGAGATTTTAATCTTGCAATTTCAAAATTTAGAACATTAACAGTATGATCACGCTTTCTAAACTTTTTAGTACATTTATCAAGTTTATCAGCGAGATCAAAAGCAACATGTTCTAATTGATCATAAGTAAAATTTACCTTGTCATCGTCGTTGTCAGATTCATCTTCATCGGAGTTTAACACACTACGAGCAATGAGAGCTAAACTTGTAAAATGCTTACCTTTGCCTATGCTTCCGCTATTGCTTTCATATTCTTCATCGCTCAACTCAACTTGCTTGAAGGCTTCTAGCAATTGACGTACTAGTTTGCGTTTGCTATTTTTTCTTTTCTCTTCAAAAGTTGAGCGTTTGTTGTCCTTCTTGTTCTTCTCCTCCTCGTCTTCCTTGTTGGATCTTCCGAGCTTAGGACACTTGGAACGAATGTGGTTTAACTCTCCACATTCAAAGCACCAGACTGGGCCTACTTTTTTTTTCTATTCTTAACATTATTCAAAGTTTGAGAAAACTTATTAATAAGCAAAGCCAAGTCCTCCTCAGAGACTTGCTCGAGTTGTTCATCGGATGTGGCTTTCAAAGGAGTAAGAGAAAATGACGAAGAAGCATCCATAGAAGAAGCCGAAGAAGATACCAAAGCAGTGGATTTAGAATCAATTTTGCGAGAAAGAATGTTCATCTTATGTGTCTTTAATTTAGTGTAAAGAGAATCTAAGGTTAAAGTATTCATATTAACAGATTCTTAAATTGATGTAACCTTCACCTCCTAGACAAACATATCAAGACCATTCAAAAGATGTCTAGCAATTTTGGACTATGTATAAGTAGCATCAAAAGAATCATTCACAGAACGAAGGTTGCTAAGAACTTTATTGAAACGTGCAAAATAATCATCCAAAACTTCGCCAGGTTTCATCTCAAATTTCATATAATCCTTTTTAAACACATCTTTGCGTATTTCCTTGATGTTAGAAGAACCTTGATGAAAATCACATAGGGCCTTCCACATCTCATATGCAGTTTCAAAATGAGAAATCCGATCAAAATCTGAGCGAGAAACACACTTAAATTATATTTCTAGCTTTACAATTGTTTTCAAATTCAATTTTGTTTCCTGCAGTTATAGCCTCAGGAATATCATAAGGATTAGAAATTTTTTGCCAAATATCATAACCCTGAGACATAATAAATGATTGCATCTTTTGTTTCCAAAATTGAAAATCAACTCCATCAAAAACATGCGGCTTGGTTGAAAATTGGTTAGCCATGGCTAAATCTCAAGATCGGTGAAGATCCAAAAAGAAAACAAGGCTCTGATACCACTTGTAGGATCGAACACAAGAACCAAGCCTACTAGAGGGGGGTGAATGGCAGGAATACCAAAAAACAAAATCTTTTGCAGAATAAAAGAAACCCTCAAATCTGGATGGAATGCATCGGTCAAACCATCTCTGTTGCACCGGTCTGACCGCCGTATGTCCATCGGTAGAACCGCTGCCTCACCGCCGTACTCTTGTCGAATGAACCATCGGAATTCAGAAGGATACACACCGAAGATGCTCTTGAAAGTAAATTAACTTTATTGCATTAAGATGTATTTACAAAGTGCATACAAAGCACTCCTCTCTCTCTCAAAACTAAACCCTAGCTTTTCTCTCTTCCAAAAGTTATACATCTATGGCCTCAACCCCTCATCTATTTATACCTAAAATCTCCTTCACAAAGTAGGAGTAGAACTACTAGTCCCACTAGGACTCAAACCTTCAATTACCAAATCTAATTATAATTTACCAAATTAAATTCTCCTTTCCACAGCCAACTCGGACTCCCTCACATGCAGACAGTACTGTAGCAGCAATGTCCGAGCACTGCAGCAATTCGGTCTGAGTACTGTAGCAGTCCAATTCGAGCACTGTAGCAGTGTTGTAGCTAAATAGTTCTTCTAATTTCCTTCTTCAATTCTACTCCAAATTTCTCTACGATTTTTCCGATGCTTGTACATCCAATTTGCAAAGCCCATTGTGAAGACCTTCTACACGGTGTCCAACCACCGTGTACCACCTAGTGTCCAATCTCGTCACCCGGTATCCTCGACCATTCTGGAACTCAACTCCTCCTTGAGTTTTGTCCCGATCCTGCCGTTGACCGATGTGACCCCATGACAAACTGACTTTAGTCCAACCTTGTCACATGACATCCCGATCGTGCTAGACCTTGGCTCCTCCCTGAGCATAGTTCTGGTCCTCATCATTGACCAAGGTTAGACCTCAAGTCACCTGCATATAAATAGACAAAACAACCGTTTCTGGGCATATATATCGCAACCTGACCCTCATTAGACAAACACTCACACCAACATCGACTTATATTTTTTAACAAATTTTCTTTAAATAAATAATTTGCAAAGCCAATTGTTCATCACAAAATATTAATCATGACAATGATTTTACACTTCCTTCTCATGCTGGGTCACCACAATCTGCTCTTGAGATCTTGATAGATCTTAGTACTACCTAGATGAATGGAATAACAGGACTCGTGTGCCTCTGACACGATAAGTTTCTTGAGCTCAAGCTGATTCGGTACAGCCAACTTCTCCTACAGCCATATAACACCATTCTCATCCTCAGTGAATCCTATGGCCTTTTCTTTCTTCATGTTGAGTTTAATTTCTTTAACATTTGCATCCTCTTTCTGAGCTTCCTTGATCTGGTCTTCCAAGGTGGGCCTAACCTCCAGGTTAGCCACATACCCTTCTGGCACTATCTCTAAACCCAACCTTTCAAATTCCTGGTAGAGTGATAATTGGCTCTCTTGGATCTCCATATTGTTGTAATAGACCTTCCTGCTCAGGGCATTGGCAACAACATTAGCCTTGCCCGGGTGGTAGTGGATTCCCACATCGTAATCCTTGATCAGGTCTAACCATCTTCTCTGTCTCAAATTTAGGTCATGTTGAGTGAAAATATACTTTAGACTCTTGTGGTCCGTGTACGCCTCACATCGGTTACCTATCAGGTAATTCCTCCATATCTTCAGTGTGTGTACCACTGCGGCAAGCTCCAAATTATGGGTTGGATAATTCTCCTCATGTGGGTGTAATTGCCTTGAAGCATAGGCAACGACCTTGACCTCTTGCATTAGAACACAACCAAGTCCTGCACGGGATGCATCACAGTAGATATCAAACCCCTTGTGGATATCGGGCAAAACCAACATTGGTGCGGATGTCAGACTCTTCTTCAAGGCTTCAAAACTACACTAGCACTCTGGTGTCCACACAAACTTCTTCTCTTTCTTTAGCAACTGCGTCAATGGATGAGCAACCTTAGAGAAACCTTCTATAAACCTTCTGTAGTATCCTGCCATACCAATGAAACTGCGAACCTGTGTCACGGTTTTGGGCGGTTGCCAGTTGATAACTGTACTCACTTTCTTTGGATCAACCACAACTGCAGCGGCAGTCATAACATGTCCAAGGAACTCAACTTCTTTCATCTAGAACTCACACTTGCTGAACTTGGCATACAACTGATGCTCCCTTAGTTTTTCCAAAACAAGTCTCAAATGATACTCGTGCTCCTTCTCATCCTTGGAGTAGATGAGAATGTCATCAATGAAAATGACAACAAACTTGTCCAAATATTCCATGAATACCTTGTTCATCATGTTCATGAAATAGGCAGAGGCATTGGTTAATCCAAAAGACATAACTGTATACTCATTGAGTCCATATCTGGTGGAAAACGCGGTCTTAGGGATATCCTCAGGTCTGATCCTAAGCTGATGATAACCAGATCTGAGGTCAATCTTGGCGAATACTCCTGCACCTTTCATCTAGTCAAAGAGATCATCAATCCGTGGCAAAGAATACCTATTTTTGATGGTCACATCATTCAAGCAACGGTAATCAATTCTCTTTGTCCCATCTTTCTTCTCAACGAAGATAACTGAGGCTCCCCATGGCAATGAGCTGGGCCTCACAAGACCCTTCTCTTGCAATTCTTTTATCTACGTCTTCATTTCAGCTAACTCATTAGCTGCTATACGGTACGGCCTCTTGGATATTGGTGACGTCTCTGGAACTAGATCGATGACGAACTCAATATCCCTATGTGGTGGCATGTCTAGTAGTTCTTCAGGGAAGACATCTGAATATTCACTAACAACAGGCACCTTCTGTAGCTCAGAAATCTCAATGTGGTGCACTAGGGCTCCTTTCCAAGGAGGATTAGCTACAACTTTGAAATTTACTTTGTCTCCTTTAGGGTTTTCTAAGGTGATAGATCGACTTCCACAATCTAACACCGCTTTGTGGGTATGCAACCAACCCATCCCTAGGATGACATCCAACTAGGGTGTATCTAGCATAATTAGGTTAGCGAGGAACTCTACACCCTCTATTTCAATCTTCACTCTTGGACAATCGGTCTGGGTTCTCATTTCTGACCCCAGGATTTGGATAAGCAGAGAACACTTAAGAGGTATGGTAGGAAATTGATGTTGAGAAGCAAAAGACTGAGAAACAAACGAATGTGAAGCTCTAGAATCCAATAAAATGGTTGCAGGTATAGAGTTAACTAGGAACTTACCCACGACAACATCCGTAGAGGTCTGAGCTTCCTCTGGAGTGACATGGTTCACACGTCCTCTGACCACGGTCTGCGGTGTTGCTGGTGTAGCTTGTTGTCCAGCTCTTGGTGTTGGCGTCTTGGCTAGGGTGCTTCCCAAATTGAACCTCACCGGAGTAATGTTCTTGGGATGAGGACAATTGTTGGCTAGATGGCCTAGATCCTTGCAGTTCCAGCAGTGGCGTGTAGTTGTTTGACATCTGGCACCTTGCACTGGCTGAGCTTGAGTGGACGGGCAAGGTGCTTGAGTGTTTGGAGGTGGTACCTATGGAGCAGTCCGAAAGGGTGGGCTAGTTGTCTGATAGCTGTGCTGCGGAAAGATTCCACGCTATCGCTGGCTTGGGCCACCAGCATTCTGGTTCATCCTGCGCTTGCGATCCTCACCAAGCTTCATGCTCTCCTCTTCTAAAAGCAAAGTCTTGTTCACCAGGCTTTGAAAACTACTGAAATCACGGGCAACCAATCCAACCTTGAGCCCAGAATTAAAACCTTTCAGGAAGTGCCTCTGACGATTTGTGTCTCTAGCAACATCTTCTGGAGCATAGTGGGCCAAAGTAGTGAACTGAGTCAAATACTATTGAACAGTATTGTTGTCCTGTTGAAGAGTACGGAACTCTTCCTTCTTCAGCTCCTTGATGTCCGCAGGAACATAATAATCCTGAAAAGCAGTGCGGAATTCCTCAAAAGTCAGGGCTTTAGGATCATCCAAACCTCCCCTGAGATTCTCATACAGTCTAAAGCAGCACCTTCCAACTGCTGGACGGTGAAACAAACTTTCTCTCCGCCCGTGCACTGGGTAATCTCCAATTTGCGTTCCATGGTATGCATCCAGTCTTCTGCATCCAGTGGAGTGCCCAATCCCTTGAAGATTGGTGGCTTGGTGCGCAGAAACTCAAACATCTTGCTCTGTGGAGGGGGAGCATGAACTGGGACCTGCGGTTGTGGCTGCGGCTGTTGCTATTGTTGGTTCTGGAGTTGCTGCATCATCATTCTCATGGGCTTAGTCTGAGCCTGCATAAAGGCTTGAAAATTCTGCGGGTTCACTTGAGGTGCTTGGGGCTGTTGTTGACCATCGGGTGGAGCATCATTGTTCTGGTTATCTCCACCGTGACCCCCAGTCCTGGTGTTCACCATCTGTTCAACATGTAGCCAGTTAGAGAAGTACTATGAAGAAAAGAGCAGCTCTAAGAAGATGGGTAACTAATAGGGTAGTACAGCATGTCTTGACCAAAAGCAAACGTACGACTGTTTAGAAGCCAAAGGGCTACAAATAGAGCGTACGGCAAACCGGAAAAACCAAAACTAAAAACAAGCAATGCCTCTAACACACAATCTTAATGACTTACTAATGTGAACTACTAACTATAGGCAAAGTGACTCAAAACAAGAGCCACCACCAACGCTAAACCCTGGTTCACGACGAAGCTTCTTCGAGACCCAACGCAACACTGGTGTAGATCTTCCTCCATGGCTGGCGGTAGAACTTGAAGCAAAGAGGGGAATATTTCCAGAAAAGGGAAAAATCAAGAAATGGTAAGGAAAGAAAGAACAAATTATATTGTTTTGTGATTCCTCAAAATGATTTTGAATACAACCATGCTAACTAAGGCTGCGACCTACAATCGACGTGGCTCTAATACCAACTCTATGGGACCCCAAAACAGGACCCTCTGTGTATATGTACTAGCCCAGAATCAAGCTAGGACACACAGCCACAAAGATAATATCACAGGCAACATCACGAAGGAAACAACTATTTATCAAAGAAATGACTGCCTTATGGCTATTGTTTACATTTAGCACTAAGAGAGAAAGCAACAGCGGAAATAAAATAAATGCGTAGAAGCTCCATTTAACATACCACAGGCAATCAACTGGGGCATGCAGCCTACTCATCGTCTTCAGCAGCGAATTCCTCCGGAAACAGCGGAAACCTCTCTTCTGGAATTAGGGGGAAATTGCAAGGTGAGTATATGGAATACTCAACAAGTGCACAGGAAAATATGCACATGCACAACTGACAAAGAAAGGCTATGGCTATTTTGCATAACACAGTATTTGCAGTTATAAATAATTTATAAACAGATATTCAAAACAACATTTATAAATAACGGCATTACCAATCAACCTTCCACGAAGGACCTGTCCACACAGGACCACACAGCTATATTCATTAACCTGCACACAGCTCATTCCCATACCATGTTTTCGCAAACTACCCCTTATATGAAATCACCGAGCATGTCCATGACCGCGGACGTGGCTATTCGAATAGATTAGTTTAACACTCTGTAGAGGTTGTACAGCTTTACCCACAGGATGCACATCCTCTTAATGGCCATGCGTAAATGTCACACTTCACGTTGTGTGCAGCCAAGGAATCTGTAACAAGGCTTTTTCGAAACTCTACCTCAACACTACCTTCCCCCATGAGACACCGTTCCCTCACACAGATAAGAAAGTACCCATGGCTAACCGTAAACCTATCATCTAACCACCTGGGCTGGCAGTGCTAAGACTCGGAATCTTACTGTGTCAGGTCCTTCCCATTAGGACATGTGGTTATACGTTAGGCTCAGATCAATGGCTTGTGAAGTAAAGTCCTTGATTAACCAGGGCATCTTGCTGAAATCTAAAGTAGCACACAACATAACGTGGCAGCTTGAGAGCACCAAGTCAGCCCTTGGAGCGGCGTGAGTAGCACACAGCTTAGGAGTAGGCTCACAGAGAGACCGTACCTGGTAAAGATCACACAGATACATTACCCCCTAACTAGGTTCACATAGAACCACCCATCACCCCGGTCCAAAACATTTTATCCGCCCATTGTTTACTACACGGTGCAATACATGCTACCGGATAGATAGTACACAGCCACACGGTTTATATGAAAACAATGACAAGTATATCATTTTAATTAGGATTATATTTTTGCTTGTAAACAACCTTGAGAGGGGCTAAGCAATTCTACTCTACCCTGAGTTGATCCCAAAGTTCAACTCACAAAGACTAGGGTGACAATGTATCATAGGTACTCAAGTAATAATCAAGGGAGGAAATAAATAGCAATTAGGTTACTACGACCCAGTTTGATAATTTGTAAATAAAATTATGCATGTATTCAAAACAAAATATTTTACAAACCGGGTTCAATATGTTCATGAAGTGCACTTGCCTTGCTCCAAGTACTGTCCCTGTATTTCGTCTTCTGTGGCGAACTGCTCCTCGGGTCCCACGTCTATACGTTCGCAACGAGAAACAATAAATAAACAAGAAAACAGCCTAAATAACATCAATTAAAATAAACAAGAACTAGGAGGTAGAGCTCAATTTTAGAAGAATTTAGGAAGAAGAACGGGTCGAATCAGAGTCCAGATGGAGGAGTTATGGACCCCGAAAGATTGGAATCAGAGGAAATCCGAGGGTAAAAAGAAAGGGGAATATTCCCTGAATTTTTATTTTCGGATGAGATTATTTCTGTGAGGGTATTAATCTGGTGGGTTTTCTTTCTTTCTTTTTTTGCACATAGGGCAAAGCCCTGGCCGGGCGTGGCCACTACGGCGTAGGGGCGCACGGCGCGGCAGTGGCAAGCGGCGGCCCAGGCGGCGGCGACAACGGGACGGAGGGAAGGGGGCGAACCCCGGCGGCGACTCCGGCCAGCGGGACAACGGCGGAAGCTGGCTCCGGGCCAGGATGTAGATGAGGGAGGGCGAGGAAGGGGCGCTGGGAGAGGAGATAGCGTAGGTGACAGCGGTACTCACCAGCGGCGGCTAGGGCGGCGCGGCCCGTCGGCATGGGAGGCAGATGGCGGCGGCGGGGGAGCATCGGCAGGGAAGGCAGATGGCGGCGGTGACTTCGGAAAGAGGAGAGGACGACGGGGTGGATGCATATATATATGGGCGGCGCGTGGCTAGGGCGGTGGCACGGCGGCGTGGGCCGGGCTATGGGCGGTGGCGCCGAAGGCGAGTGGGCCGAGGTCTACGGCTCAAGAGCTGGGGGCTAGGTCGGCCGCAAGAGGAGGAGGAGAGGGGCTCCCCTGGCCGAAGGAAGAAGAAGAGGGAGGAAAAGAGAAAAAGAGAGAAAGGCAGGGGGCTAGGTGAAAAAGAGAAAAGAAATAGGAAGGAAGGGAAAGAAAGGAAGAAAAGATAGGGACTTCCTCTGAAAAATTGCAGAATTTGGGAATATTTGGAATTGTTGGGAAATACGGGGAATTAGGATTTGAATTGGATATCTGGGGAATTAGAAACTGGTTCGGATGCAAATTAGAGTATTATGGATATGAGGGAAAATAAATTTGGAAATGAGCTACACTCCAAAAAAACGTGAATAAACTCCAATTAAGAATCGAACAAATCCACGACGTAATTAATTTAACTTAGTCATATTAAATACTTTTATTGATAAAATTTTCATTAAACTATTTTAGACAAATAAACCAGAGGTGAATTTTCGCAAACAGGGAAAAAGACGGAAGCCGAAAATCATGACGTGACAAACACAGATGTAAAATACCTATATCACATGATATTTGCTGAAACATTCAAAAAATACCATGTGCAATATTTGCTAATGAAATAGTGAAACATCAGAAAATACTTATTAAAACATCCAAATAACACCATGTGCAACATTTAGAAAAGATCTATTTAACATAAAACTTAAAATGTGCAATAAAATCGAATTACTGTTGAAACATTAACTTCTTAAACATGAAACATCGAATTATAACGGTTGAAACATATATTGTTTCATCGTAATATAATTATATAAGATCTTGTTGTAAAGATTCAATTATAACGAACACAAAGTATAATCGGATCATAGATCCGATAAATAGCTTTAAAAATTTTATTTTTAAGTTCACTAATAAAGTGTTACATGCATGGAGAATGATGGAAGACGTCTCATGCAGTCATGAATGCACAATGGTGCAGAGAGAGCAAGCGAGAGTTATGCGGCCTGTCAGCCTATGCATAGAGGAAAGAGGAAGAGCGCAGGAATGCGGCAAGAGCAGGTAAAATAAGGTATAGTCAGCAAGCTATATAGTTATCCACGTCAACACAATCTTAGCCGGTAGAGTGAGAAAAAAAGAGGGGGAGAAATGGGCGCTAATCCTGTCGTCTGGCTGCCACACACAAAACGAGGTATTGTAGCCTACTTTCCATCGATACTGTTTTTGTTATATGCTTCCCGATGCACTGCAAGGGATCTGTACAGAGGATAGAATGACCAGTAGGGAGAGAGATTAGAGTAAAAAATTATAAAGTGATTTATAGGAACCGTGTGCATCAACTTAATAGCCAATTATAGTATATCCATGCTATATTTTTTTGCTGAGGTAGATATTTTTATAGCCAGCTACTAGCTATACTATTAAACCTGTTTTAAGTGTGTCTGATTTTTTATTCTCGGACGTTCGGGTTAGAGTATTCTCGACAAAATTTGGTGAGACTTCCATCTTTCGCTCATTGAAGGGACTTCAGCTCTATGTGTAACAGGTGTCTACACGAATCTCGAAGCATCCCATCTATCTGGGGAAAGCTAGCGCACGCCGTTTGTACGGCCATTAACCCTAATCGCCTCCCTAATTACTATTATTAGTACTTAATAATTTTTAATTATAAAAATAATACATAAATAAGCATAGTTAAAGGTTTTAGATTTCAGTTAAAAATTTCAAAATTTTAATTAAAATTTTTAAATTTTAGGTTAAAAATTTCAAAATTTGAGTAGATTTTTTTAAATCTTAGTTGATATTTTTAAAATTTGAGTTGAAAGTTTCGAAAATTGAACTAAAAGTTTTAAAATTAGAAATAAAAGTTTCAAATTAATGATATAAAGTTTACTTGATGTTTTTAATATTTTATTTTTTTTAATTTTTTTATTTTTTACTGTACACGTAGGAACTTTATTGTCTATCTCAAGCAGACACAACCTCTCTCTCCACTACCCGTCGTCTTCCTAGTTCCTTTCGTTGGTCACGACGGTGAGCTTGCGGCCTCCTGCTTGACCATGGAGGACAGAGTGGCGGCAAGAGAGCGGCAAGAACTAGACGGATCAACAACAGCCTCTGTGATTTCCAACGCCACTAGCCGGCGTGCCTGCTATGTCCGAGCTCGAGCAGGAGGTTGTTGCAATGCTTTTGTGCTGCTGCGGTCGAGCTCGTGCTTGTCGCCTGATTAACCGGCGGTGAGGTGCAAGCTCGCTGGCTGCCAGGGTTGAGCTCCCGGCGGCGGTCGGCCTCGAGCTCGCCATCGCTCTCTTGGCGGTTGGGCTCGAGGTCGCTAGCTATCGCCGGATGGTCGAGCGTGACCACGCCGCCCCTTAGGCCCGGCAATCACGCACGAGCGCCATGCTGCTCGCCGGCAAGCACTCTCCGCACCAGTTGCGAGGTTGATGCATTTCCTCCGCAAGTATTTTGTGGTGTTTGAACAGTTACTATTCGATGTTTTAGGTCTGACAAAAAAATGTTTCAATTAGAAATATAGTCATATAATTTTTTCATCTAAAATATAATCATGTGAGATCTTGTTCTAAAGATTTATTTGCCATGAATATAACTGTACAATCGGGGATCACAGATCGGATGGAAATTTAGAAGAAAAAAGGATTAAAGTTTTGCTAAAAAGCTGTTAGAGAAGAGAGACTAGAGGAAGGATCAGCACAATGCAGCATGCGTTGCTGGGGAGGGCGTCCGATTTTGGGCAAATCTATGTCGTGTTGCTATCACTGGGTATCCATTACGCATATCCATACACATACCTACACCATTTAGAGAGGAAATGGATAAAGGAAAATTAACCATTTAAGTTATGGGTATAAAGAGGGTACTACCCGTTTTACCTATTTTACCCATGCCCTATTAGTTATATGTAAAACTTTGGACCTAAAATTTTTAAACTCACATTCACATCATAAAAGGTTGCCAAATTTGGCTGAATTTTGTAGATATGATTTATTATATAGAAGAGCAACTTTGTGTAACTTTTAAGCCATTTTATGCAGGTGTGGCCATATATAGTTTATCCATACTATTGGGTAATATTCATTTTATTTGGAGATGCGTGATACCCATTTTATTTGATACGGATAAAATTGGTATCGAAATGGGTTATACATATCCTTGCTAGTGGCAGGCCTAATCGAGCGCTCGACCGGTAGATACGTTATTTTCTTACAAAATAAAGGAGGTTGTTTTACTCGTTTCTTAGAGCATGGTCAACAGTTAGGATTTAAAAATTATCCAACAGATAGCTTAAAAGTGACTCTCTAAAATTAAAAACCCGCCCCCTAGCATGGGATATCTCGCGTCAGTGCACTTGCCCTCTCTCCGAGCGGCGGATTGGTAGCACCCACAAAGTTCAACTTGTAGAAAGCGACTTTAATGGGGAAGGGATTTTCATTTTTTGGGCAGTTGATTATGAAGCTTTGGACCTATGTTTTCAACTAAAAGCTCCTAATTTTAAGATTGAGAAGAGTTTTAGCGGCTCTTGCCATGCACTGACACGGTTTCCTGCCGGGTGTCCATTCTAGTCGTCAAACGGACCAGAACAACACAACCACTCTGGGCCATGTGGTCCTTTGAGCGGAGAAGGGGATGCCGCGGCAGCATTTCTCCAACGGTTGCACCGTTAGATTGCTTAGGTATAGATATGTTACAATGCTTGCTATGATTATGTACGGAAGTTAATCAGGCCTTTCGTTTTCGATAGATTTGGTCCAGCTAGAAATAATGATATTTCTTCTTGCATTTGAAATTACCACATCCCAATGCTGGCATTCAAAGATGCTAATGTTGAGATTATTGGAAGACTGCTTTCTTGATGATTCTCTCTCAAATGAATTTGCACGAAGATATAATTTTTATGGGCATGAATAAATTCTCTGCACTGAACAGTTCTTTCGAACAGTTTTTTCGTTTTTTCATTACCAAACAACCTTTCAGTTTTGACAACATATCTGTCATGAAGATGGATCAGGATCAGCTCTGTAACTTGTCAAGATGTACAAGGCTACAAGCCAACTGAGACATGTCAAGTGTGGTGACTGTTGTCATGACGTGTGGTGTCCAGTATTATCCCATACGGCCGGTTACCATATGGTTACTACAGTAACCTTGTATACTGCTGGGATACGGTAAGGGTAACCGGCATTATGGTTTATCCAATTTCATCCAAAATCAATTTTTTAAACAAAATAAAAAAAATCTAAAAAAATTCTATACTGCGTGTGCTATATTTTATTTTACATAAATAAAGTACCAGCTTTGATGAATCTAACAAAATTTGGTTCACTCAAAAAGGAGTTAAAATGAAATAGTTATGGATTTTCAAAGTTTGGCCATATTTCTATTGTAAAATAAATCCCTTAATTATTTTTCTAATTCTTTCTTCTTTTCTCTTTTCCCCCAGCCCAGGCCCACCTGTCGGCGGCACAGAACAGGGGAGGCGCAGGCTAGCTAGGCCGCCGGCTCTGTTCACCGACGCTGGTGGCGATTGGCAATGGGATTCGTCTGGGGGTTGATAGAAATGGAGAGAGGAGATACAGGCGAACTCAACGGTGGTCGGGGCTCAGCCGGCCGTGGCCGGAGCATCGCCGGAGGCAAGCTCGAGCGGCGGCCCCGGGACAGCAATGGCAACGCCGGTAGAGGCGATGACCCATTCAGCTAACGTACGGCGGAAACAAAACATGTAATAGCCTTGGTATCACCCAAAGTTGCTTCCAACGCGAGGAATCAGAAGATGGCTCACCGATTGAGGCGAATCGCGCGCGGTGGAGCTTGACCGGAGTTGGATAAGACGATGGCCGATCTCCTCGCTCGAGGCTCGGTTTCCAGAGATTCTTGGGGCTTTTGGCTGCTGGGGGTGAGGCGGTGTTGTTGGCGCAGCTGCTCCCCCAAGGAAGCTCCGTGGTGGTTGGAACGCCAGCGCGACAGCCACGGCTGCGTGTGGCTGCGCTCCAGGGCACGCTCCCGATCTCCCGCAGCGAGGCCGTGCTCCTGACGCCTCTTCCCGGCGGCCGGCAGAGTGATGGAGAAGAAAGAGAGCCAGAGGAGCTCTCTCTCCGTTTCTCAGCTCTATGGTGGAGTTGTGAGGATGAGGGAGCTAGCTGACTGGGAAGCTGAGAAAGAGGAGAAGAGAGAAAAAGATGACAGCAAGTCTAATAGGTGTCACTCCCTCCATTTGCATGCATTGGTGGGTCCCACTCAAAATTTGGTGCACAAGAGGTGGAGCTAGCTCCTAGACACTGATTAGTGGGCCCAGGTCATGGTGCTCTAGGTATATGAGAGGGGTATGGGTAGAAAAGAGAGTATACACTGATTTTGAACCATTTTCAGGATTTTTCAGAATTTTTCTCTTCCTTTCACTTTAAAAATCAATTTGAGTAGGCAAAACTGGTGCTAGAAATATGGTGATTTTTGTGTAGCTAGCCCAGACTACCTAGGTTCCATTTTTGAAAGTTTCACACAAAATTTTCAGGTATTTTGGTCACAGCAAAAATGTGAAAAGCTCCTGGCTGAGACTTAGATGAATTTTTAAAAGGTCTAATGTGATTGCTAAAAATCTGGAAAAATCATATTAATTCATGATAAATAATCTAGTATTTGAATAAATTATTTCCCACATATGTTTCTGTGAGGTTTGTTGCACTTTTAGGAGTTGGTCTAATTTTGCCGATTAGGTTTTAATTAAATCGAAATTTGAGTTATATGACAAGATGATTGAAAAATTTTAATTAGCGAACAAAGATGGTTCTAGGAAACTTAAATAGTTACCTCTACTAGATTGGGGATGTTACAGCTTCCCCCCCTTAAAAAGAATCTCGTCCCCGAGATTGCGACAGGTTGGAGAAAAGATAGGGATAGGCACCGCGAAGATGGTCTTCGTGTTCCCATGTGGCTTCATCCTCGGAGTGATTACTCCACTGGACCTTGAAGAATTTTATGGCACGATTTCGAGTGACACGCTCAGCTTCATCAACAATGCGAATCGGGTGCTCCCGATAGGAAAGATCGGGTTGAAGGTCTAGATCTTTCAACTTGGTTTCTTCGGTGGGAATCCGTGAGCATTGTTTCAGTTGTGAGACATGGAATACATTGTGGAAAGCTGAGAGTGATGAGGGAAGGTCCAGCTTATAAGCAACAGCTCCTCGCTTTGCAATAATGCGGAAAGGACCGATATAGCGAGGTGCTAATTTTCCCTTCACTCTAAACCGATGTGTGGTTTTAAATGGAGTGACTTTGAGGTATACATGATCACCAACATTGAAGCTCAGTTCACGTCGGCGACGATCGGCATAGCTCTTTTGCCGGGATTGAGCTGTTCGCAAGCGTTCGCGAATAGTTCGCACTTGCTTTTCGGCTTGCATGACCAAATCCGGACCAAAGAATGGTCTTTCTCCAGACTCGGACCAATTGAGAGGTGTTCTACATCTCCTTCCATACAAGGCTTCAAAAGGAGACATTTGAATGCTTGATTGATGACTATTGTTATAGGAGAATTCCGCATATGGAAGGCATCTTTCCCAATTTTTACCATAATCAAGAACACACGCCCTCAACATATCTTCTAGAATTTGATTTAACCTTTCAGTTTGGCCTCCGGTTTGTGGATGATATGCGGTACTAAAAGAGAGTTTAGTGCCCATGGCTTCATTGAGGCTTTCCCAAAAATGAGAAGTGAATTGAGGGCCCCTATCTGAAACAATTCTTGTTGGGACACCATGGAGGCAAATGATACGTGAGAGATATATTTCCGCCAATTTGCTTATTTGATCAGTAGATTTAATAGGAAGAAAATGGGCAGATTTGGTGAGGCGATCAACAATTACCCAAATGCAATCATTCCCTTTAGGTGACTTCGGTAAACCGGCAATAAAATCCATACCAATTTCATCCCATTTCCACACGGGAATAGGAAGAGGTTGAAGTGTACCCGCTGGTCTCAAATGTTCAGCTTTAACCCTTCGGCAATTATCATATTCGGAGACATACCGTGCGATTTCCCGCTTCATTCGGGTCCACCAAAGTTTTTGCCAAAGGTCTTGGTACATTTTTGTACTACCAGGATGGATAGAAAAAGGAGAGTTGTGAGCTTCATCAAGAATGAGTTGCTTCAACTTTCGGTTTTTAGGCATAACCAATCACTTTCCAAACCATAGAACACCATTCGTGTCCTCGGTGAAACAATCGGCTTTGCCTTGCGTGATTTTGGCACGAATTCGTGCCATGCCCTTATCATTCTTCTGGGCTTCTTTGATCTATTCATAGAGGGTTGGTTTGACCTCAAGATCAGCAAGGAAACCATGATCAACCATTTCCAAACTAAGCTTCTGAAATTCAGAACATAAAGTCTCACATTGGGGAGTTACCGACAAGCAATTGCATTATGGTTTTTGGCTCAATGTATCGGCAACAGCATTGGCCTTCCCCGGTTGATAGTGTAGACCCATATCATAATCTTTGATGAGTTCTAACCATCTTCTTTGTCTAAGGTTCAGATCTGACTGGGTAAAGATATATTTGAGACTTTTATGATCAGTGTAAATTTTGCACCGATTGCCGATAAGAAAATGCCGTCATATTTTGAGAGCATGAACAACTGCGGCCAGCTCTAAGTCATGAGTTGGATAATTCACTTCATGAGGCCTCAATTGACATGAAGCATACGCCACAACTCGGCCTTCTTGCATAAGCACACAACCGAGTCCTTGGCACGATGCATCACAGTAAATATCGAAGCTCTTGTGAATATCTAGTAGAGCAAGTATAGGAGCAGTAGTTAATTTCTCTTTTAAGATTTGGAAACTTGCTTCACATTCCATTGACCATACAAACTCCTCATTTTTCTTTAAGAGTTGGGTCATTGGTTTAGCAATTTTAGAGAAATTCTTGATGAACTGGCGGTAGTAACCAGCTAGACCGAGAAAACTTCGAATTTCGGTGAGAGTCTCGGGCTGTTTCCAAATCAGCACATCTTGTACTTTGCTAGGAAGAACAGCAACTCCTCCTTCGGATAGCACATGACCAAGAAAGGTCACTTCTTTTAGCCAAAATTCACATTTGCTAAATTTGGCATAAAGACGATGCTCCCGTAATTTTTCTAGGACAAGTCGAAGATGTTCTTCATGTTCTTCTTTGGACTTGGAAAATATGAGAATGTCATCAATGAAAATGACCACAATTGATCAAGATACTCCATGAAAATTGAATTCATCAAGTTTATGAAGTAAGCCGGAGCATTAGTCAATCCGAAGGACATGACAGTATACTCATACAAGCCATAATGAGTAGAGAAAGCCGTCTTTGGAATATCCTTAGTTCTGATTTTAATTTGATGATAGCCTAATCTCAAGTCAATTTTAGAAAATACACGAGCTCCGGTTAATTGATCGAAAAGATCATCAATCCGGGGAAGTGGATACTTGTTCTTGATAGTAACTGTGTTTAACGGACGGTAATCAACACACATCCGTAAACTCTTGTCTTTCTTTTCCACGAATAGAACCAGGCATCCCCAACGTGAGGAACTCGGTCGAATGAAACCCTTTGCTAGCAACTCCGAGAGTTGCTTCTTCAATTCTTCTAACTCATTTGGAGCCATTCGATAGGGTCTTTTTTGATATCGGGGCCGTTCCGGGCAGCAAGTCGATAACAAACTCAACTTCCCGATTCGGTGGCATCCCTGGCAATTCCTCCGGAAAGACATCCGGGTATCCACACACCACTAGAACATCAGCAAGCTTAGTGGTTGTGGCACCCTTGAGAGTATGAAGTTGAGGCAAAGCATTCTTTGGAGCAAAAGAGATCGGTTCACCGGTATTATTTACAAGAGAGATAAGACGACGGCCACAATCAATGACCCCCTGATTTTTGTGCAGCCAATCCTTGCCTAAGATGACATCTAATCCCTTGGTGTGGAGAATGATTAAGTTGGCACTAAATTCTACCCCTTGAACAACAATCTTTGCATCCCGACATATATATTTGGCTCTCATTTCCGAACCGGGTGCTTCAATAATTAAAGGTGCTTGTAGTTTGCTAATAGAAAGACCATGGGCTGAAGCAAAACTCTTTGTGACAAAAGAATGCGTAGCTCCGGAATCAAATAATATGCTAACTGGATGAGAGTTAACAAGTAGCGTACTGATCAGAACATCCGGTGCCTCTTGAGATTGAGAACGGGTGTGAGGACGAAACATGCTACAGGCATAATCAGAATAATGATTATTAGCAATGGGAACTACAATTGGTTGTAAGCTATAAGGGAAAGATAACACATCAGCATTATTTAAGTTACAGTACTACTATTACGAATGAAATCGCCAAATGCATTGAAATGGCGATATGGTTAGCCTAGCATGCTATGATGCATTTCAATAAGATCCAATGAAAAATCAAGTAAACTCACACTACTCCTACAATCTGAACAAGAACTTCAAAAATCAACAAGAACCAAACACGTTCATGCGAGGGAATAATTAGGACTGTGAACTACCCGTTGAAATAAAAGAAAGATCGAAAATCCAATTAAACCAACAATCATATGGCCATAGTAGATATCTAAGTAATTTTGTTGCGAGCGTCTCTCAGCTGGGAGTACCCTTTAACAATTTATTTGGTGTGTTCTTCATGGTTATGTATTTTATTTTTCAGATGACTAGAATCTGAAATCTTTAGGACTGCCAGACAGCAGCCAATTCATGAATTTTTTAGAGGGGCTATAGAAGAGAGAAAATTTTGGAAATTATTGTGAGGCTTCCTGGTATAGTTGGGAGTCTCTAGAAAAATTGACAAGGGAAAAGAATAGTAGAACTTTCTGTAGAAAATCATGAACAGCTGCTGGTCCAGAATTTCAGAATACGGGTTTTTGCATGATGGAGCTTGAAACTGGAGTGGTAGGCTTCCAAAATTTGTAGAAATTTTAGAGTAGGTTCAAGGGATAGTAAAGCACCATTTAGTTTATCCGTTTACAAAATTTTACATTGTTTTTAGTAAAGTGAGAGTAATTTTTTTATATTCGACATACCGGCTTTCATTTCGAACTATCATTTGAATGAGACAAGCATAGAGTTGATTTTACAAATAAAATCTGAGCAAGGTTAGGAGATAAAATGAGACTAAGGTGAGGATGAATACTAGAAAGGGGTGAGAAGCAAAAAGGATCACCTATCCTAATGGTTTTCGAAAAATAGTTCATTTTGAACCTTTCGCAAGTATTTTTGCAATGACCAAGCTAAGCTCTAGCCTACAGTCAGTATTGCTCTAATACCAACCGCTGTGGACACCCCGAGTATTATATCGTCCAGTGCCCAACGCAACCACCATATATTGTTGGACGAGTGGGATCCATACACGCATAATAGCCACTCGACCTCAATATGTCCATGATCACGGTTGACCTCTTCCAATATAATAACTGAAATACCGAGAAGTGTACAAAAGAGATAATCATAAGGATAGCTTGCTAGTCCTCTCCGTCATACGCCCGACAAACCACTCGATGGTGACGACCAAACACGATACGTACCCCAGAGGACTTGAACCATAATAGCTATCCCCCAACCATCTCAATTATACACAACTCATACTCATGTTCAACTAGGCCCCAGAAAAGCAACTAGCCTCACACATTCATCACAAGCAATTGATAAACATCACAAGTACTCTAAATATGGATAAAAGTGCAGCAGGGTTATATATATATTACATAGAGGGTTCACACACCCTAATTCATCACAGAGTAGCACAAAAGATAGCAGCGGAAATGTAAACATAAAGGATAAAACCAGCGGTGCCATTCTAGACCCACAAGGCAACCGACTGGGATAGAGCTTAACTCCAACTACACATTATCCTCGCCACCCTCGGCGGGATAATAGTAGACCACACCAATATCGTCGTTATCCTCACCTGAAAAATATGCAGCGTGAGTACGAATGATACTCAGCCAGACTTACACAATATTAATAGTACAAAGGAGTAATGCTGGTCTTTACATCAAGGATTATAGCTATGTTGATCTGGTTTTGCATAAAGCTAAGTTTATTGAGCAAAATAATACTTGAAACTATAAGCATTTGCGAAAAATAGCAATCTTAAATTTCATGACAGCAAGTAATATGTTCTGATAAAGAGGTGAAAATGAGCACAATCTCATGCTCTAACATCAACAATGGGCCACCATTGCCCAAATAAATATGCTACACAAGCATACCATCTTTCATGACTAAAACAAAGTCACATTTAACACTAAAGCCTCTCATATAAACCCATCCATTCATGACTATCCTAAGTCATGATATAACCACATATCCCAAGTTGGATGCTAACATAGACTGACTAACACATCAAGCAGTTGTCCTGTAACCATGGACATGGCTATTCGAATAGTTCATACTCTGATCAGAGGTGTACATGTTTACCCACACGATGTGATAGAAGCCAAACGGCTACACTTTAGTTTGATTCGTACCCGTCGGTACCCACACTCTACACATTGAGTACGGACTAGAGGTCACAACAAAACCTTTCCCACGCTTAGCTCTAACCACCTAAACCACGTCTGGGCCCCCGACGACTTAGCCACACACATAGGTGACTAAGGCGGGCTCACCGTCGTGGGAGGCACCTCCGGCCAAAACCAGGCGCGCACGAGGCCCTCCAAAGGAAAGACCATCCTCACGACTGACGGACGGGTGTAGATGGCCACAGCCTCCCGTGCTACTAAGTTAAGCCGTAGCATTCCCGGCGTGTGGAAGTACGTAAGGTGCTTGAATAGACGTCAACATGTTCGGTCCTTAACGACCCAGACGGAGCTACGTGCATCGGGGAAACACCATCCCGTTATCGCCCTATCATCCGTCCAAGTCAAATATATTCTCAATTATAAATTAGAAGCTATTCTTTTCAGATTTTAACCCATCCATTCGTATTAAACTAGTTTTGAACCGATAGCTCCATCTATCGGATTTTTCTAAGTCTAGAAATAAGCATGGCTAAGCATTCTATAAAATAAAAGTATCCCAAAGTCCTTAACCAAGGGTGACAAGGTAAAAATATGGAATCAACAACCAAGGAATGGAAATGCATACAATTGGGCAATATTGACTCTACCCATTTTTCCATTTTAAATGGACCGATACATGCATATAGATATTGTTTTTCGCAAACAAATCAATTTATTGAAGACATAGGTTCAATATGCTTAGATGCTTGCCTTGCTGCTACATGAAGTCACACTCAACCTTACGTTCTTGCTCCACGTACTCCGAATTGTCTGAATCTACCGATAAAAAGTGAATATGCAAATAAGAATCAATTAAATATGTCTATGCAACATGATAAATTAATTCTGAGATAAATACAGTAGGTATTTAGCATTTTAAAGTGAATTTTAGTGAAAGAATCATTTCAAAATCTTTTACGGTTTATGAGTTACAAAAATAACAAGATAGGAATGCTGAAAATGGCAGTTCTATAAATATTTTATCGTGACCTAAGATAATGTAGTTTCTGGTATTTTCTATCAAGATTTTATAAGTACGAACATTGTTATGTGGAAAAGCATGATGTACTGGTTTCAAAAAAGTTGGGTTCACTCCATTTGGACTATATTCCACTTATTATGAATTTTTGAAGCTTCTAAGCATTAAACATTATTCTTATAAAGTAACTAACTCTAGTGTGTAAAATAAATATAAAATGTATTGCAATTTACTTTACAGGAAAGAAAGTCATGCCTTGCTGAGCATACTGGACTTAGGTCCAACTCACTTTGGAAATCTATATAAATTTATTAGTCACGTTCTTATTATAACCATTAAACTCTAGTTTAAGATTTATATATAAAGTGTCTCACAATTTTTTTTTTCAGAAAAGAGAATAGGGGTTAGTGAGTCCACTGGATCTGGGTATGAGGACATTTGAAATTAGAATAAATTTATCAAGTTTATACATAACTCATGCAATAAATAACATATATATTAGTAATATGGATTTTAGTGGATATTTTCTATACTGCGTGTGCTACATTTTATTTTACATAAATAAAGTACCAGCTTTGATGAATCTAACAAAATTTGGTTCACTCAAAAAGGAGTTAGAATGAAATAGTTATGGATTTTCAAAGTTTGGCCATATTTCTGTTTAAAATAAATCCCTTAATCATTTTTTTCTAATTCTTTCTTCTTTTCTCTTTTCCCCCAGCCCGGGCCTACCTGTCGGCGGCACAGAACAGGGGAGGTGCAGGCTGGCTAGGCCGCCGGCTCTGTTCACCGGCGCCGGCGGCGATTGGCGATGGGATTCGTCTAGGGGTTGACAGAAATGGAGAGAAGAGATCCAAGCGAACTCAACGGTGGTCGGGGCTCAGCCGGCGGTGGCCGGAGTGTCGCCGGAGGCAAGCTCGAGCGGTGGCCCTGGGACAGCAATGGCGACGCCGGTAGAGGTGATGACCCATTCAGCTAACGTACGGCGGAAACAAAACATGTAGTAGCCTTGGTATCACCCAAAGCTGCTTCCAACGCGAGGAATCGGAAGATGGCTCACCGGTTGAGGTGAATCGCACGCGGCGGAGCTTGATCGGAGTTGGAGAAGACGATGGCTGATCTCCTCGCTCGGGGCTCGATTTCTAGAGATTCTTGGGGCTTTTGGCTGCTAGGGCTAAGGCGGTGTTGCTGGCGCAGCTGCTCCGCCAGGGAAGCTCCGAGGTGGTTGGAACTCCAGCGCGACGGCCACGGCTACGCGTGGCCGCGCTCTAGGGCACGCTCCCGATCTCCCGCGGCGAGGCCGTGCTCCTGACGCCTCTTCTCGGTGGCCGGCAAAGTGATGGAGAAGAAAGAGAGCCAGAGGAGCTCTCTCTCGGTTTCTCAGCTCTATGGTGGAGTTGTGAGGATGAGGGAGCTAGCTGGCTGGGAAGCTGAGAAAGAGGAGAAGAGAGAAAAAGATGATAGCAAGTCTAATAGGTGTCACTCCCTCCATTTGCATGCATTGGTGGGTCCCACTCGAAATTTGGTGCACAAGAGGTGGAGCTAGCTCCTAGACACTGATTAGTGGGCCCAGGTCGTGGTGCTCTAGGTGTATGAGAGGGGTATGGGTAGAAAAGAGAGTATACACTGATTTTGAACCATTTTCAGGATTTTTCAGAAATTTTCTCTTCCTTTCACTTTAAAAATCAATTTGAGTAGGCAAAAGTGGTGTTAAAAATATGGTGATTTTTGTGTAGCTAACCCAGACTACCTAGGTTCCATTTTTGAAAGTTTCACACAAAAATTTCAAGTATTTTGGTTGTGGGCACCCCAGAAGTGCATTATGGAGAGTAATTACTTATGACAACGCGAAATATCTAGATGGATGGGATCCCGAATCAAGACCAAATAAATGCAGTAACCATCCATCCTCATCACAGCCTTGCCATAATATTTAGCCATTCATAATACAAATCCAAAGCACCGAATTCAGAAATAAGGAGATATTTGGAGAGTTGATTCACCAGTCTAAATCGATGAAGTGTGCCCGTCAAACCGCACGAAGGTGGCGACCAAACACGATACACACTTCTGGGGACATGGTCTACAGTTGAATTAATATCCATGCATCTCATTATTTCTAAACTCATACTCATGTTCAGTTAGTCCCTAGGAAAGCGACTAGCCTCACACTTTCATCGCAAGCAATTGATAAACATCACAAGTACTCTAAATATGGATAAAAGAGCAGCAGGGTTATATATATTACATAGAGGGTTCATACCCTAATTCATCACAGAGTAGCACAAAAGATAGCAGCGAAAATATAAACATAAAGGATAAAACCAGTGGTGCCAATACCAAACCATAGGGCAACCAACTGGGGCAGAGCTTAACTCCAACTACACATTATCCTTGCCACCCTCGGCGGGATCATAGTAGACCATATCAATGTCGTCGTTGTCCTCACCTGAAAATATGCAGCGTGAGTACGAATGGTACTCAGCTAGACTTATACAATATTAATAGCACAAAGGAATAATGCTGGTCTCTAAATCAAGGAATATGGCTATGTTGATCTGATTTTACATAAAGCTAAGTTTATTGAGCAAATGTACCTTGAAACTATAAGCATTTGCAAAATATAGCAATCTGCAATTTTAAGATAGCAAGCATATAGTTCTGAAAATGGAATATAAATAAGCACAGACCATGCTCTAATCATCATCCATGGGCCACCATTGCCCAAATATATATATATATGCTACACAAGCATACCATTTTTCATGACTAAAACCAAGTCATATTTAACATCAGAGCCTTTTATATAAACCCATCCACCCATGACTATCGTAAGTCATGATATAACCACATAATCCCATAACCACATATCCCAAGTTTGATGCTAACATGATTGAGGAACACATCAAGCGGTTGTCCTGTAACCGTGGACACGGCTATTCGAATAGTTCTTACTCTGATCAGAGGTGTACATCTTTACCTACATGATGTGATAGAAGCCAAACGGCTACACTCTAGTTTGATCCGTACCCGTCGGTTCCTACACTCTACACATTGAGTGCGGACTAGAGGTCACAACAAAACCTTTCCCACGCTTAGCTCCAACCACCTAAACCATGTCTGGGCCCCCGACGACTTAGTCACGTGCGTGCGTGGTGACTAAGGCGGGCTCACCGTCGCGGGAGGCACCTCTGGCCAAAACCAGGCACGCTCGAGGCCCTCTAAAGGACTAACCATCCTCACGACTGACGGATGGGCGTAGATGGCCACAGCCTCCCGTGCTGCTGAGTTAAGCCATCCCATTCCCGGCGTGTGGAAGTACGTAGGGTGCTTGAATAGACGTCAACATGTTCGGTCCTTAACGACCCAGACGGAGCTACATGCATCGAGGAAACACCATCCCGTCATCGCTCTATCATCCGTCCAAGTCAAACATATTCTCAATTATAAATCAGAAGTTATTCTTTTTAGAATTTAACCCATCCATTCGTATTAAACTAGTTTTAAACCGATAGCTCCATCTATCGGATTTTTCTAAGTCTAGAAATAAGCATGGCTAAGAATTCGGTAAAATAAAAGTATCCCAAAGTCCTTAACCAGGGGTGACAAGGTATAAACATGGAATCAACAACCAAGGAATGGAAATGCATACAATTGGGCAATATTGACTCTACCCGTTTTCCCATTTTAAATAGACCGAAACATGCATATAGATATTGTTTTCGTAAACAAATAAATTTATAGAAGACATAGGTTCAATATGCTTAGATGCTTGCCTTGTTGCTGCGATGGTTCACACTCAACCTTAGATTCTTGCTCCACGTACTCCGAATTGTCTGAATCTACCGATAAAAGGCGAATATACAAATAAGAATCAATTAAATATGCCGATGCAAAAATGATCAATAAATGCTGAGATAAATACAGTAGGTAGGCCACATTCTAAAGTGAATTTTAGTGAAAGAATCATTTCAAAATCTTTTACGGTTTATGAGTTACAAAAATAACAAGATGAAAAGGCTGAAAAATGGCAGTTTTGTAATTATTTCTATTGTAACCTTAAGTTCTTATATTCGACTGACATTTTCTATTAAGGTTTCAAGAAGGAAAGTATTTTTATATAAAAGAGCTTAACCTACTAGTTCCAATAAAATTGAGTTTACCCAATTTGGATTTATAATCAATTTATTATAGAGTTTGAAGTCCCTATATATATTAGCGATTATTGAAATACATTTTAGTGTACAAAACATATACAAAAGTTTTGCAAGATACTTTACAAAAGTGACAGACATGCTAAGAGGAGCTTACTGATCCTAGGTCCAATTTATTTTTGAAAAAGGAATGAAACTTTTATGCACCTTGGAAATCTATAAATATATTAATCCTTTCCTCTTTTATATCAATTAAATCCTAGTGTATGATTTATATAGACAAAGCGTCATTTATGTAAGTATAACTAAATGTCAGTTCACTGCATGAAAGGTCAACCTTTTATGGATTTACCAAACCTTAATTTAAAGTAAACAGAAAATGGTTAAATTCGTATAAAGTTCATATACTTTATGATGATTATTATTTTTGAGAAGTTTTAGGTTTTGGTTTCCCCAGATTTTATTCCACAGAATTAAAGTGCATAATTTGGTGATTCCCAAAAATTTTGTTTCATCAAATTTGAAGTTAAAACGAATTAGATATGGATTTTTAAAGTTTGGCTATTTTTCTGTTGGAAAAATATTTCAGTTTAACATTTCTTTTCTTTTCTTATTTTTCTCCAGCTTGGCCCACACGCCAGTGAGACAGAGCAGGGAGGCGCAGGCAAACTGGGCCGCTGGCTCTGTTCGCCGGCGCCGGCGGCGAACGGTGGCTCAGCTCGGGTGGCAGCCAACAGGAAAAGTGTAGCCGAGGTCCCTGCGATCCTATTGGTGCTCGTATCTTCGCCGGTGATGGACAGTAGCTTGCCGGCGGCGAGTTCGAGCGGTGGATGCTCTTGGGTTGCACGCGGATGTGTCAAAACAGTCACAAACTGAGCACGGCATCGCATGGAAAGGGTGCTGGGGGTCCTCAGGGGACTCACCATTCTTCGGGATGGGTTGGGCGAGCACGTGCGAGGTCCGACGACAGCGAAGTACTCCCGGCGGCGGCAAAAACCTTCGGGTTTACGTGGTTGGCTTGATTCACTGCATGCGCGGTGGAGACAACACATGTAGGAGGTTAAGGAGGTCACGAGGATGCTACCAGCGCAAAGAATCGACGAACGGCTCACCGGTTGGACAGGAACGGCTCGGCGGAGGGCTGGCCGGAGATGAAGAAGATGACGGCCGATCTCCTCGCTCGGGGCTTTGCGGTTCAATTCCTCTGGTTGGCGAGCTCCTAGCGGTGAGGCAACACTAGTGGCGAGGTGGCTCGGCCCGAGATGCCCTGGGGCCGTCGGAACAGCGATGTCGTCACGGCGGTGGTTCGGCAGCGCAGAGACAGAGCACGGCGGCGGCACGGTGACTTCGGCTAGCGATCCAAAGGCTGCCAAGTTCAAAAATGGAACTGTTAGAAGGTGTAGATCATGTTCCCGAGGCTTAGAAGGGATGGAGCTCACTGGAGCTAGCTCGAACACTCTCGGCAGCGGGGAGGATGAGGCTGCCGCCGGTGATCCTTGGTGTCTCAGTCGGTTTTCTCGGTGGGAACGTGGAGAGGAAGGGAGAGAGGTGCTACCGGTGAAGTTTGAGGCGAAATGGCCGAGGTCTCCAAGTGCTAAGCTATCCAGGTGCTGTGTAAACTGAGGGAGGAAGAAGAAAGGAGGTGCTGACACGTTTGACATGCAAATTGAGGTGGCTCCAGTTCTACAGGGCCTAGGGTGGGTCCCACTTGTAAGGAGGCATGGTTTCACACACTTTTGGTTAGGCTTAGTCCATGACTTGTGGGCCCTTCTAGTGAAATCCTAGGAAGAAGAGAGGAGTATGGGTAGAAGTTGGGTAAAACACACTGTCCCAGGACTTGCAGAGGCTTACATGTGGGCCATGGTCTTGTGGGTCCCTCATGGAAGTGACAAAAGAGAGGAGAATTCTTTAGAGACTAAGTCTTGTGAGCTGTCCAACATGCAGTTTTTGTATCACTGTTTCACTGGGTTAATGAGGAGCATAAATTATGGGAAAATTGCTGTGGGCAGTAGGTGGTATTGGCTAGCTCTGTGCCAAAATTCAGAGTTGTGGGACTTGTGGATTTCTCTGGAGAAAATGGCAAAGTTCGGCCAAACAGCAGTTTCTGCTGTGCACTAGTCTGAGTCAGTGACCTTTGTCCTATTATTTTATGTTCAATCTTTGTGAAGATTGTACTGAAATTTTTACTGTAATTATTTCACAATCTAATACAGGTTCTGGTAAAATTTAGTGAGAATTTAATTGATGGATTAATTCTGGAAAAAATGTCAAATAGACTGTCTGAAGGGAAAATGTTCTCTGCCTTGCTGAATCCAAAACATTTGTTTAGGACACTTATTGAATTGATAAAATTTGGTGAAAATTACTGGAGATAGAGGAGAATGTGATTAACCTTCTGACAGAATTTCATTGCTAGAAGTGTTCTTGTTTATCTTTGGTGAATCTGCAAAGTAGGAAGGGTGATTCTGTTTTTCTGCAGTGTAATTTCTGTCCCTAGGGCTTTGCTCTTAGTATTTTATGTAATTTTTTTGGGATATAAATTAAACCAAAATTCCTGGTGGTAGGGTTCATGTTGGCACACACTTTGGCAAAAAGGGATCTGTCTAATTAGTCCTTATTTTTATTTGGTGAATTTTAGAAGTACACCTATTCATTTTTAGCTAGCTCCCTAGTCTAGCTGATTTGAGGGATTTTATTGGAGTACTTACTGAAGCGATAAAATCATATAAAATTTACAGTGGTTCAATTATGTGGGATAGTGTTTACAGGAAGTTTTCCAATCATCTTTAGAAATTCCTTAGACTGTACAAATGCATGTGTCAAAGAAAAGGACACTGGCTGAAATTTGTTGGAATATTAAATGGGTCCAAACTAATGAATTAAATTCTGGAAAAATCATGTTAATTCATGATAAATAAACTAGTATTTGAATAAATTATTTCCCATATACACTTCTGTTCAATTTGATGCACATTTTGGAAATGTTTGGTTTTTGCTGATTAGGGTTTAATTAAAGCAACTTCAATTTACATGAAGTGACAAAGCAAAAACTAAATTGTGCACTCTAATGACAGTTGGGCATACACCAATTACCTGAGATTAAATCTAGGGCTGTGACATTGGTCACAGAAAAAATGTGAAAAAGGTCCCGGCTGAGACTTAGATGAATTTTTAAAAGGTCTAAAGTGATTGCTAAAAATCTGAAAAAATCATATTAATTCATGATAAACAATCTAGTATTTGAATAAATTATTTTCCACATATGTTTCTGTGAGATTTGTTGCACTTTTAGGAGTTGGTCTAATTTTGCCGATTAGGTTTTAATTAAATCAAAATTTGAGTTATATGACAAGATAATTCAAAAATTTTAATTAGCGAACAAAGATGGTTCTCGGATATTTAAATAGTTACCTCTACTAGATTGGGGATGTTACAGCAAGGCTTATGCAAAACAATTATGCAATATTACATTGTTTTTTTCTAGAGATATCCACAATTTTTTCTGAATTTTCTACAATTTTTTAGAATTTTTACTACGTTTTATAATTTTTTCCGTAATTTTTCCTTTTCAGCTTCAACATACCGTGGTTAACGCTGCTTACTGTGCTGTTACCGCGCGATATCGCGCTATAACCACGATCTTACCGTGAGATTTGGAAATTTTTGAACATGAAATTCGTACGGTTTTAAACGGTTACCGCGCCATACCGTGGGGGGAGGTAACCTCCCCAAATGGTATGGTAAACCCTGACTGGTACCTCGATAAGCAGAACACCGGATATATGAAGTTATTCCTAGTGTGTGTCCCCGATGCCAACTAGGTTCGGATGCCACGGTGAAGCGGTGTCAGCATGCCCTGCACAGGGCACGATGGCCTCGGGAGAAAGAAGGTGGTTGGGGAGAGTGCGTGTGGTCCAAGAGGCTGAATGGTTGAAAAAGGGATAGGGGAGTGAGAGGAACAAGGAGATCAGACACAAAGAAATCGACCATCGCCACCAAGAAGATGCCATCGAGCGACGACGACCAGGAAAACGCCGTGGCCACCAGTCCTCCGCCACCATGGCCCGATCTGCGCCTTGCCCATTCCATGGCGCCGCAGCACCGCCAAGCTCTCCACCCGATCTGTGTCTGAGGTGGTGGCCGGAGGGGAGCGGCTGCACCCGGAGTCGCCACCGAATCAGGTCAGATCTGTATAGGAAAGAGGATTTGGGCAAGGGGAGAGGAGATATCGGCGTTTGGCAGTGAGTAGAGGGGAGAGGCAAAGAGGGAGGGAGTCAGCAGAGTACATGGGAGTCGGGAGATAGGGCCGGCGTCAGTTACTATCCTCCCACAGTGAGAGGATAGGGTGGGAGGGTATAGATGTAATATTTATTTTTTGTTCTAGGGTTTTGTTTAAAATTTGGGTAAAAAATGCATTATAAAAACATGTAAGCACTTAAATAATAAATAAAAATAGAAGGACTGAAATAGAAATATTCCGTTGGACCCACTTAAAGCTACATGCTTTGTAGATGTAGTAGCCCTAGCAGTGGTTTTATCTTGCATGGAACACTCTTTCCTCGAGGCCACTCATAAGAATGGCTTTTACTATGAATGCCCTGGGAATCCGACCGCTTGCCTCAGCTCTACTATTGATAGAACTACCGGACTAGCGGCTTTCATGATGGCATAGTAGCTGATCTCACAAAAGCAATCACAGGCACCGGAGCCATTTCCTCCAGTGTTCTACATTTTTCCCTGTACCGCCCATTCCTAATACATCGCACTCACTGACACATATGAAGCAGTGTTGCTTCAACGCTCACTGGCTTTTTTAGCTATCTCAAAATTATGTTTAACCTCCTTGGAGAAAAACTGCAGGGAAATTAGGGTTGTGTTGCATGGGAAATTCAAAGCATATGATTGAATCATGCTAGAACATATGTGTGTATGCCCTCCTGCTCGTGGATGTGTTGCCCAATGAGAGATCATTCTTCCTTAGCTGGCTTTGTGTGTCTTTACAGTTTGACACATCGATCTTATACATGTTTACTGCCAAGAAGTGCATCTCACACATGGGAGGTGGTGCAATAACCGTTGCTTTTAATCTGACTGACTTACCAAATGGGAGAAGATCACTGACCAGCTCCACTAGGGAAGCCTCACCATTAAACAACTCAACTTAATGTACTTATGAAAAGACATATATAGACACGGCTACCAATTGCAGGTCATTTACATTGGATTCAGACCGTTCCAAAGAAATGGGTTGAAAAACCAACCAAGTTGGGGGAGTATAGTGTTTATAAAGCAGAGTTTTTCCATAAAGTTAGGTTGCTCATTGGACACAGAACAATACAAATAAGGACATAGAGGATGGCCCGAGGGACAGGCGGCGGAGTCTCTAGGCAAAGCTAAATGATGAATAGTTGTGACCTAGCATATAGGGTTTACAGTGAAGAAAATGCTTTCGCGCACACATGGTGGTTCGAATGGGTGAAGCGGGAGAGAGAGAGAGGAGAGGAGGTGGGGGGGGGGGGGGGTAAAGAGCGGTGGTTGTGTGCATGGATGGGACGGACCAAGCGCACATGCATGGGGAGGGGGCCATGCATCGTGCACGGGAAAGGTAGGAAGCTACTGGTCCACATGAGAGAGAAAGGAGGAGGCCAAGCTGGGCCATAGGGTGAGGGGAGAGAGAGAACAGGTTGGGCTGCGTGCTGGAAGGAGTGGCTCATCAATGCTGGTTCGGATTTTAATATACCAGCACAAGTGAGGTCGAGCCAAGCTGAGCCTCTCCACCTCCCTTGTCTTTAAGTTCTTCGTCTCTCCACCTCCCTTAGTCCCTCTCACTCTCTCGCGCTCTCCGTCTCTCCATCTCTTCCCATACTCAATCCCCTACCGCCACCCTTGACGAGCTCTCCCACACCCCTGTCGCCAGCGATTGGCCACCCCCATCCCCAGAAAGGATACATTCGGCCTTTCCATCACCACCGCCGCTGCATGCCTACCTCTTCTTCTTCGCTTGCCTCTCCCTCTTTGCCACTGTGCGCCTGCCTCTCCTTCTTTGCCCGCTTCCTCTCCTCTCCGGCATGGTGGAGGCAGCAGCGTGGGGGCCACATCCAGCGGCCCTCGAGCTTCATCTAGCCGGATCTAGCGGATGGAGCTCAGGGGCCACGGGATCTGACCCCCACACTACCTCCTCTACCATGCCAGGGAGGAGAAGGGAGGGGGAGAGGAGGGCACGACGGTGCGCCGGTGAGAGGAGCAGCGGGCCATGCGTGGGGAGGACGGTAGGCCCATGCAAGAGGAGAGACAACGAATGCATGCACGAGGAGGACCCTGCACCGTCATGTGGAGCTCGGTCGGTGGCAGGAGGAATGGCTACAGGAGCTGCAACCTTTTGTCGATTTTGTAGATTTGTTGTTCGATCTGTTGGATGAATCTTTTGGTAATGATATGTAGGATATTGAAATAATTGATTTGTTAGAGGAATTCTTTATCTGTTCTTGGCATATGGATGTGGTTCTCATGTGTCAGTGTGGGAACACCTATCGTGGCCCTACAGGCCAAGTCTGCAGCTGTTGAGATCCAACGCCTGAAGGATCGGGCCAAGGTGGCAGAGCAGCACAGCGGGGCCTCGGAGACCGAGCACGCCATGGTCCGCAAGATGATGGATGACGTCATGGTAAGGGTGCGGCGCTCCATGTGGGGCGCCGGGCTTGGCCATGTGTCGTTGGACACGGATGCCAGCACTCCGGGACACTACGTATTGGAGTTCTCCAAGGCAGCAGAGCACCTCATGGAGCTCTCGGGCTGCGTCCGCGAGGTGGCTATCAAGGAGGGGCACGAGCTGGCTCGGTCTATGGCAAAATACATCCTCGTCTCATACCGAGCTTGTGGCCCCAACTTCTCGCTGGAGCCACTGCGTGAAGGCATCCCAAAGGATGGTGAGAACGCAGCCCACGAGGCCGTCCGCGAAGTCACCACCGAGGTGGCGGGGTTCTTCGAGCAGTGCAACCTAGTGCTTGAGGTGGAGGAAGAGCATCCATCCGACGAGGAGGCGACCGACGAAGCCTAGAGCTCGGACACCGAATCCGAGGAGGTGCGCCCTGGCGATGGAGACCCGGGTCAATCCAGCCCTCGCTCCTAGACTCGAGATGTGTATCCCCCTTGTCTTTTTTGTTTTGTAAGGCGTGTAACCCTTGGTTTTGAGCTGGGGGAAAAACTCGGGCCGTAGCGGGTCATTATGTAAACAACGTGCTTTGGTCAAATGCCTTTGGGCTGACACTTGATGGCCTTTTTTGGCTTTGTGCCTACAGCCCACTTATTTAACCGTGTGTAACAGCATATCTTGACCTTTGCTAGAGCTGAAGCGGCACGTCAACTCCTTGGCACTTGGGAAGCGGAAGTAGCGCGCTGCGCTCTGCTCTCCGCTTCAAAGCGCACTGGTCTCGAGGGCTGGGGAATCAATGCTCCTCCTAGACTGACAAGACCCAGCGTAGCAGCTGACTCAGGGGTAGACAAATCAATACCCTGGTCAGGCCCATAAGACTTAGCGCGGCGATCGTACAGAGAGCAGGGAAATTGATACCCTACTCAGGGTGACGAGACTTGGCACTGCGCCCATCTTGAGAGTGGGGAGGATCGATACACCACCTAGATTGATGAGACTTAGCGCTGCGCCTACCTTGCGAGTAGTGGGATCGGTGCTCCGCTTGGATTGAGTGCGGTCTCCCTCGACTTGCCTGCTGAGGAAGACCCAGCCCTTGGGAGGCGTGGCCTATAAAGAGAGTGGGGGGGGAAATGACATGCTTCCCACACCCAACTTACTTTCTCCACTCCTTAGACACTTCACTCGCCAGTTTCTTCTCCTCTACTGCAGCCCTAAATTCCTGCCCCTGACCGCACTTAGCACAATATGAGCCTGAGCGAGGGGCGATTGAGCTAAGGTAGCAGGAGATGTCTCTTGATGACAGATGAGTGCACGCGGACTACCAGAATGTGTGTCGACGGCAGACCCTGTGGCAATCCCGATGGCATCGGGGATTCCAACTCCTCGTCGGAAACATCCCAGCAAGGAGTAGCAGACTCACCTTTGATGATGCCCGCCGGTTGCACGTGGACCGCCGCATCCCATCGGCCTAGCCTGGGCACTCGGGCCTTGTTGTGGCTTCGGGGTCCATTGCACCCCCAGCATCCCCGCGTGACCACGTAGGAGGGGTTGCAACTCCAACCTCCTTTGGGTGAGGTGGTGGGGACGGCAACTCCGCCGTGCCTCACCTCGCATTAGGGGCACGCGTGTGGGGCTGCCACCGTTGCCGCTTCCGATGGCGGGGGAGAAATAGTAGAGTCATCTTTGATTCACCCTGCCACTCCTCCACCTGGCCAAAAGGCGCGTTCGTTCTGGAGCAGCGACCAACACACCGCCAATGGCGATGATGATGATAGTGGAGAAGGCTCAGTGGTAGCCCATATGGCGCCACACAGGGGCTATGGCTTGTATTGAGATTAGGGCTTCTATACTGAGCTTGTTGCACACAGAAGCAATTGTGTGCTTCTGCGCCCTCTCTGTACTTAAAATTTTCACGAGAAATTTGGCTTGTTGTTGCCAACTCGCTGTCTTTGTTTGGTGGGAACCGAAATAACATAGCTCCCGTTCTTGCTCATGGCCGAGCAATTTTTGTTGTTTTAGTAGCTCTCTTAGTCCCTAGGTTGGAACTGCGCTTGCTCGAGGGACCAAGTGGCAGCGCCCAAGCAAGCTCTGTCGACTTAGCTTCTTCCTTAGTTCTGGGCGAGGACCATCGCCACTTGAGGGGGCTAAGCGGCAGCCCCCAAGTGTGCCCGAGGTCTTCGAAGTTATTGTAGATGCCTCTGAGCTCGCCCAGGTGGTTGTTGTAGATGCCTCCGAGCTTGCCCACACCTGGGCGAGCTCCTAGCGCCCCTTGGCTAGGACCACGTTTGTTTGGGGGGCAGGGCCCCGAGCGCACAGCCCCGAGTGCCCGAGGCCTTGAGGCGGTTGCAGATGTTCATGGCCCTAGCTCGTCGCCACCCCCACTTGGGTGGGAGCATGGCCCTTGGGAGCCACTGGACTTGGCGTGCAGCGGCATGATCCTGCACATCATCGAGTGTAGACATCCACTCACGAGGGTTGTCCACACGCACGCTACTAGTGAGCGCTCATACCGCTTTACCCGTGGCCCCATGGGTTATAGATCTTAGCAATGCAAGAGGGTGACCAAGTAGCTTGCAGCGCCCAAGCCTTCGCGGTGCTCGGGGTGGAGCTAGCCAAGCCGAACACCGCTACCTGTTGCCAAGGTCGGGACCTCGGGGCATGGTCCACCGGGCCGAGCACCGTGCCCAGCACTAAGGGGCAAACTTCCTCAGCCACCCAAACGATTTGTGCGGATCATTGCTCGTTTGCGTTTGAGGAGCAAGTGAGAGCCGCCTCGCGTGATAAGACGTCCTCACGAGCAGGTAAACAGGGAAAGGTTCCCAAAACTAAGAGCTTAATAGGAAAAAGCAAAGGAATGTGTGAACCTTTGCTTTGTTCGACTGTTAAGAATGTGGGTGCCAGAGTGGTCTAGCCCCCGAGCCTGTCTTCACGCAAGCAAATGCCGATGTCGTACCTGTTCCTCTGCCCAAGGGTCGGCGTTGCACCTGCTCAGAGGACCAGCCCCTGAGCGCACAACGTGAAGTGCCCAAGACCCTGTATGCGGACAGAAGCAGTCCACTCGTGAGGATTGTTTGTAAGCACGCTACTGGCAAGCACTTATCACTTTACCCACCGCCTCTTGGGCTACGGACCTTAGCAATGTTGGGGGTGTGACTAGGTGGCTCGTAGCGCCCAGGCCTTCGCGGTGCTTGGGGTGGAGCTGGCCAGGCTAAACACCACTGCTCGTCGTTGAGGTTGAGACCTCAGGACTTCAACGATGCTCGGGGCGTGGTCCACCGGGCCAAGCATCGTGCCCAGCATTGAGGGGCGAGCTACCATGGTTACCTAAGCAACGTGCACTAGTTGCCACCTGTTTGTGCTTGGAAAGCGAGTGAGAGTGGCCTCGCATGATAGAACGTCCCCACGAGCGGATAACTAGGGAGAGAACCTCAAAAAATTGAAAAACAAGGCAACAAAATGCACAAGCTGTATGTATTGACGTAATGTACAGAGTAGTAGCCCACGGCCAACCTGGGTAGAACGAGAGTCTGCCCAAGTTGGCTCGAGCATAACCCTTTACTTATATGACTTGTCAAGGATAGAACATGCGTAGGTGCTCAATGTTCCATGGGTTTGTGAGCGGGGTTCCATCCTCCGTGGCCAGTATTACTGAGCCTGGTCAGGAGATGCCGGTCATGAGGAGGGGCCTTCCCACATGGGGGACAGTTTATTTTTTCTAGCGCGTGTAAGGACAAGGTGGAGTACCAAATCCTTGACCTCGAGTGACCAGGTCTGAACGTTGCGCTGATGGTAGCGTCTCAGGTTTTGTTGGTATCTGGAAGCATGTAGCCCAGCTCATCGTCGGTGCTCCTCGAGGCAGTCGATGTCGTCACACCGCATATCTTCTTTGCCATCCTTGGAATACAAGTTCACCCGAGGCGAGCCCAGAGTGAGCTCGGAGGGAAGGACAATTTCGGTGCCATACACAAGGAAGAACGACGTGTCCTCATTGGCGTGGCTAGGCGTTGTACTGTTAGCCCAAAGCATGGCTAGCAGCTCATCGATCCAACCAACTCCATGTTTCTTGAGCTTGTTGTACGTTCTGGTCTTGAGCGTCCTCAAGATTTGGGCATTAGCTCACTTCGCTTGTCCATTGCTCTTCGAGTGAGCTAGGGACACGAAGCAGAATTTGGTCTCGACGTCGTCGCAGTAGTGACCAAAGAGGTCACTGGTGAACTGCATGCCGTTGTCAGTGATGATTCTGTTGGGGATGCTAAATCGATTGGTGATGCTACGTATGAACTTGAGCATCGAGTACTTGTCGATCTTGATGACCGAGAAGGCCTCCGGCCACTTGGTGAACTTGTGAATGGCGACATAGAGGTATTCGTAGCCTCTGATGGCTTGGGGGAACAGACCCAGGATATCTAGGCCCCAGACGACAAAAGGCCAGAAAAGGGGGATGGTTTGGAGGGCCTAAGCTAGCTGGTGAACATGATCTGCGTGGAATTGGCACGCCTTGCAATAGTGAACCAGCTCAGACATGTCCTGGAGTGTTGTCGGCTAGTAGAAGCTCTGCCGAAAGGCTTTCTCGACCAGCGTGCGGAATGATGCATGGCTATCGCACTCGCCCTCGTGGACATCAACGAGGAGCTCATTGTCTTCTTCTCACGTGATGCACTTTAGGAGGACACCGTTTGAGCCAACTCAATAGAGGTCCCCATCCACCAGAACGTAACGCTTCACCTAGCGTGCGATTCTCTCAGCAGCAGTATTGTCGTCGCGAAGAGTATTATCTTTCATGTACCCTCAAATCTCATCGATCCACAAGGATTCCTGAGAAGTCCCGGCAAGCGCGGGGTACTCACTGGACGGTGACCCCTTAACGGGTTCCCCCATTGAAGGAGTCGCATTGGTCGCCTCGCCTGGGTGTGTAGCTTCCCCTTCGTCTTGGTGGGCAGCCGAGACGGATGGCCGTGTGAGACTTTCTTCAAAGGTTCCGGCCAGGACTAGCGCGTGATGATGCCAGCCGTGAGAGCTCGCCGGCGAGCATATTGTCACGACGGGGCACGTGGTGCAGCTCCAAGCCGACGAAGTGCTTCTCCATTCGTCTAACTTCATCCACATATGCTGCTGTTTGTGGATCTGTGCACTGGTACTCCACGGCTTGGTTGAACACCAGTTAAGAGTCATCCCTTACGAGCAGACGGCGTATACCAAGACCTGCCGTGACCCGGAGGCCAACAAGCAGGGATTCGTATTCCGCCATGTTGTTGGTGGCACGGAAGTGAAGTTGGATGACGTACTGGAGTACTTCGCTGTGGGGGAGATGAGCACCACTCCAGCCCCCGTGCCTTGGATCGTGAGTGAGCCGTCAAAGTTCATCACCCAATATTGGCCCCCTGCCCCACGCTTCCCATCTCTAGGGTTCACAGGCAGGTGCTCTTCATCGAGCTTGGGCACCGGAGTCCACTCGGCCATGAAGTCGGCCAAGGTTTGGCTCTTGATGGCGTGGTGACCCACGAAGTGCAGGTCAAACTCCGCTAGCTTGATCGCCCACTTGACGACGCGCCTAGTGCCCTCGCAGTTCTGAAGGATCTGGCCTAGGGGGTATGAGGTTACCACTGAGACCTTGTGTGCCTGGAAGTAGTGGTGCAGCTTCCTTGACGTGATGAGGACCATGTACAGCATCTTTTGGGCCTGCGGGTAGCGAGTCTTCGTGTCCACAGGACTTCGTAGCTGAAATAGATAGGGCTTTGTGTCTTACGGCCCTGCTCGGCTCCGAGCCCTCCTATCGGCTCAGTGTCGGTTGAGATCTCAGACTTAGCCAACTGCTCGAGAACGGGGGCCCTCGCTTGCTCGGGGACCATGTTCCTGGGCTCGCCCTCCTACCCGGACCGTGGCTTAGGCGGCGCCGGGAGCTCGGACCTAGTGCTATGCGTGTTTTCTTCTGAATCGCGCTCAACCACTAGCGCTATGCTCACCACCTGTGGGGTGGCGGAGATATACAGCAGCAGTGGCTCATCTTGCCTCAGTGCCACAAGGACGGGCGGCGAGGTAAGGTATTGCTTGAGGCCTTGCAGGGCTTGCTCGGCCTCGGGCGTCCAGTCGAAACACTCGGTTTTCTTCAGCAGCTTGAAGAGCGGGAGGCCGCGCTCTCCAAGCTTGGAAATGAATTGCCCCAAAGCCGCCATTGAGGTATTGCATATCTTTGAGATGTGCGGGGGATGCATCTGGTCGATGGCCCGGATTTTCTCAGGGTTGGCCTTGATTCCCCGATTGGAGATGAGGAAGCCAAGGAGCTTGCCCGTAGGCACCCCGAAGACGCACTTCTCAGGGTTCAGTTTGATGCACGTGGTGCGGAGACTGTCAAAAGTCTCTGCTAAGTCCTCTAGCAGTGTGGCTCGAACGCGCGACTTGACTACTAGGTCGTCAACATAGGCCTCCATGTTGCGACCTAGCTGTGACTTAAGAGTGATGCGCATCGAACGCTGGTATGTGGGACTAGCGTTCTTCAAACCAATAGGTATGCAAACATAGCAATATGTCCCACAAGAGTTATGAAAGAAGTTTTCTCCTCATCTTCCCGTGCCATGCGAATCTGATGATAACCAAGAGTATCCATTTCAAAAGCATAAAAGGCCGCACCCCACTGTGGAGTTGACGATCTGATCTATGCATGGCAAAGGGAAGGGATCTTTGGGACATGCCTTGTTTAGGTCGGTGTAGTCGACGCACATCCGGAGCTTGCCGCTTGACTTGGGGACGATGACGGGATTCGCGAGCCACTCAGGGTGGATGACCTCATGAATGAAGCCATTAGCGAGTGGCTTGTCCACCTCGTCACGGATGAACACTTGGCACTCGGGGGCCTGTCGTCGCACCTTCTGTCACAGGGGCCACACGCCGGGGCGCACAACTAAGCGGTGCTCAATCACCTCCCTGAGGACCCCAGGCATATCCGACAGTTGCCAGGCAAAGACGTCGGCATTCACCCGGACGAAGGCGACGAGCGCGCTTTCCTATTTGGCGTCCAAGCCACCACCGATCTTGGTGGTTCTGGACGCGCCGTCTCCTAACACGACCTCCTTGACCGAAGCGTAGTCGCTGGCCACTAGCCGCGGCTTGGAGGAGGAAGAGGGACTAGAGGGCCCCGGATGCTCCTCAGACTCAGGCGCAAGGGCTGCGAGGTCCGAAGAGCGGTGCTCAGCACACACAATGGTGCCTCTGTGGTCATGGGTGACGATGATGGGGCTGGCAGGACCTGGCATCTTCATGGCGAGGTACGCATAGTGCGTGACCACCATGACCTTGGCGAGCGTGGGGCGACCCAAGATTGCGTTGTACGGGATCTCGTAGGTCGCCACATCGAACATGACGTGCTCGGTCCGGAAGTTCTCCTGGTCCCCAAATGTGATGGGCAGCTAGATGTGCCCAAGGGGCCAGGCATGTCCCGAGGTGATGCGATGGTATGACAACGAAGGCTTGAGGCGCTTCCTTGAGATCTAGAGCCAATCATAGACCTCAGGGGACATGAGGTTCAGCCCAGCACCCTAGTCGATGGGGATGCAACCTACCTTAATGTTGTAGATGGTGGGGACGACAATGATCACCAAGCCCCCATCCCTAGTGCGCTCTTGGGGTGGTCGGTCTAATCAAAGGTGATTGGAGCCTCAGACCATTTGAGCCACCTGGCCACTTCCATGCCCGGAGTAGCCGAAAGCAGCTCGCACTGCATTGCTTTGAAGTTGCGCTGCGACGGCTGAGTGTAGGTGCCACCCTCGAGCACAGCACCCACGTTCTCAGTCTCCTAGAACCCGAGGTCAAGGTCCTTGTCATCGTTGCTGTCTTCGCGCTGAAGTTCCTTGATGAACTTTCTTTGGTGCTCGGCGAGGTCTTTCACCATCCGACACTCCGTGAGGTCGTGTCGGTCGGTCTCATGGATCGAGCACCACTTGCCAGGATTCTCCTCCCCCGGCACAGGGGTGATCCTCTTCTTCTTCTTGCCGCTACCATCAGCACCAGCACGCGGCGGACTGCGTGGCTTGTCGTCCAGGCCAGGACAAGTCCTCTGTGGGGTGCTTCTCCTTCCTTCTTCTCCTCTTCTCCCACTTTTTAGCGGCGCGGGAGGAATTAGCACCATCGACGGGGGCTTGTTTATGACACGGTACGTGTCGCACCCGGGCCTCCGCCATTTTGGTGCACTTGTCGGCCAACACAAAGAGTCAAGCGGTGGTCTCGACATTGTGGGTGCCCAGATTCTCGAGCATGCGCTCGTCGCGGACACCCTGTTGAAAGGCATGTATCATAGCGTGTGGGGGATCCACGAAATGGTGTTGTGGACCTGGCTGAAATGCTTGATATACTGCCTCAGTGTCTCGTCCTCCCGCTAGACGACAGCGTGGAGGTTGGACTATATCCCAGCGCGCAGGAACGTTCCCACGAGCTGATGGAGCCCCAGGAGATATTCATAAGCCAAGGGTGGGCCTAGGCCTTCTAGGCCATAGGGAAGTAATTGGCCATTACTTTCTCGCTCCTACCCGCCGCCTAGATGGCGGTGGTGTAGATCTGAAGGAACTTCGCAGGGTGGACGGAGCCGTCGTACTTCTCCAGGATGTACGGGCGGAACTTGCTCGGCCAGTGCACCCGGCGGAGTTCGTTGGTGAAGGCGCGGCACCCAGCCCCATACGGAATAGGGCCGTCATGCATGGCATCAGGATGACACTTGCAGTACGGAGATCCGTGACCCCCAGATGACACCTGATCCTCAAAGAGTTTAGGCCCGTCGTGGCGCCTCTCGCATTGGCGCTTGAGTGTGGTGCGCGCGTCCTCATGATCACGCCACTGGTTGAGATGAACATAGAGGTCTGTCTCTTCTACCCCGGTCAGGGAGACCATGCGTCATTCCACCGCCCTTGTGGCGAGCCGCCGTTCTTTCCCGGACCGTGAGGCATGTCATCGTGGCGTATAGACCAACGGCGGAGCCGACATGGTCGCCGACTTGGTGGTGGTGCGAGAGCTAGAAGGCGGCATCTGGCGCTGTGCCGGGCCCACTAGGTCAGCGATCTCCTTCAGCCAACGGCCTTTTGGGGTTCCCCCGGTAGTCTAGAGAGGAGGATGATGGAGGAGAGCCAACGCCTCTAGCAGGGAACTTCCCGGGCTGGTTGTACCGAAATCTAGCCGGCGATGGGCCGACATGCGGCGGTGCGTTCCTGTCGCATGTTGGAGACAGCGAGAGCACCATCAGGGCCCTCGCAGACTACCTCAGCACGCGAGGGCGCCGAGTTTGCTTGCCTTGCGTGAGGGCAATGGTGTGGCGCCGGCCGGGGCCGATGTTGCCATGCCAGCGGGTGTTGCGGAGGCAGAGCTGGGTGCTACTCCACAGCTATCAGCTCATCCCCTCCACCCTCAAAGCCGGATTCTCGCAGGCGATGTCCACCAGCCATCCTACTTCGAGGTGGCAAAAGCAGCGAAAAAATGAATCAACACATAGCGATCCCCCTACCTGGCGCGCCAACTGTCGGTGTGGGAAGAACTATTGTGGGGATCCGGAGGGACCCCCTTTGTGAGTTCGGCCCGGGGGATTGAATGTGTGTTCGATCCGCTGTAAGTAGCTAGTGGAGTAAATGAGACAAAAGGAATTATACAGGTTCAGGCCACCCGGAGGTGTAATACCCTACTCATGTTGTGTTCTTGGTTCTCTTGTGGATTGCTTCTAAGCGAAGCTTACAAGACTGTGAGAGGCTTTCTCCAGCTTATCTCCTATCTGGGATCGGATCCTGGGATCTAGTCTCCTCCTCCCTTTTATAACCTTGGCTCTCCCCTTACAATCTTTTGGGGGAATAGCCGGTTCCTTTCCTCCAAATCAGTTTATGATACTCATGATGAAGTCTTTTGCCCTTGCTGTTGTTATGGTAGCAACGGGTTTTGCCTTGATCCACTTTGTGAATTTATCCACTGCGACGAACAAGTGTGTGAACCCTCCTGGCGCTTTTTTGAATGGTCGACTATGTCAAGCCCTCAAACTGCGAAGGGCCAAGAGATTGGAATTGCCTGTAGTTCTTGAGCTGGAAGATATGTTTGCCGTGCAAAGAACTGGCATCCCTCGCATGTCCGAACTATGTCTTTAGCGTCCGTAACTACAGTCAGCCAGAAAAAACCCTGCCTGTAGCCTTTCCGACTAATGTCCTGGATGCAGCATGGTTGCCACAGATACCCAAGTGAATCGATTGCAGAATCTGCTGGCCCTAATCAGGTGTGACACAGTGCATGAGGACTCTGGATGCGCTTCAGCGATAAAGGTCTTCTCCGACTACAAGGAAACATTTGCTTCGATGTTTAATTCGCTCGGCTTCACTGTGATCGTCCAGGAATTTGTCATCCAAAAGGAACTTGATGATTGGAGTCCACCAGTCTTGAGAGATGATTAGTACTTCATTTGTTGCCGGGGTAGGTTCAGCCCCTGACTGCTCGAGCACTGGTTTCTTCTTGACTGATGGCTCAAATAATTGCTCGATAAAAATCCTAGTTGGGACTGCTTCTCGTTTGGATCCCATATTAGCCAATTCATCTGCGACTTCATTGTATTGGCGTAATACGTGTGTTATTTCTAGCCCATCGAACTTGTTCTCCAGCTTGCGTACCTCCTGACAATATGCCACCATGTTATCGTCCAAACACGTCCAATCTTTCATGACTTGGTTCGCCACGAGTTGAGAATCCCCGCGTACTATCAGTCGGTGGATGCCGAGTGATGTGGCGATGCGGAGCCGTGGATGAGTGCCTCGTACTCGACGATGTTGTAGGATGTTGGAAAGTGAATTTGGAGGACGCACTTCAATTTTTTGCTAGTTGGTGATGTCAGAACAACGCCAGCCCCTGCTCCGCCGATCCGTAGAGAACCGTCGAAATACATCGTCCAGTATTCTAGCTTGTCTGTATTTGTAACCGTTTGAACTTTAGTCCACTCTACCACGAATCGGCGAGGGCCTGTGGCTTGATTGCTGTCCAAGGTTGAATACAATGTCAAACACCATAGCTTGAGCGCCCATTTAGCGATTCTGCCAATAGCCTCGCGGTTGTGTAGGACGTCCCCGAGTGGATATGATGTGACGATGGTTACTTGATGCGATTGAAAATAGTCAACTTTCAAACAGTGATGAGTAGGCCATACAACAGCTTTTGAACTTGAGGATATCTTATCTTGGAGTCGGCTAAGACTTCGTTGACGAAGTAAACTGGCCTTTGTATTTTATGTATGTGCGCTGGCTCTGCCCGCTCGACTACCAGGACCATGCTGACTACCTGAGTGGTTGCCGCCAGATACAACATTAGTGACTCCTGGGGCATAGGGGATGCCAACACAGTGGTGATGTGAGAAACTTCTTGGAATCCTCGAAGGCTTGCTGGGCTTCGGATATCCATTGAAAATTGTCCACTTTCTTCAGTAGCTTCAAAAAGGGCATGCCCCATTCACCATGTCGGGAGATGAATCGGCTGAGTGCCGCCATGTAGCCCATCAGCTTCTGTATGTCTTTCTGGCTAGTCGGGGGTGTCATGTTCATGATAGCGTTGATTTTCTCTAGGTTAGCCTCGATGCCTCGGTGTGATATGATGAAGCCGAGTAGTTTCCTCGAAGGTACTCCGAAGACACACTTTTCTGGGTTCAGCTTCATCTTGAATCTCCGAAGGCTTTGGAAAGTTTCCTCCAAGTCGGCGATGAGGTTTTCCTTGACTTTAGTCTTGATCACCACGTCATCAACATATGCCTCCACATTGCGCCCGAGTTGAGTGTGAAGACACCGCTGGATGGCACGTTGATACGTTGTGCCAACGTTTTTCAACCCGAATGGCATAGTGACATAGCAATATGCTCCAAATGGCGTGATAAAAGAAGTCTTTAAGCATTCCTCCTCTTTCAGGCTGATTTGGTGATATCCCGAGTAACAGTCAAGAAAACTGAGTAACTCGCATCCCGCGGTTGAATCTACCACCTAATCTATTCTGGGTAGACCAAATGGATCCTTGAGGCACGTCTTGTTTAAGTCGGTATAGTCGATGCACATGCACTATTTACCGTTCTTCTTCCGGACTAGGACTGGGTTTGCCAGCCAATCCGGGTAATAGACCTCCTTGATGAACCCGACTACAAAGAGCTTAGTTATCTCCTCCCGAATAGCATATTTGCGGTCTTATGCGAAGCGCCGTAGTCGTTGCTTCACTAGTTTGGTGTCCGGCTTGACGTTGAGGGAATGTTTGATCACCTCCCTTGGTACACCAAGTATGTCGAAAGGCTTCCAAGCAAATATATCCCTGTTCGCCTGGAGTAAGGTGATGAGCTCGTCTTCCTATTTAGGGTTGAGTCCGGTCTCGACAAGTGCAGTCTTGGTAGGGTCGGAAGGGTCCAGGGAGATCTTTTTGGTTTCAGAATCCGCTGAAATTCCCGACTTGGTTGCTTTTTTTGCTGGAACTTGATCGTCCTCGTTTGCGGTTGTTGCGGCTAGTCAAATGTTGTTCCGCTCGACTGCCGCCTCTTGAGATTGGGCCAACTCGCAGCTCTCCTTGTCACAGGTGAAGGTTTGCTTAACATTCCTGCACAGGAAAAGGACTCCAACTGGTCCTGGCATCTTGAGCATCATATATATATAGTGGGGCATTGCCATGAACTTGACTAATGCTGACCGTCCGAGTATGGCATGATATGCAGTCTCGAAGTCGACAACCTCGAAGCAGATATTTTCAGTGCGGAAATTTTCCCGCGTGCCAATTGTAACTAGCAAAGTAATCTATCCGAGAGGAGTAGAAGATAGGCCGAGGATTACCCCGTGGAAGGGCGCTGTACTCGGCTATAGCTCGGAGCGAGGAATTTTCATCTCGTCGAGCGTCTTGGCAAATAATATGTTGAGAGCGTTTCCCCCGTCGATAAGAATCTTCTTCCGATTAATACTTCTAATGACCGGGTCCAGGATGAGTGGATAACGCCCTAGATAAGTGATTCGGTTGGGATGATCTGCACGGTTGAACGTGATTACCGTTTTTGACTAGTGTAAGTATTGAGGAGTGTCTGCTGAGACCGAGTTGACTTCACGCGTTGTTAGCTTTTGCTTCCTCTTGAACTCATATGCAAACGGGCCCCTAAAGATGTGATTGAGCTCGGCCTGTGGATCTTGATAGTCACCGGCCGCGCCTGGATCTAGCTTGTCTTTGTCTTTGTTGTTGCCAGATCTTGAAGTCTGCTCGGAAGCAAACTTCTTGAGCATGAAGAAGTCCTTAGCCATGTGTTTTCCCTAGGTGGAAAGGGCATGGCCCATTCATCACTTTCTGGTATTCGTCCGTCCTCAGGGGTCACAGCCGATTGCACTCCACGACAGCCACCACGTTGTTCGACTTACGCATGCAGTTGCCGGACTTGTTGTGTGCTGCTTCATCGGTGTCTTTCTTGTCCTTCTGTCAATGCTCTTTCTTGTCATCCAAGGCCTCGACAACAGCATCGGCCGAGTTGGCATACTTGTTGGCCATGTCAAATCTTTCACAGAAGTCGGAGGCTTCCGAGTTAACTTGGCGATGAACGGAGTATCCTTGACCCCCTTGCAGAAGGCGGCGATGACGATCTCGTCCTTGATCTTCGGAATTGAATTCATTTTCTCGAAAACCTCTTGATAAAATCACGCAGAGACTCGTTCTTTCTTTGATGGCATTGATATAAGTCGTACTCAGAAGACGGCCTCTCGTATGTTCCTTGAAAATTCGCGATAAAGTGCTCTCGGAGTTCTCCCCAGAAGCCGATTGACCGCCTGGGAAGCCCTGTTAGCCATGTCCTTGCCGAGTTAGCTAGGGCAACTGGGAGGTAGTTAGCCATGGCTTTATGATCTCCGTCGGCTGCACAAATCGCCAGAGTGTAGACAGCGAGCCAGGACTCGGGGTTGGTTTTCTCGTCATACTTTTCAATTCCATTCGGCTTGAAGCCAGATGGCCAGTCAACTTGCTGTAGTTCATGGGTAAACGTCGATACTCCGTTGTCCAGGTGAGGGCTCCGACTCCAACTGCAGCGATGAAACCACTCATGGTGGAGGCCGAAGCGCTCGTTCTCATCCTCTAGTTGGTGACACTCGTCTTCCTCGCGTTCCCGACATTGGGCAATAATGCCGGAGATCACATCGTAGTCGGTCTCGAACATCCCTGTTGTCGCAACAGTCGTCCTAGTGTCGCCACCGCCGATCGTCGTTTTGATTGTCGAGTGACGTATGGCAGCGGCCACGACGTTCTGTTGAGGGGTCACGAAGACGTCATGGTCGCTGACTTGGGTTTGGAGGATCTCCTGTTGTGCCGTGCGCCCAGCCTTGCACAGATTGTCGTTGCAAGCACCGCACTCGGCCTATAGACATCTTGTGTCTTCCTTCTATTGTTCATGTAGTCGGCGGGCCTCTTCCTCTTGCTGATCGCGAAGTCGACGTGCCTCTTGAGTGGGAGTTGAGCCCTTGGACGCCATGAAGATTTCGCGCGGCGGAGAGAAGCTCGCCGAACTGCTATCCAACTAAGAGTCGAAGTTAGAGTAGTTAACGGGGGTGCTTACAACTCCGATCTCCCTAGATCCAATTTCGAGCGGCTCTAGGCCGTATCTGAGTTGAACTCCGGGGGATCGGGTCTACCACATTAGATGCTGATTGAAATTACCCGTGGCATTGCCGAGTCCGAACGGGAAATTGACGATCTCCTCCTCTCTTAGCCCAATCTCAGCTAACTCAAGGCTAAATCCGAGTCGAACGCCAAAAGAAAGAGTTGTCTCTGGACCCGAGCATCTTGGGGATTGTCGCAACATGTCACCAAAGATTGCTGCAGCGTTGAATTAACCGACTGGTGCGAAGTCGGCTTGCCGTCTAGCCGATCGGATCAAGTCCGAGTCGGACAGGGTGAGATCGCCAAATTCGACGGCGATGAAGTCAAGGCTCCTGAAGCTAATTGTTTGCCCGGGGAAGAACTTGATGCTATCGACTCTAGTGATTGGATCCATCAAGCTCATTAGGCTTATCGAAGATGATCTCGCCAATGCCCCTATCTGGCGCGCCAACTATCGATATTTTATATTGGCAATAATTATATGGGGCTAATTGTGAGACTTAAACTTGATGGATTGCAAATGAACATGAAAAAGTTTATCCTGGTTTAGGCTCTCGATGTGAGATAATACTCTACTTCTAGATGTAGTGTATTGCTTTTGAGGTTTCTCTGGTGAGATTCTATTCTCTTGTCATGCTTTGCCCTCAGGGATCTCCCTGCCTCTCCTTATATACCGAGAAGATAAAGTTACAGGGTAGGAATCCCAGTCAAACTTCGACCAAGGGATTTCCTTCTAGGAATACATCGTACCCAACTAGGATTATATCATTTTTTTATCGTACAAGGAAATGTATGCCGAGTCCTATTGTATCCCCAATTATAAGGTTAGACCAATTCTCTGTCCGAGTGGCCTTAATACTTCTCATGAGGTACCCAAGGCCCACGGCCTCCACAGCGATAATACTGCAACCTGACGATCGTACTCAAAGCCAACCATTATCTCTATTACGGCAACCTGAATCGAGGGTTCGTCCAACCACACTAAGTTACCAACCAACACAACTTGTAATCAATCAAGGATAAACCTTGAAGGGAGCAGAAGCACCAATTGGAGGGCATCGAACGCCGCTTCTGCAATCCCACAAGAAAATCACAAGAACAAAGGGGTAGAAATCACTCTGTAGATTTTCTAACACATGGCTGAACAAAAGGTGTTCATATTTCTGGTTATCAAAAGTATAATAAAGAGATAGAAAACATGGTTATTTATAGTAGGAACAATCCTCCTAGTTGGGGGATGAAATGGCTATGGAGTTTACTGAACTTAGGCTAGCCCAAAGGTCACCATAAAGTGAATTCCCATGGACACTCGCGCATCTATTTGGCTTCTGAGTAGTCTCTAATGATTTGATCATTACTCCCTATTGGGTAGTCGAAATGATGAGTCATTTATTGGAGGTAAAAGTAGACTTGATTATCTTTCCAACCACATATATTATATATGGAGGAAGTGGACTGACTGGGTTGCACATCTCTTGGTAGTTGGAGCAGATGTCAGCAGAGAGTGGACTCCAAAATCAGTATGGTGTAAACGGCCATCGTCTTTACATAATCCATCCTCAACTTGATCTTCAAGCTCATCCTCAACTTGATCTTTCAGCTCATCGTCTATATCCAGTAAGTCTTGTTTACCTGTGAACCTAAGTAAGAGCAAAGTACCAGATTTAGGTAGTATATAATTTTCATCAATATCGAAATATATTTTATCTAGAAGTGAGTTCACCTCTTGATATAGCTTCTTTGCTCGACTATATGTAATGGATCCTTAGAGTGATGTAACTTGTTCTTGGGCTTGCCTAAGTGGTTCTTAGGCACGGGTAACCTCTTTATTTAACAGTTTACACGACGATGGCTCATGGTTACCTGGCTGGGGTGTATCAATTCTTCTCTAATTTCATTTTCTAATTTTTTTTCTAAATCCATTCCTAACAGTGTGGTTAAAATAGAGCCAAACCGCCACTCCGTTTTTGAAAAGGATGGCCAAATGAGCAAACTCAGAAAAATAGGGCTAAATTGTTAGTTAGGCTTCAAAATAAGGTTAAATACGCAATTGTCGCTTTCTTTTTCTCCAACTCACGCACTCACAATTGTGGACGGCTAGTGCGCGCTTGCGCGCGAGGGAACAAACTCGCGCTCGGTTCCCTTCCCGCAAATGGTGCTGCTACCACAAGTCACGCACACGATGCGTCTATGGCTATGCCGCACTGAGTAGCAAACTGCTACACTCCGATTCAGAAAATATAGTCTTCAAAACTTTCAACTAGTGCAACAAACTTTCATCTCAAAATCAAAAACTTTCAATTCAAAAATATGAAACTTTCATCTCAAATCACAAAACTTTCAATTGAAGCCTAAAACTTTCATCTCAGAACCACGAAACATCCAATTGAAAGATTTGAAACTTTCATACCGAAATCACAAGAACTTCCAATTCAAATCTGAAACTTTCATAAAAAAAGACCACAAAACTTTCAACTAAAGAAAATCTAAAACTTCCATCTAAATACCAAAATTCTTCTCCTTTGGCCTCAACCATCATCGTCTTCCTCGGCTGCCACCCCGCGACACGGTGAGCTCGACACCGGCGATGGGTCGCATTCTCCGAGGCAGACTGAGAAATCACGTCGCTGGCCAGCCCCTCCATGGCTGCCCCTTCCCATCGTGGAGAGACGTCGGCACATCCTCGGCGCTGCCAGGATTGAGGAGCTAGGGGTGGTGCCGCATAGCCTGAGCAGGAGATGGAGAGGGATGGAGGACAGTTGGGCACGGGACGGGGATGGGGACCACCAGGCATCGGCATAGCAGATCAATGGCTGCTCCATTTGCGTTGAATGGGAACAAAAGTAGAGAGGGATAGTGGGGAACGGAAGAAGAGGAATCGCCACCTCTGAGCCTTATCCGAATAAGGTGTTCGCTGGTTCGTTAACTGACGCGCGTGCGCCAAATAGCTTTGCGCTCGCAATTGCATGCCTGGGTATGGCCTTTAAATAGGTTTACTAAGCAAACCAACTCAATCTGGACTCAGCTCACGTGAGCATTTAGGACTCAAATCTACTAAAGAGCAAAGGACTCCGACTCATATATATATATATATCACTGGGTGTCTGACCAGTATAGGCAAATGCGTATATGACGTAAACTCTAATTAAGATTCTACAACAAGATTAACTCTAACAACAGCCTCCTGGAGGCGAGGAACATGACGGCGACATCTCGTCCATCGCACCACTCACCTTCTCTCCCCTCTTAGCCGGCCGCCAAATCTGGTAGGAGGAGGAGGGCAGCAGCTCGCCAACGAGTGCGACGATGATATATAACTCGGTGACAATGACTACAGCTGTGGCTCGACGATGACGACGACGTTCGTGGCTCGGCAACAACAATAGCGACAGTTTGGCAATGATCACTACTACAAAAATGATTTTCATAGGCACCAGTGTTTTATTTTTACAGGCGGGTAAGTTAAAATTTGGTATGTAATAATGATGAAGAGCTCCCATGATCTAAATCCGCCTGCAAAAATCGATTCTCAAAGGCGGTCCTCTTTAGGGGTCTGCCTGTGAAAATAAGGTTATTTTCATAGACGGACCTCTTAAGCGACCACCTGCGAATCGATTTTTGTAGGTAGTTGCTTAAGAGCACCACAGTGAAAACAAAAACTTATTAAAAATGCGGTCTCTCTCCCGGCTAGCTACTCCTCTCCTCCCCTCCCTCACTCCTTCCTCCCTCTGCCTCCCTCACTCCCTCTCCCGGCCCTCTCCTGGCCTGGAGCGTACGGCAAATGGGTCGACGACGAGGAGGAGGAGGAGCAAGAAGACGGTTGGTGGTGGCGACGGCGGCGGGACTCGGGACCACTAGATTTGGCGGCGGCGGCGGGACTCGGGACCGCTAGATCTGGTGGCGGTGGTGGTCCTCGGTGACGGTGGCCCTTGGTGGCAACGGCTACCCTCAGCAACGGGGGCTCAGTGACCGCGACCCTGACCTTCGGCGACCGCAGCAGCAACGACAACCGCGACAATGTTTGCACTGTCGCCACCTAGGGTTCATGGATTTGAATTTGGGGGGAAATTTTTCTAGGGAGCTAGAATTTTTTTTGCCAAAAATTATTTTCACAGTCGGTCGTCTTAACGTAGCCGCTTGCAAAAATCAAATTTCGTAGGCGGTCCTCATTAATGGTACCCTGTGAAAACGATTTTCACAGGCGAGTTTGTGATGAGGACATCACTAGCTCGGATATGACCATAGCTACCTTATGTATTCATCAACCAAAGGTGCATGCTTTCTACGTAAGATTTACGTGTTATATATTTGAACAGTCGTTACTGCACCATGAGTTTTGTGTGTTCTCGTTTGCAGATCTAGAAGGACTTTCGGGGCTATGTAAATCTTATGTAAAAAACATGCACATTTAATTGATGAATACATAAGGTAGCTATGGTTATATCTGAGCTAGTGATGTCCTCATCAGTGTGGAACCTCCTGCAAACATCTCAATTTTTACTGGCCTATGGTCGCGGATGGTCCATTTGCCCACCTACGAAAACTCATTTTGACCGTCAGCAATTTCTAATTTCGTAGTAGTGGATGATGAATAGAGAGGCTCAACGACAACGGCAGTGAAGGTTTGGTAACAACGATAACGGCCGCCGCCTAGCCACGACAAAGGCGGTTTGGGGTCAGTCAGCCCTAGCTATTTTCCTTTTTATTTTTATTTTTTCTTGTTCTCTGAGAAGGGCATCTGGCGAGGAGGTGGTGGCCAGGTCTACAGCTTTTTTATGGAGCTATCATGATTTTCTTATGCAGGCCAATGGTCGAGCCTGATCAGAAAGATAAAGTTGTGATGGGTGTTGATATGTTTCGTTTAATCCAGTGCTTGTTCAGTTTTTTGTCAGTTTGCATTAGTTAACTATTTCCGTTCTCAATCGACATTCTGTTGAGCCAGCCGTTTTGTGTGCACGCCGTGCACGTCGTGGCTTCATGTGTTGAGTCGTGGAGCTCTCTCTGAAATCCAGGCAAGGTGTGCGTCATGGGATCGTGATCCTCAACCACGATGTTAATGCTGTTCAATAAAATAAAAGGAGAAGAAAACCGAAAAGCTGCGAAAGTTCTAAGCAGCACCAAAAACTCCTATGTTGATCGTCTTCCAAGTGTGTGCGTGAATTCTCCCGATTCCCTCTTCCAGATCGTGTTGTGTGTTTGAGTTGAGCTTGTGTGTTGATCGGAGCCCGGTGGAGTGCTAACAAGTGGTATCAGAGCGATGTCGCTCCCGACTTCGTCGGCCTAGTTTGCACACGCCCCCCTTGCACCGGCCCCGGCACCGCGTTGGCGGTGGCTGCAAGGTCCCCGTGCAGCGTGTCATCAAGGAGGTCAGCAGCTCCGCAAACTAGCCCACACTTAACAAGACCAACTACAACGACTGGTCCCTGCTCATGCGCGTGATGCTGCAAGCTCATGGGCTGTGGGATGTAATCGAGACCGACGATGGCACCTACCAAGAAGACAGGATGGGTATGGAGGCAATCCTCCGGGCTGTCCCCATGGTGATGGTAGCAACAATTGCCATCAAGCCGACAACACAGCAAGCTTGGGAGGCTATCGCCACGATGCGAATTGGGGCGGAGCGAGTCCGAGCGGGGAAGGTGCAGCAACTCTGACGGGAATACGAGACGATCTCGTTCCGGGACGGCGAGGGTATTGATGAGTTTGCATTGTGCATCAATGGGCTCGCCACTCAGCTTGCTGTCCTGGGCGATCCGGAGCCAGCGCACAAGGTCACAGCAAAGATGCTCTAGGTTGTTCCTGGAAAGTTGGAGCAAATGGCTGCGTCGATTGAGACTCTTCTCGATCTCTCAGCTCTCACGGTGGAAGATGTCACGGGACGGCTGCGAGTCGTCGAGGACAGTCTCCTGACAAAAGGCGGTGAAGCGACAGGCGGCAAGCTTATGCTCACAGAAGAACAATGGCTTGCTCGCCAGAAGGAGCGAGAGCAGGGGGACGGCCAGTCTCCCTCGACTTCACACTTAGGGTAGCATCACCGTAGGGGCGCCGTGACAGGACAAAACTGATGGCAAAGGAAGCGGCCCGGGAACTCAACCGCGGTGGTGGCGGCGGCAAGAACACCTACTACAACTGTGGCAAGACAGGCCACTGGGCCAGAGATTGCCTCAGCAAGCCCAAGAGGCCTGATGAGGCACACCTGGTATGAGAGGAAGAAGAAGAGGGCGATCTGCTGCTTGCCCGGGTCGGCCACATACAAATCTTTTCCTCCACTGTCCAGGTACAAAATTCAAATATGCCGCCTGTGTCATTGCCTAACCTCTTGCCAGACCCAGCCAAGATGGCGACTCCACCGCCATCTCCACCGGCACCGCTGGTCGAGCTGGTGGAAGCCAAGGTGTCCGCCCAGCTTGAACAGGACGACGAGCGGGATAACGACCTCTGGTACCTCGACACCAGAGCCACAAATCATATGATGGGAAACTGCAGCCTCTTCGCTGAGCTCAACATTGGCGTCTGAGGTACCGTGAAGTTCGGCGATGGCTCCGTGGTGGCGATTGAGGGATGCAGCACCATTCTGGTCGTGTGCAAGTCCGGCGAACACCATGCGCTTACCGGGCTCTACTTGATCCCGTGCCTCAGCGCCAACATTGTGAGTCTAGGCCAGCTCAATGAAAACAGGCTCAAGGTGCTCATCTACCACGGCCTGCTGCGCATCTAGGATTGACAGCGGCGGCTCCTGGTGAGAGTCCGCCGCTCTCCCAGCCGCTTCTACACCATCCACCTAGACATTGCTAGGCCAGTGTACCTGGTAGCAAAAGGAGGCGAGGAATCATGGCACTAGCATGCGTGCTACGGCCACTTGAACTTCCAGTCATCGAGGCAACTGGGGCACGATGGAATGGTGCGTGGTCTCCTAGTCCTCGAGCAAATGGATCAGGTTTGTGACGGCTGCCTGGCCGGCAAGCAGAGATGTGCGCCCTTCCCCTTACAAGCACTTGGTCGCGCCACCTACATCCTCGACCTTGTCCACGGCGACATCTGTGGTCCTATTGCGCCCACTACGCCGAGCGGCAACAAGTTCTTCCTATTGCTTGTCGACAACAAGAGTCGCTTCGCGTGGCTCGCCCTACTTGCATCAAAGGACCAAGCGGCCGCGGCAATCAAACTCTTCAAGGCGGCTGCCGAGGTCGAGTCTAGGCGACGACTCAAGGTCTTGTGCACCGACCGCGGCAGTGAGTTCACATCTGTAGAATTTGGGGATTACTGTGCAGAGCAGGGAGTCCAGCGGCATCTCACGGCCCCCTACTCGCCCCAGCAAAATGGGGTCGTGGAGTACCGCAACCAAACGGTGGTGGCTATGGCGAGATTGATGCTGAAATTGAAGAACTTGCCAGGCAAATTTTGGGGGGAGGCGGTGACTACCGCCCTCTTCCTCCTCAACCGTGCACCGACGCGCGGCGTCGATAGCATGACCCCGTACGAGGCGTGGCATGGGAAGAAACTCACGGTGCACTTCCTACGTACCTTCGGGTCTGTGGAACACATCAAGATGACAAGGCTGCACCAAAAGAGCTCGCCGATGATCTTCGTTGGCTATGAAGCAGGATCCAAAGCATATCGGGTGTTCGACCCGGTGTCGCGGCGAGTGCACATCACGCGTGACGTCGTCTTCGATGAATCTGCTCAGTGGAACTAGGGCAAACAAGATGCCCAAGGTATGACAATACTTGATGATGCTTTCACAGTGGAATTCATGTCCATGCCAGTCGCTGGCGTTGTGCCCATGGTGACGACATCTGTGGAGGCCACATCTAGGGGTGCAGGGGCATGGAGCAACGTCGAGCCTGTGCCACACCACACCGCGCACTCCGACGCCACTCGCTACCCCAACTCGCACCCCGTCGCCGGCACCCGCTCCGCTTTTGCACCCTCGACAATGTACTCGGCGAGTCTGCCGCTCCGGGCTCACTGCGCATGAGCTCGACGGGGGGGAGCTGCTACTCACCACGGCAGATGAGCCTGGCAACTTCAAGGAAGCCGAGCAGGATGAGGTGTGGAGGAAGGCCATGGCGGAGAAAATCAAATCCATCGAGGAGAACCAAACCTAGGAGCTCGCCACGCTCCCGGCTGGGCACCATGCGATCCGACTCAAATAGGTTTTGAAGGTGAAGCGTGATGAACGCCGTAAAATCGTCCACCACAAGGCTCGTTTGGTGGCAAAGGGATATGTGCAGCAGCAGGGAATTGACTTCGAGGAAGTCTTTGCCCCTGTCACGCGCATGGAATCGGTGCGCCTGCTCCTGGTGGTGGCAGCCGCAGAGGGATGGGTGGTGCACCACATGGATGTGAAGACGGCATTTCTGAATGGCGATTTGTTGGAAGAAGTCTATGTCTCCCAGCTGCCGGGGTTTGCCCAAACCGGCGTCGAGCACAAAGTGTATCGCCTGCGCAAGGCACTCTATGGCCTGTGGCAGGCACCGCGAGCTTGGAACACGAAGCTCGACGAACAGCTATCTAGCATCAGCTTCAAGAGAAGCAGCACGGAGCACGTCGTCTACATTCTCCATAACAAGGAAGACCTCCTGATCGTCGGAGTATATGTCGATGACTTGATCATCATGGGAACATTGGCGGAATCCATCCAGAGCTTCAAGGTAGAAATTCACTCTCTGTTCAAGATGACAGACCTAGGGTGCCTCTCCTATTACTTGGGGATCAAGGTGCACCAGGATGGTGGCAGCATCACGATAAGACAAAGTGCATATGCTCGCAAGGTGCTCGACATGGGTGGAATGAGGGACTACAACCCCAGCTTGGTTCCGAGGGAGCCCAAGCTGAAACTGAGCAAGAAGAGCACTTCCACCACCGTCAACGCCACCTGGTACTGCAGCCTCGTTGGCAGCCTCCGCTACCTGGTGAACACACGCCCCGACCTCTCCTATGCAGTGGGTTACGTGAGTCGCTTCATGGAGGACCCACATGAAGATTACCTCACCGCGGTTAAACGAGTGCTAAGGTACATCGCTGGCACCATGAATTTGGGCTGTCACTTCGCAAGGAGACTCCAGGGGCAGTCGCTGCTCCATGGATACAGTGATAGCGACATGGCGGGCGATGTCGATGACCGAAAAAGCACCAACGGGACCTTGTTCTTCCTTGGCTTGAGCCCGGTGAGCTGGAATTCTCAAAAACAGAAGGTCGTTGCCCTGTCCACATGCGAGGCAGAGTATATCGCTGCTACCATGGCGGCGTGTCAAGGAATTTGGCTTGGCCGGTTGCTTGCAGACGTTCTAGGCGGAGCACCAAGGCTAGCCGAAATCAAGATCAACAACAAATCAGCTTTGTCCCTGTGCAAGAACCCGGTGCTTCATGATCAGAGCAAACACATTGATACTCAGTATCACTACATCCGGGAAAGTGGGGAGGACGGAGAGATCACGGTTGAGTTCGTCCCAACGAGCAGTCCATTGGCCGATATCCTGACGAAGCCGCTGAGTCGTGTTCGCTTCCAGGAGCTTCGTGATTTGACAGGCATCGTTGAGGTACATCACAAGCATCAGGATTAGGGGGAATTTGTTGATATGTTTTGTTTAATCCGGTGCTTTTTCATTTTTCGTCAGTTTGCATTAGTTAGCCTTTTCCCTTCTCAATTGGCATTTTGTTGAGCCGGCCATTTTGTGTGCGCGTCGTGCGCGTCATGGTGTCATGTGTTGAGTCATGGAGCTCTCACTGGAAATCAGGTGAGGTGCGCGTCATGGGATCGTGGCCCTCAACCACGATGTTAATTCTGTTCAATAAAAAGGAGAAGAAGACCGAAAAGCTACGAAAGTTCTAACCAGCACCAAAAACTCCTGTATTCATTGTCTTCTAGAGTGTGTGCGTGAATTCTCCTGATTCCCTCTTCCAGATCGCGTTGTGTGTTTGAGTTGAGCTTGTGTGTTGATCGGAGCCCGGTGGAGTGCTAACAATGGGTATAGAGAGGATCTCTGCTGCGTCCTAGACAGTGAACAGGACATTGAACAACGGCAGTGGCACTTGGGAATTGCCGGAGCCTGAATGGGCTAAGAAGATTATGTTGATGGTGCCTTTTGCGCGGAATCGACTAATAAATGTAGGTATTGGCATTATTATTCGTGATAGCTCTAGGCTCTAGCTCAGTCCTATTGTCCTCTTGGCGGTATATACGGCATTGGGCAGCTGCGAAAGATTTGGGTGTATCCAGGAGGCCTTAGCTCAGGTTGCTCAATGAATCCATATGCCAATAGTGCTAGAATCGTCATATTGTCTCAATACACTGAAAGCACTTAATTCTCATGAAGAGAACCGCACTAGATGGTGCCAGATCATCACCGAAGAGCATAGTAAGAAGGAACTGCTTTCAGAATTGATGATTCGTCATGATGGAAGAGGATACAGCAGCTAGTAGGACCAGGCCAGGGTTCACAGTGCCGATGGAGCTCCCGATGCCGTATGGGAGCAGTTTGTCAGCTTTCGTGGAAACCAACAATTTTTTGGACAAATTTCACAAACCAAAATTCAAATTTAAATTCCTGTGCTCGATTGCTTTGTCATCAAAGATATCAAAATTTCGAACAGTTTTACCAAGATTTTGATTGGAAGAATTGAAATCAACCGGCAATTAAACGGTAAAACAATGGTGAAGCCAATTGGAATTTACTGAAAACCGACGAATATTGTCGAGAAACTGATTGAAATTTACTGAAAACTTTTCTTTGCCAAGAAATGTGGAAAGTAGAGGAAAAATGCTAGGAAAATGGAAAAAATTATGTCAACGTGGGGGAACATTTCTGGCATGCACTTCCAAATAAATTTTATAACCTAATACGCAATATGCAATATATGTTATATTCTAGCTTCTAGCACATGGAGTTAGGAATACGTTAAAGGAGAAAATGGGCTAGCTGGGCCAAAGTTATGGACGCATGGGCCATGGGATGTGGGATTTTGGCCCACGAAATCCTTTATTACTTCAATTAAGCATTTTTTTCATTATTTCAATCATGTTCAGTTCAAAAACTATACTGGAATTTAATAGTATTTTGGAATTCTTTTATCCCAATATGTTCTACAAATATCATACTATTTATAGGATTTTTTTGAATTTTTTTGTTATTTATCAATTCAAATTTGAATTTGGATGAAACCCACCGAAATTTCAGCCAAGTTCTACTACTGAGCCACATCGAAACATCGAAATTTCGCAAAAACCGACTGGTTTCCATCAGCGTTGTGAACCCTGGACAAGGCATTGTGCGGTGTGGTGAAACCATCCATGTTCCCACCTGCATTCAGACCTTGTTCTCAAAGATTGTAATAACTCTGTTTAGTTATCAACAAAGCATCCTCTTTTTCTTCCAAAAAAAATAATACATATTATTTTTTCTTAGCAGAAGCCCTAGAAGGTATAGTAGTTGTGGAAGTACGGGGGTATGACTCCGATCGAGATGGGTTTTGTTGGAGTGCGTAATCCGGTCTACTAATTATAGGCCATATAGGTTACATTGGGTCTGCTATATCATAGGTCTAACAAAAACCATAACTTTAAATTTTAAGCCTACTCAATCCAAAAAAACAGTATGATGGATGAGTATTGTCTCCACCCTTTAAGTTATACTTTCCTAACAACAATTATCGATATGAGACTAAACCCAACAGTTTATATCATAGAGCCTACAATATTACAATGTGGATTGGATTTCACTAGGAATATAATTAAGTCTAGGATTTACCGCTAGCCTTTAACTTTTTTAACATGTCTTATACGCACTCACGGGTGTGTATATAGATTCACGTTGGGTTTAGTGATTCATAGGGTAGAACCAATCGTTAGCCAAATTTTTCAAAGAAAAAACTAACTTATTTAAATAATGTGGAATTACAACCTTTATTTTTATTTTCAAATTTTTTTATGTATTAATTTATATAGTCTCATGACCTAAAAGGGACCTAGCCAAAAGTCTGTTAACTCAGAAGTGTAGATGGTTCGATGGGGCCCACAAGCAGTGATTCCATCCACGCGTATGAACCAAGGGAACATAAACATTTCGTTGCCTTTCTATGACTCAATCTAAAATGTAAAGAGGGTTTGAAATGGCAAAAACAGAACAACATTTTTACCAATGATGCAAAAAAAAAATAGTGGAATTTTGCTGTAACAGGTGCCAAAAGCAAACTCTTAATGCCCGGGTTGATTCTTATACAGTTATATACTCATCAGTAAATTATTTTCATAAAAGCAATCTGTATTTAAGTATTTTAGGGTTGCACTTGACATCCAGACTACACATCCAACACGGATGCTAGACATTTTATTGCTTCAGTGTGGCACCGTGGCTTGTCACGTGACACTTCTCCGTTCCTTGGCCACGTATAGTATCAAATTTTCAAGCGTTCCAGCGAAATAAAGCACACAACCGCGTACACGTACGGTCAATACCTGTGAGGAAGTCGTGAGCCGAGCGTGACATCATCGTCATTTCTTAAATATATTATGCTTTTCGGTTTTATCAGTCCTCATATTATTCATTAAACAAATATCTCTTCAAGACAAATATTCATTAAACGGGAAGTATTACTATACCAGATTTACTATTGTCGGTGTATAAACACCAATAGTAAAAATCTGGAGGAACTCCTTTGTGGGTTTGGTCTAGAGGATTGAATGTGTTCGTGTCGTAAATAGGCTGGTGAAGTAAATAAAACAAAAAGAATTATATAGATTCGGGCCACCCGAAGGTGTAAGTGCTCTACTTCTGTTGTGTTCTTGCTTCCCTCAGGGACACTTCCCAGCGAAGCGTACAAGACTTGGGCTCCGGGAGCCTATCTCTAGTTGTCCTAGAGATCAAGTTGGAGTTCTCTCCCTCCTTTCTTTTTTTTTGGGTCCTCCTCCCTCTGTGTAACCTTGGCTCTCCCCTTATAGTCTGCAGGGGAACCACAGTGGTTTCATAATGAGAGTTAGAGAACTATATATGCTGAGTCCTGTCTTGTGCAGGGCGGTGGGTCCAGCTACTCATCCTTCCGGAGCCTCCTCACTCAGCCAAGTGTCTGGGCACGGCCGTCAGAGGCATGCAAGGGAAAGCTGGGCTTGTCCCGTTAACCGTGGGACTAGCCCGTTTGCCTCACGCCGAAGATATAGGGGCGCGGTGAGACAGAGTAGGTAGCGTGGCAGTCCACCACGTCACCTGCCATCCCACAACCCTTATTAGAAAAAGGGCAATGATGGCCTGCGGCGTGGGATACAGAGTCGTCTTGTCCCCTACGCCTCTCATCAGGTAGATATACGTCCTGTTGCCCTTAATGACAGGCGCCATCATGTCATCATTAATGCCCATGCCCCCATGCACTCCTCAAGCTACTTGAGAGGAGCTCAACTCGGGGGCAGGGTGAGGTGGCGTCCTGAGCTGGGCTTGCTGAAGCCCTGAGCCGAAGGAGCGCCCCGAGCTTACCCCAGGGGGGCACGAGCTAGGGAGCATGCTGGGAGGACTCCCAGCACGACTCCGTGACGATTGAGGGCGGCCAACATCACCACCCCGAGCCGCCGACGATGGGGACTTTGGTTACCATTTCACCGACAGCAGCCCCCGGCCTCAACACCAAGCGATGGCCTGATGGAGGCTAGAGGTGAGGCCCACCTTCGTGGCAGCGCAGCCATGTTGCAGCACAGAGCCGCTTTGGGGGCCCGCCTGGCTGATCCACAATCCCTAGGCCGGAACCAGGGCTGACCACATTGTATGCACGCATGTGGGCAGCACGAAAGACGAAACGATAGTTGCCGCTTCGTTTCCTTACCCTGCCGCGCGCGCTTTTAGGGATATGGAATGATTATTCGTACAAGTCGAGGAGACGTTCCCTCGATTTATGCATGAGTGGGTGAAGGGACAGAGTGGATGAGATAGCGTATAAAATGGAGAAGGGCTGCGGGTACGCCGCCCTTCCGTACCTGCTTCTTTGGTCATTGATCTCCTCTTGCTCTCCGCTTCCCCTTGTCTCCTATAGCCCCCACCGTCCAGCTCTCAGCCATGCTAAGGGCGAATCACACCAGCCGCGCTGTGAGCAGCAGCTCTCTGCCACCCTCATACCTCCACGACGAGGCAAAGGCGGCGAGGGTTCATCGGCTGTTGCCGGAGCCCAATGCCAGAGGAGTGACAGTGGTGAGGGTTGGGGGCTCCTAGCCCGCTCCGAACGGGCCGAGGGAAATAATCTTCTTCCTGTCGTATGGATCGCCCGAACTTGTTTCGCCGTTGTCGGCATTCTACCTGCAAGTGCTGAAGACGTACGGCATCCGGCTAGCGCACTTGGTGCCTAATGTCGTGGTCATCCTCGCCGTTTTCGTGCACCTGTGCGAGATGTTCATGGGGGTGAAGCCATTGGTGGCACTATTCTGATGCTTCTTCCAGCTTCGATCGGTCGGGAAGAAGCACTCTGACGTCGAGGAGACCATGGGTTGCTACATCTTTCGCCCATGGGACGGCACTAAGCCCATGTACATCAAGTCGACTCTGCACTGGAAGTGGGACGAATGGCTCAACTGGGTGTACATTGGGAAGGAACCCCATGGGCGCCTTCTCTTTCCCACAGAACCAGCACGACACGCGCCAGCCTGGGTGGACGCCCCTGAGGAGGACCCCTGCTTCGACCTGGTGATCCGCTAGACCACCTAGTTGCGGGAGGAGGGGTTGACCTCCACGATAGAGATAGGCAACTTCTTGCGGCGATGGCTGGCGCCGTTGCAGGAGTGCTCTCACCCGGCGTGGCTCTACACCGGCGACCGTGACATGACGCAGACACACGTGGGCACGAGCCACAACTGGGGACGAGTGGAGCTGATGTACATGCTGAGGGTGGTTATCAGCCCTGGCGACATCCCTGCCAGTGAGCTGCCCAGGGAGGACCCAGCTCTCTGCAATGACTCAGGGCGGGTAGCCCTGCAAGCAATCCTGCCCAAGTGCGACGCCAAGGGCATACTAGAGCGCGCGTCTGGGATAGCTCCCGGGTCGATGTGGATTGCGGGGAACAACAACGATGGGGCTCGCCGTGACAGCAGAGCTGCTCGGGCCCTGGGGGCCAGTGTAGCAGGAGACGTTGTCGACCCCTGGGACTCGAGGAGGGCAGGCAAGCGCCCTCAGAGCCCAAGTCTGCTAAATTCTCACAACCCGCGGCCACCCCCATCGCCACCCTAGGTCGGTGTGCGACAACATATGGCGCACGACGCTGAGGCTAGCAGGTCGAGCCGGCTGCAGGATGATAGGGTCTACAGAGGCTCAGGGCCGGAGGTAGGAGAAACTAGCCTTGAGGCATGGCCTGTGCCAAGGAGGGGGGTGCCCACAGCCCCCCCTCGGCAAAAGAAGAAGACGACGTCGACGCCTAACAAGCGCCCCTTCGTGAGTTCTCCATGGGGCTTCGCCAGACCAAGGCCTAGATAAAAGCCTTTGTGACCATCTCGATTTGTGTGGCTTCATACTCGTCTCCTCTCCAGATTCTTGTTGGTTCTTCCTCCCCCTCATTCTACTCCACGTACCCCGGGCAGCCCAAGGAGGCGGGCCCTGCTCAGGGCCCAGGGGCCCCGAGTTCCTTCGGAGTTGGAGAGACTGAGGCGGCAGCGGCGCAACCTAAGGCCAACGTACCCCCTAGGAGGGGGTGGCCCTCGGGTCCCTACCACTGCCAAGGGGGATGGTCGAACCGGGGGGCGTGATCGTTGCCTAGGTCATTGAGTTGACACGTCCTTGACATCGTCATTCCAACGACGTGAGTGCACGTCACGTCTTGGGCCCCTGGCATCCTTCTCGGAAACCCCTTTATGAGTTCGGCCCAGGGGATTGAATGTGCTTGATTCGTTGTAGGTAGGCTGGTGAAGTAAATGAGACAAAAGGAATTATTCAAGTTTAGGCCACCCGGAGATGTAATACCCTACTCTTGTGTTCTTGCTTCCCTCGGGGATAGCTTCTAAGCAAAGCATACAAGACTTGGGCTCCTGGAGCCTATCTCTAGTTGGACTGGAGATCAAGTTGGAGTTCTCTCCCTCCTTTCTTTTTTTTTGTTCCTCCTCCCTCTGTGTAATCTTGGCTCTCCCCTTATAGTCTACAGGGGAATACCACAGTGGTTTCACAGTGAGAGTTAGAGAATTAGGTATGTTAAGTCCTGTCTTGTATAGGCCAGTGGGTCTGGCCGCTTGTCCTTCCAGGGCCCTCCTCAGAGCCAGTGAGGAGAGGAACAATGGCGGTCAGCCACGTGTTCGAGCGCGGCCATCGGAGGCTTGCAAGGGAAGGCTAGGCTTGTCCCGCTGACTGTGGGACCAGCCCGTTTTCCTCACCCCAAAGACATAGGGGCGCGGTGAGACGGAGTAGACGGCGCGGCAATCCACCACGCCGCCTGCCATCCCATGCCCCTTGTCAGAAAAAGGACAATGATGGCCTACGGCATGGGATGCAGAGCCATCTTGTCCCCATGTCTCTCGTCCGGTAAATATACGTCCCGTCATCCTTAATGGGTAAGGCGTGGGACGATCAAAGCAAGGAGATGGGCTCTATCGCATCGTCATTAATGCCACTGCCCCCATGCACTCCTCAAGCCACTTGAGAGGAGCTCAGCTTGGGAGTAGGGTGAGGTAGCGTCCCGAGCTGGGCTTGCTGAAGCCCTGAGCTAGAGGGGTGCCCCGAGATTACCCCATGGATGTGCAAGCTCGGGAGCATGCTGGGAGGACTCCCAGCACGACTCCATGACGACTGAGGGTGGTCCATGCCAACGTGGTGACGTGGCCTCAAGCCACCCTAAGTCACCGGTGATGGGGATTCTGGTTCCCATTTCACTGATAGCTATTGATCAAATGTTTGATTTTTTTGGATTCTATTAAACAACAACATTGGCCGTTGGATGTAACTTTGAGATTCGGGACGGGGAAAACTAGTTCGAAGTTGCACTTTTAATTTATTGTAGTTGCATTTTTAACTTGTTATAGTTGCCATTTATCGAGTATGCGTAAATTTAGTTATAAATTTGTGCAACTCAGTCATAAATATATGCAACTGCATCTAACTTATTAATCATACGTAATTTTAGTTATAAATTTGTGCAACTTAATCATAAATATATGTAACTACAATCGATTAATAAATTATTTTTTTCAAATATTTAATCAATAGACGTTCACTTCCTTACTATATACTTGCTACCTTTCTCCAACAAACTATCAATTGAATCTCACTGCATATTTTTTTTGTCAGTCTTTCCCAATTTAAAACCTTCAACTGCCATGTGGTCACGGTTTAATTAGCTAGTGCTGCATATGCTTGGCTACCGCGAGTACCGTCGCATCACCTGTTTTTGCCGTATTGGCAGTGGCAGTGCACGTATTCAAATAATTCAGATAGTACATGCTGGGTTTAGTCTTATATTAGTAATTGATGATAAAGAAGCATAATTTAAAAAATAGAGACAGCTCTCATCCATCAAACAGTCTTTTAGGTTATGTAGCTTAGGATCTAAATTCTAGTTGGGCCTATGGGGTGTAGGCCCAAAGTGACCTGGGTGGCCCACGCTTGGTGGTCCATACTATGTACTCTAATAAGTAGTATCAGAGATCAGGTGTGGAAATCTAGAATGATTTTCGAGGATCACACAAGGGTCACATTGGCTTTGATGTTGGTAATTGATGATGGATGAGCACAACATAAAAGATGAGAATACTAAATATGTTGATTATTTTTTAATTTAGTAGCTTACAACATGCTAATTATTAATTTCCAATTTTTAAATTAAACTAATATAAAAAACTAAATTTTAATACATTATGGTTAAAATATTGTGTATAAACTGCAGTTCAATCCAATAAATATAATTTGACGACATGTGCTAATATTTGACAATATGTATCTAAATCTGTTGTCTTCCACATGATTTGCAGTGAGTTATGTTAATTTTGAGTTAGCTTATACATTTGCTGTATTTGATTATTATGAAGAGTTGTATCTTTTAGCCATCTTTACAATCATGTTTTACTCGTATAGGCTATAGGTGCAGTGTTTAAGAGAAAACTATATTATGCTCCGTGCTTTGCTATAAAATATATGGATGAATGTATGTTAAATATTGTTAAAATAATACATGAATATATATTAAAATATTGTAAAAATAAGGTAGTGATGATGATGTGACATGCTTGTATGTTAGGCTCTAGAATCTAACAAGTTATTGATGTGGAATGCTTGTATAAGCTTTATGATATAATAATTGCTAATAGAGAATGATGTGGCATATTTACATGTTGAGCTTTAGAGTTAGTAAATTCTAACTTTATAGAAGATATAGATAAAATTTAGACAGAATACCCTAACATAATGAAATACCCTACATTAATTTACTCTTGCCCAATCTCTACAAATATTTTTAATTGCATATATTCAGTATATGTGAAATTCATACATTCTCTAGATTTATAAATGGCCAAGAACGATTAGAACGAACTTTATTTCACATTTTTAAATAGTTTATTTAGTAGTTTAAAAGTATACTATTGATCCAATTTTCAGGGTTTTTAAACAACCAAATTTTGCAAGCATCCACATAATACAGAATGTTGATAAATGCTATAGCATTTAGACTCCCTATATCTGACAATCCTTAGACATATGTTATTAGCTGTTGTGTAATCCGGGCTTTCAAAAAATAAATTCTAATTGAGATGAAGAAAAATTTAAGTTTGATGACCCCCCCCCCCCTAATACATATATAAAAATGTTACTATACATAGGCAAAATTAAATAAACCATTAGTGAGAATATATAATAAGATTTCATAAGGCTAACTTGGTCTCCATGTTTCCATTTGGATTGGGTCGATCTATATATATGTAACGTCAGCATTAGACATTAGCTTATATGTACTTTATCTCTATTATTATAAAAATATGGATGGTTTCCGTTCATCCGTCATCACTGATATCAGCATGACATCCGCTCGTGCTTGTCCGTGCGTCAACACTAGGGAGGGTCTACCGCTCCTGGCGTTTCGCCACCGCCGCCGTCTCTCCTTGCTTCCTCCCCTTGCTCCTCGCCCGACTTGTGCACCCCACCACCCACCCCTCCCTCTCCTCCTCCTTGGTTCATTCCACCTCTGGGTTGCTTTCTCTCTCGTCTGCTCCGATCCAATCTTCCTCTTTCTCTGTTGCACTGGTGTAGACCCTGACTCGGAGATCATTAGCTTTGCCAAAAGGACAGCCAAGGTCCTCAAGCTGCTGTCCAACTTCGTCCCCTAGATGCTCCACTCCATCCAGGTACCACCCCCCTTTGGATCCCATCCTTCTTAGGGCATTGGAGATTTTTCATACAGGGTATCCTATAATCTTGCATTTTGAAGCATTATTAGTACTCTTATGTGTTCTTTGTATGGTTCTAACAGGGGCAATTGGCCAAGTTCCGTTCCTACGAGGGAGAGGAGATATAGATCAGGGAGAAGATTGTGCCCCTCAAGGTTTGCTTGCCTTCTGTTGCTAACTGCAGATTGTGTTTGTACCTTTTGTTTCAACCATATGAATGGAGTGGTGGTGAATGTACAGATTGACCTCCGGATAAACAGTACTGTAATCAGAGATTGACCTTCGGCACCCTCTCCTCCGTCACGCCCCCTCCGCCACCTGCTGCCTCCTCGACCACACCAACTCCACCTCCTCTTCTCTGACCGTGGTCACCCCTCCAACCCTCCTCCTTGTGAACCCTCCCACTAGAGCCGACCTCCCCCTCCCATCTTCCCCCTTCGACGCCTTCACCCCCATCACCCACAGCTAGAGTGGAGATGCCAAGGAATGGTGTATCCCGTAATCTAGCCACCTACAACACCATGATTTCAATATTTTGCTACTACGGTGGAGATGATGATGCTCTCAATGTGCTGAAAGAAATTAAAGCACAATAGTGTAAGCCTGATATTCAGTCATATCAACCGCTTCTTTGACTTTTTTTAAAGCAGAAGAGGCCAAGACAATACCGTCCGACACTTGTTGAATGAACTTACCAGCAAACATAATCTAGGTTTAGATCTTGATACATACACCCATCTGATACATGGTCTTTGTAGGCTTGGTGATACTAAGTGGGTGTGGAGGCCATGGGCCCCGGGTACCTTATGAGAAACATTAAGGCCACATTACCTTGTATGATAAGAAAAGGATATAGTCCTAATTGGGTACGTTGTATTCTTAGAAGTAAATCCCTTGGTCAGAGTCCAACTGGGACTCCTACCTTGTAGCCTTACCTCCTCAGTATATAAGGGGAGGCAGGGTGCCCCTTGAGGGCGAAGCAGAATCTCATCAAAGAAACCTCGAAGGCAATATACCACAGCTGAAAGTAGGGTATTACCTCACATCGAGGACCTGAATCAGGATAAATCGTCTCATGTTCCTTTGCAATCCATCAAGTTTAGGTCTCACGAGTAGCCCCATATTATTATTGCCGGTATAAAACATCAACAGTTGGCGCGCCAAGTAGGGGCATTGGCGAGATCATCTTCAACAAGCCTGATGAATCCAATCACCGGAGTCGACGGCATCAGCTTCTTCCATGGGCATACAATCAGATTCGGGAGCCTCGACTTCATCGCCGATGAATTCGGTAACCTCACCCTGTCCGACTCGGATTCGATCCGATCGGCCAGGCACCAAGCCGACTCCACGCCAGTCAACCTACGTAACGCTGCAGCAATCTTTGGCGACATGCTGCGGCAATCCCCAAAACGCTTGGGTCCAGTGACAACTCTTTATTTCGGTGTTCGACTCGGACTCAGTCTTGAGCCAGCCGAGTTCGGGCTAAGAGAGAAGGAGATCGTCAATCTCCCATTTGGACCCAGCGGCGCCACAGAAATCTTCAATCAGCATCTGATGCGGCAGACCTAATGTGGGTGCCATGGGCCCCGGGTACCTCATGACAAGCATATGGGCCACTCGGATAGAGGATGGGCCTAGCCTTGTAAATAGAGATATAGCTAGATTCGGCAGACTTTGCCTTGTATAGAAAGAAATATACAGTCCTAGTCGGGTGCGTTATATCTCTAAGAGGAGATTCCTTGGCCGTAATCCGGTTGGGACTCCTACCTTATAACCCTGTCCCCCAGTATATAAGGGGGGGCAGGGCGCCCCATGGGGCAGGTTGAGTTGGTTCACCAGAATCACCACCACAAATCCTCAAAGGAATAACACCACAACTGGATGTAGGGTATTACCTCACATCGAGGGCCTGAATCAATATAAAATCTCTGTGTGTTCTTTTGCAATCCATCAAGTTTCCATCCGCCGAGTAGCCCCATATATTTATTGCCGGTGTAAAACATCGACAGTTGGCGCGCCAGGTAGGGGCTTCGGCGCGATCTACATCTACAAGCTCGATGGATCCAGCAACCGGAGTCGACGGCGGCAAACTCTCCCCCGGAGATACAATTTCATTCGGAAGCCCTCGACTTCGTCACCGACCAGATCGGCAATCTCACCTTGGCCGACTCGGACTCGATCCGATCTGCCAGGGAACCGGCCGACTCCGCGTCAGTCGGTCCACACGACGCTGCAGCAACCCTCATCGACTTGTTGCGGCAACCTTCATCTTGTCCGGGTCTTGGGACAACTCTTTCCTTTGGTGTTCGACTCGGACTCGGCCTTGAGCCGGACAAGATCGAGCTAAAAAGGGAAGAGATCGTCAATCTCCCGTACAGACTCGGCAACGCCACGGATATCTTCAGACAACATCCGACGCGGCAAACCCGATCCTCTGGAGTTCGACTTGGATACGGCCCAGAGCCGCTCGAGATCGGATCTAGGGAGGTCAGAGTTATAATCACCCCCATCGACTATTCCGACTATGACTCTCAGTCAGACTACGACTCTCAGTCGGATTCCGACTCTAAGTCGTACAGCAGTTCGGCAAGCTTCTTCCCGCCACGAGAAATCTTCATGGCATCCAAAGGCTCTACTCCTACTCAGGAATCATGCCGACTACACGAGCAGCAAGAGGAGGAAGCACACCGACTGCGAGAGCAACAAGAGGAAGAAGCAAGACGCCGGCACGACGATCTACACAGGGCCGGGCGGATTGTACAACAACAAATTCCCCAAACCCGAGTCAGCGACCACGACGTCTTCTTTACTCCTCAACAGAACATCGTGGCCGCTGCGACTCTACTGGATACACTCCAGTTCGGGCCTGATCACCAAGCCACCCCGACGATCGCAAGGATAAAAGCCATGCTTACCGCTGCTGCATGTCAGCAGCACCAACAGTCGGGTGATACCCTCATACCGACCAACCGGTCGACATCCCCAACGGCAGTCTCATCTACCTCAAAGCGACGCCGAGCAACTGGCTCCAGTCAGCCGCATACGGAGGCACGTCAAGCGTCACTCGGCAACCCCAACGACAACTGGCGACGTCAAAGCAACCGCTGGGATGATTAGGACCTCCGAGACCGACTATGGCGCAACCTTCGGCAAGACATCATCACTCGGCGCCGTGAACGAGAAGAAGATGAGCAACGCCAACTGGAAGACAAGAACAAGCGTTTCGGCCTCCACCACGAGCGGTTTCGCCGCCGTATTCGGAGTCGGAGCCCTCATGAAGACGAAGGCATACCGGCCTTCACCCAGGAGCTACAACAGGTCGACTGGCCGTCAGGTTCCAAGCCTACAGGCATCGACAAATACGACGGCAAGACCAATCCCGAGTCCTGGCTCACGGTCTACACTCTGGCAATCCGAGCAGCTGGAGGAAATCACAAAGTCATGGCTAACTACCTCCCAATCGCTTTAGCCGACTCGGTGAGGACATGGCTAACGAGACTTCCCAAGCAATCAATCGGCTCCTGGGGAAAACTCCGGGAACGCTTCATTGCCAACTTCCAGGGAACATACGAGAGGCCATCTTCCGAGTACGACATGTATCAGTTACATCAAAGGAAGAACGAGTCTCTTCGTGACTTCATCAAGAGGTTCTCTGAGAAGAAGAATTCAATCCCAATGATCAAGGACGAGGTCGTCATCGCCGCCTTTCGAAAATGAGTCAAAAACACCTCGTTCATTGACAAATACACGCGGAAGCCTCCTAACTCTGTCAAGGCTTTATTCGACAAGGCGAACAAGTACGCCAACTCGGCTGATGCTGTGGCTGAGGTCCTCGATGACAAGAAGGCACCCTGACAAAAGAAGTGGGATGGCACCAACGACACGGTCCCGACTAAAGTCAGGAGTCGCAAACACAAGTCAGACGGCTTCATTGTGGCAATCGGTCACAACCGTCTTTGACTTTCAACAACTGAAGATTATCAGGACAACAAGTGACAAGCTCGGGGGCTCAAAAGCCCAAACACAAGGATGGCATCCCCACTCCCAAATACCGCATAGCTAAGTCGCTCTCTGATAAATAGTTCTTCATTTGGCCTTGCCATTGCTGCAGCCGCTTACACCTAATAGGTGCACAAGCTGCACTTTTTTCTGTCTTTTTCTCTTAAATGATTGCAAAAGTATTCGAGTAGCATAAATCTTGATCCGTGAAACTTTGCTCCATGAAAGACGAACTCAAGTCACCCAAAACGCGTGTCTGGGAAAGAGCCATGAGCCAACTCTCGCCGCTCGGGGGCTATGATTAGTTGAGTTGGTTCACCAGAATCACCACCACAAATCCTCAAAGGAATAACACCACAACTGGACGTAGGGTATTACCTCACATCGAGGGCCTGAACCAGTATAAAATCTCTGTGTGTTCCTTTGCAATCCATCAAGTTTCCATCCGCCGAGTAGCCCCATATATTTATTGCCGGTGTAAAACATCGACACCTGATCCCCTGGAGTTCAGCTCAGATATGGCCCAGTGCCACTCAAGATTGGATCTAGGGAGGTCGGAGTCGTCATTACTCCCACCAACTGCTCTAACTCCGACTCTCAGTCGGATAGCAGCACAGCGAGCTTCTCTCCACTACACGAAGTCTTCATGACATCTAAGGGCTCAACTCCTACTCAAGAGGCACGCCGACTATGCAATCAGCAAGAGGAGGAGGCCCGCCAACTACAAGAACAACAGGAGGAAGATTCAAGACATCTACAGGCCAAGCGCGATGCCTACAACGACAATCTGCGCAAGGCTGGGCAGACTGCTCAACAAGAAATCCTCCAAACCCGAGTCGGCAACCACGACGTCTTCGTAACTCCTCAACAAAACGTCGTGGCTGCTTCCACCTTACTGGATACACTTCAATTTGGGCCTGATCATCAGGCCACCCCGACGATTGTGAGGATCAAAGCCATGATCACCGCTGCAGCATGTCAGCAGTGGCAACAGTCGGGAGACACTATCACGCCCAGAAATTCACTCGAATTTCCAAAGCTAATTTGTGCAATAAATCCTCGTCTAGGAATTAGCTGAGGTACACAAATCGACAATTTGATAAACATAACCAAAATGATAAATACTTACAGAAAAGGCACTTAGTCCTTACACAGAGGAAAACTATAGCGGAAACGGCAACTAGTGTAGCTTTAGCACCAAGCCACAGGCAGCTCAACTGGGGTATAAGCCAAACACCAAACTTCACCACCCCGCAAAGCTTCACTCTGATGATTGCAATAATGCAATACTGAGTACCACCCACCGTACTCAACAAGCCACACACGAAATGCAAAATAATGCAACAGGAATTCCAAAGGAAAGGCATAGTATGGCTTATTTGTGTAAACAATATTTAAAATATTTGTACTTAAAATCATTAGAAACAATATAGTTTAATTATTATCAACATTTAATCAATCTCTGAACAGCGCTCCAACGCAATTCAGGCCCAAACCATAACTCTCCAAACTAGAGCTATCAAGTTCCACCAATTATCAGCATTAATAAGTAGTGTGGGACTAATCACAGAAAACATTGCTAGGCTTGCTCATTAACCACGAGCACGGCTATTCGAACAGTTTTACTCTGGCCAGAGGTGTACAACTTTACCCACAAGACACAATCTCAACATCATGTCAACCATGTGTCGCGATACTCGTAAGTACCCAAATAGAGATTGTGACAAGACTCTTCGCATAACACGCCCAATAGAATGACCACCCGCTGTCGATGCTCTGCACTAGCAATAAAACTATAGGGCTACTCGGCGAAGGTATATTCAGTGAGGAACACAGAGAGGATTTATACTGGTTCGGGCCCTTGATGTGAGGTAATACCCTATGTCCAGTTGAGGTGTTATTCCTCTGAGGTGGTTTTTGATCAATGATCTTCCATGCCCTAAGGGGCGCCCTTCCTCCCCTTATATACTGGGGGACCGGGGTACATGATAAGGATCCCAGCCGGATACGGCTAAGAGATTTCCTTCTTAGAGATAGAAACCTATCCAACTAATACTGTTATTCCTCATTGTACAAGGTAAAGCCTACCGGGTGTTATCTTATCTCTAATTATATGGTTCGGCCCATCCTCTATCCGAGTGGCCCATATGCTGGTGGCGAGGTACCCGGGGCCCATGGCCTCCACACCCGCCAAGTCCCCAGTAGAGGTGGCCCAACCTCCAGGCTAGAGAAACTCTTGGCTCCCAAACATATGGTCTTATTGGCACTGCCATTGTGGATTTATTGACACTACCACCTATCAACTAAACACACCATGGTTCCTCCTGCTGGGACATGCTACACTACAAGTCTAGCCGTTGCCCATTCTGGTTTGTGGTTAGTATGGATATTGCTTCACAACAAGTAGTCCACGAACTGGTCCTTAACTGTCATGAGCACCGCTAGCAACATTCACAATCCTGGTGCTCACAACCCACCATTCAATCAAGTTTTAGTTGGCACAATTAATTAACCAAGCACGACCATAGTCGTGAAGACATAGCCATTGTCCACTAATTATTGATAAGTGATTCATTAACTTCCCCACATAAAATGACGCTACAATTTCTAAGCAATGGCTATGCAAATTCTAAATAATCTAGCCAGATAAATAATTAAACACCCGGCTAGTCAATATTATTTACCCAGGGTATTAAGGTAAAAGTATTAGTATCAAATTGGCCATAATAATCACGGAATATCGGAATAATAATAATCACACATATAATGGCATTCCAAAATATTTCATGCAATAACGTTAAAACAAAATAGTTTTCACAATTAGGATCAACATGCTCAAGGAGATTGTCGTGTGACTTGCCTTACAAAAGAAAACGTCTTCAGCAAATCTTCCGAACTCTTCCGCAAAATCCGCAATCTTCCGAAACGGCGATTATACACGACTACACGCAAAATGATGAAAAACCCTAAGAAACTCCAAATAAACAGTACATAAAAGGGTAGATTATGATTTTAGATAAATTTAGGAAGAAGAACGGGTTGAATCGAAGTTCAAACAGAAAAGATACGGCTTTCGGAAGATCGAATTTAGAATAAATCCGAAAAAGGAAAAGAGAAAGAATATTCTCCGAAATATCCCTTCAGAATTGATTGATAAAGGAATTATTTTTGAATAGGTAAATGCGTGGAACCCACTGGTCAGTGTCTGGGTTTATGGTGGACTAAGCCCATGGAATAGAGGAGGGTTTGGTACACTGATGACAAGGATGGACATGTGGATAGAACCACTGAGGTGGCACGATGAGATGGCACGTAAGGCTGACGTGGCACCGGATTGAGTTACGGAAAATCAAGGGCTGGAATTGGATTTAGAAAATCAGATGGTTCAGATCTACCCCGAGGCTTTATGGAAATCCGACGGCTCGGGGCTGATCTAGATTAGATCGGACGATCGAGATGTCTCAGGATCAAGACGTAGGACCCAGTCGTCATCCACCGGAGAGGGAACCAACGGAGGGGCCCACATGTCATTCTCTGGGGGGTGCTGCCGACGGGGTCCGCCGGCAGTGGCACAGAGGTGAGGCGAGCTCGCCATGCCACTCGGCCGGGGAGGTCGGGGCGACGGCTGGCAACAGCGACACAAGCGACGGCAATGACCGATGTGGGACGGCGGTTGACGACGGGTGGTAGGCCGGTAGAGGGACCACAAACCCAAGGTGACGTCTTGCCGACCAGGGAGAACGGGAGGCGTGGACGGCAGTGCCGGAGTTGGGGAAACAGAGACGGGTGTCAGCTTCGAGGCTCACTGTCACACCCTGACTTTAGCCACACAAAATTATACCTGAGAAAAATACCCAAGAAAATAAATTTAAAAAGGCTAGAGGAAGTAATTAAAGGTGTAAAATGCAAGATAATAAATTATCGTGGCCGGGAATATTTTTCTTGTATTCTCTGTGCCAAAATACATTAACTAGTTTTTTAGTGGAATTTTCAGAGCACAGGAACTATTTTTAATAAATCAAAAACGCTTATCGGAATTTAAATTGTCCTGGAAAATCTTTTTCCATTTTCCTTTCTCTTTTTCTTCTGTTGGATCAGCGGCCCGCTCCTGTGCCGACCTCCCTCCCTGTGCGCCCGCAGGCCGGTTCCCCTCCCCGACCTCTTTCTCCCCGCACTGGGCCGGCCCACCCCTCGCCCGCGCCCCTCGCCCGCGCCCTCGCTCGTGCCCGCGCCCGCGCGCCTCCCACTGACAGGCCAGGCCCGCCTGTCAGCATCGTCTTCCTCCTCCGTTCGAATCGGGCGGAGGGGAAAATCCCCGGAGCCGTCCGATCCGGCGCCACCTCCCGCCTCCTCCCGCGCTCGCACTCGGTTCAAACGGGCACGGACTGAGTCCGCCCCACCTCCCCGAGTTCCCCGGCGTCCACGCCCCCTCACTCCCACGAATCATGCGCACTATCTCCACACCGCCACTCTCTCTCCCGTGCGCGATTGGAGCCGTTCGGCCTTGATCTCTCCCGGTCGACTGCATAAAAAGCCCCTCCGCCCTCTCCTCCATTTTCCCCCCAACACACCGAGTTTCCCCGTACTCTAGAACCCCCTCACCACCACGCAGCCGAGCTCCCCCGTTTTTCGCCGATTCCGGCCACCACACGTCGCTGTTCCGGACGCCACCAGGCCATACCGCCATCACCTCCGCCGTGCCACACCGCACCTCGGCTGCCACTTCGTGGAAGCCAAAGCCCACTGGACTGCCCCGCCCATGCGCACTGTGAGTATCGGCCCTCCGCCTCCTCTCCGGCCGGTGATTCCCGCCGCGCCGCGTCTCCATTCTTCGCCCTAACTCCACTTCTGTCCTCCTCATCCTCCAAGATGCCTCAGCAACTGCCTCTTGCCCGTTCCCCGCCGTCGGAGCTTCGTCGCCGACGTCGTCCCGAAGCCGCCGCCGTTTTTTCGTCACCACCGTCGTCTTCGCGCCGTCGCTCGCCGTCACGAGCCACCGGTGAGAACCCCCTCTGTTTTCCCGTTCCATTCCGCCCCTCCGTATGGTCGCCGCCGCACCGGGTGGTCGCTGTCGGCGACCATTGGGTCACGTGCATGCCGCCGCCTCCCACTCGGGGTGGCCGGCTTCGACCGCCGCTCCCCGGGGCTGTCCGATCTGCTAGGTGGCAGATCAGGGCCGCCCGCTCACTCGCCCGCGTGGTTGCCCGCGGTGGCGTCACGTGGTGCGCCCGCTCTCGGCCGTGGTGGACTTGGTCCACCGTGTGCCCGCCTCTGTGCACCGCTGGCCAGTGGGGCTGCTGGTCAGCGCCGCCTCTCCCTCCGGTGACGTCATTAATTCGGTTTAATGCGCAATAAATCGCCTGTTAATTATATTTACACTGAAAATAGCAGTAAAACTTCAATAAATCATAACTAATTCATACGAACTCCGATTAAGTCCATTCAAATTTCATTAAATCCAGAAAAATGCCAAGAATCCATTAAAAATACTTTTAGCCCATGTTTGATTGCCCCATGTACTGTTTTTAATTATTTATGCATTGTTTATTTAGAATCCGACGCCGGTAATTCTCCCGCATATTTCGAGATCGTAGCTGAGTACCTTGAGCCGGAGCAAGGCAAGTCGCACTATTGCTTTGATCACTTTGTACCTATTTTTTGCTAAATTGCTTTGTTTACTCAAATAAACTGCATTATTTTAATATTTCATGTGGGTGGCTATTACCTATGCAATGTTAGGACTTAGCCGTAGTTTTGAAACCTGAACCCTTGTCACCTAGGTAATAATGTGATTAGATTACAGTTCTTAGGATACTTAGCCATGCTTAGCAACCTAGCTCACATTGGAATTAAATATTATTTCTTTTATATGATTCGATAGGCTGATGTTAAATTATTAAAACTTGACCTAAATGGTGGGCTATGGGTGTATGGTTTTGCTTGTCACACCCATGGCAATTAAGGACTGGTTCGCGGGAACCACTTGGGCAACTTCCCGTACTTTCCACAAGCCACCGTGGGCAACGGCTGGGCTTGAAGCGTTTCTTCTCCCTCTCGTAGGCACCGAAGAAGAGGGTGAGTGGGATGGAGTTGGGTCGACCCGGGGTAGGGTTGATCGGCTGCTGGATTCACCGTGGCGCAAGGGGGGTAGCCTGGCCAATATGGCATGCCCTGTCGGCAAGTGCAACCTCAGCGTGGTGTGGATGGTTAGGGAGGGGTTTCGTGAACGGTCCTGTCACAGCCTCTCACGGGATATCGTGGTGATGTACTGGCACACGGGAACGTGTGTGGGGCTGTGTCTTGTGGGTACAGTTGTACACCTCTGATCAGAGTAAAACTATTCAAATAACCGTGCCCGCGGTTATGGGCACATTGGCCAAGACTCACCGTGATTAGTCTCACCCTAGATAATTAATCCGGTTTTATCAAACTGGTGTTGTGGAAGGTGTTGAGTCCGGTCGACGTGGTTGAGTTGACCGGGGGGTGACCGGTTAGCGTGGCGTAACGCTAGTCGGTGGAGACTGGTGAGTGTGGTGTAACTCTCATCAGTGACACCTGGTGGTCGTGGTGTAACTTCCATCAGCGCGGCCTGGTCAACGTGGTGTAGCATTGATCGGGAAAAGCTGGTCAGCGTGGTATAACGTTGTCCGGTGGTGACTGGTTAACATGGTGTAGCGTTAATCAGTGGAGTCCGGGTAACGTGGTGTAACGATACCCGAAGGTGTCTGGTGAACGTGGTGTAGCGTTCATCAGTGGAGACTGGTTGACGTGGTGTAGCGTCGATCAGTTGGGAATGGTTGGGCCTGGTTAACGTGGTGTAACGTTAATCAGTGGAGAATTAATATGGTTAAATGAATCAACTTTTTACTGTTTGCGAACTACTACTATTTGCAACTGCTTTTATGCAAAACAAATCCTATCCCATCTTTGTACCCTGCGCATATGCATAATTGTGGGTGTGATTTGTTGAGTACTGTGGGTGGTACTCAGCCTTGCTCCAATTTTCCCCCCAGTGTTGAAGAACGCATCAGATGAAGATCATTCTGAGGAATAGGCTGGCTCCGCTGTCAAGTTGCTTGTGGGGATGGACGCTGCCGATGGACCCGCTGTTTATAGACTATCTTTACCTTTTTCCGCTACATTTTTGTAATATAATTTTACTCTGTTTGTAAGACCCTCTGTATGGCAACTTGGATTTGTGTACCCTGGCTTTCCTGGGCAGGGATTTATTACACATTAATGTTCAGAATTTCGGTGCGAATTTCTGGGCATTACACTCACCATTGGCGGCGACAACCACGTTGGCGACGGCCACGGCAACTGCGGCCGAACGGCGGTGCGGGCTCCTCGCGCGGCAGCGGTGACGGCACTAGATGGCGGTGGTAGGGAGCAGGGGCGACCTAGGTGGCTACGCTCGGGATGTAGGCGTAGGGGTGGAGCAACGGAGGCGCGGCGAGGGGCAGCGAAGCCAAGTGACGGCGGCTGGCGAAGGAGGCGCAGATGACGGTGTCGTCCGCAGCAACCAGCGGCAGGGCCTCGCACAGCGGCTGCGGCTTGCTTGCTGAAGCAGAGGAGAAGTGGCGGAGGAGGCGCCGGGGCGGCGGCATTGGCTTGGTGCAGCGGCACTCGGGAGAGCAAGGGCGGATAGGGCAGCGGCGGCTAGGGCTTTCGAGGCAAGAGAGGCGGCGGCTCTACCTTTATAGGGGAGGGAGTCCGGGGCGGCAACGGATGGCGGCGGCGGGCGCGGGCGTCGTGGCGGTGTCGGGCCAGCGCAACTGCGGGCCGAGGCCGAGGGGAGGCACGAGGCCGGGGTGGAGAACGACAGTGGCAAGCCTAGCTGGGTGGCGGCTCAGGGGAGCTCGGCCTGAGCCCTAGATGGAGCCGCAAGGAGAGAAGAAAGAAGAGGAGGCAGGAGGAGGAAGGAGGAGGAAGAAGAGAGGAAAGAGAAGCAAGGGGAAAAAGAGAAAAAGGAAAAGAGGAGAGAGAAAAGGAAAAAGAGAAGGGTTTTTCTGGAAATTTCCAAAATTTTGGAATTTGAATTTTAGAATTATTTCAAGGAATAAATAAAGGTATTATAATTTAGGGCGACGTTCAGAATTTCGGAATATTGCGAACGTTGGTATATATATGTTTCGAAACTCGAAAATGTCGAAGCACTTTTGGAATCGAAATATTTCTTTGGAATCGGGGAGATTCAACGAAATTTTTGGAACCTTCTGTCGATGTTTTACACCGGCAATATGATTATAGGGCTACTCGTCGGATCGAAACTCGGTGGACTGCAAAGGAACACGGGGAGTTTATACTGGTTCAGGCCCTCAATGTGAGATAATACCCTACGTCCAGTTGTGGTGTATTCCTTTAAAGAAGATGATTCTAATGAATCTCTGTATGCCCTTAGGGGGCGCCCTGCCTCCCCTTATATACTGGGGGACGGGGTACAAAGTAGGAGTCCCAGCTGGACTACGGCCAAGGGATCTTCTCTTAGAGATATAACCCACCCGACTAGGACTGTATATTTCTTATCGTACAAGGCTAAGTCTGGTGAGCTCTATCATATCTCTAATTACAAGGCTAGGCCCATCCTCTGTCCGAGTGGCCCATATGCTTGTGATGAGGTACCCGGGGCCCATAGCCTACACAGCAGCCCCTAAGACCTTCATAGTTGAGTCACAGCTGATGCCGAGTGCTCATCCTCCACAGTGAAGATTGCCCAAGTGCATTGCTCCCGAGTACTCTTTGTCCGAGTGCTTCTTCTTCCTGAGTTCTGCTTCATGTCAGCTGGCAGCGAGGCTATGAAGGGCTCTATGTAGAAGTATGAATAATGTGTGCCAAATAGGCGCCCCTATTAGGTGTAGCCCTTGACTTTGTGCTTAATTGTGAAACAATTAAACATAAAGTCAAAGATCTTTAACCTTGTAGTCTTTCCCGAGTAGTACACTACTGGTATATGAGACTCTTCAGCATCATATCAGCCAGAAATATTTTATAGTCTTTCCCGAGTAGTACATCACTCGGAAATTAGACTCTTCAGCTTCTTGTCAGCTGGAAAAATATTTATAGTCTTTTCCGAGTAGCGACCAACTCAGAAGTTAGACTCTTCAGTGTCATGTCGGCTGGAAAAATATTTGCTCATGGCAAATGTTGGCCAAGCATGTAGGCCTAGTACCACTTTATGAATTTTAATCCAACATGTGATCAAGTGTACTTGAGAGATACCTGCATCCCATTTTTAATGAAGATCAGCTTGTGACCCTTATAAGGATATATCCCCAATATCTGGTGAATAATACAGATATCTAAACACATGTGTTCAGCAGTCGGCTTTCATGAAGCATATCTGATTACTCAATCAGTCTCTGTTGGTAGCACCAACACTGTGTTTTTAACACAGCCCGCGAGCGGCCCAAATTGAGCGTGCTACTATAGAAACTCATATCTTGGTGGCCCAGTACCGAATTTGTAGACACAAGCCCACTTATTGGTACAGGCTCTATAAAGGCGAGGAGAGAGAGAAAAGATTCCCTCATATTCTCCATTCTGCCAATCACTTCGTCTTCCAGCTCCCGCGCTGAAATTTCGTGCCTCGCCTCGCTAGGGTTTGCCATTGTTAGCTCTTCCCTCACAAAACTCGGGCGATCCCACTTCTCCACGTCCATTCCAAACCTCCAACAACATTTCCCCCAAATCTTCTTGCCCTTAACCATGCCGAGGGCTTCAGATATCCCGGAGGCGTCGGATGAGGTTTGGCCGACCTCAGATTGCGGTCTGTCCAAGCTAAAGTATTTGGAGAGGTTGCTGCGACTGCAAAGCGGTGATGTCATCCATTGGCGTCCGGCTAAAGGTGAATCGGTTCCGAAGCCCCAGGCTGGTGAGACTGTTGTTTTCACCTCCTTTTTCGACCGGGGTGTTTCTCTTCCATCTTTCGATTTTCTCCGCCAGCTCCTTGTCTTCTATGACCTAGAGTTGGTGAGCCTGAATCCCAACTCCGTCTTGCAAATTTCTATATTTGCATCTCTTTGCGAGTGTTTCCTGGGTGTGAAACCCCATTTGAATCTTTTTAGATATTAGTTCCACATCAAGCCCCACCCCTCCAAGAGCAAAATTCAAGTGATTGGGGGGGGCCAGCATCTAGCTTCAGAGCGAGATGAAGAAAATCTATATCCACATGCCCATGAAATCTTCTCTCAAAGGCTGGCATAGGGAGTGGTTTTATTGTTCTGATCTTGAACCCTCCCTGCCTCCATTTACTGGTCTGCCTCCGGTGGTCTCGCCCAACTGGACTTCTGTGCCCAGCTTTGAGGAGATAGGGCAGGTTTACATGCTTGTTAGCAAGATTGATCAACTGAAGAGCGCCGGATTGACTGGTCCATGGGTAGCCAGGCGCTTCTTGACCCGTCGTATCAGGCTGCTAAAGTTGAGGAGTCACTTCGGCTGGGACTACAAGGGCAAAGGCGATCCCAGCCGGGAGTATCTCGACCTGACCGACAAGCACAAGGTGACCGACATCCTGCTGGATTATTTTGCCAACGGAGTAGTCAAGACTGAAGACTTAGAGCGGTTTGTGGCGGCTTATAGCCAGAAGAGGCCGCGTCCGGAGGTAAAACTTGCTGATGCAGATCTGCTGTCCATATGATGAATGCTTGCATACTTGTATTCTTGATTGCTTCTGCGGTGTGTGATGTATATTGTTAAACTGCTTGCAGTCATGTGAGGAGTTTGATGAAGACTCCCAAACTTTGTCGACCGTGAAGTCGAAGAAGAGGCTGTTAAGTCCCTCTGCTGCCCAGCCCGACTCCAAGAGAGCGGGGAAGAAGCCTGTCGCAGACCAGGGCAAGAAGAAAATTAGCAGGCCGAGTGCTGCAGCCGGGAGCCTAAAGATTAAAGACACCACTAGCACAGCCCCCAGGCCGCCGAGTCCAAGGCCGAGACCAGCAGTGCCAGGCTCAGCAACATCGAGCCCAAGAACAACACGGCCGAGTACAAGGTTGTCAACGAGCCATAAGGCCGCGCCGCCGATTGTCCCAGTGCCCCAGTCGGCTGCTCCAGAAACCAGGCCAGCTAAGAAGAAGACGCCGCCGCCGACTGCCGTGCCATTGAGCCCGGCAGCCAGCAGCCCTTCACTGCCGACAACTGGAACCCCCAAATGGAAGTTCAAAAAATCCAAGAGGTAAACAACTTTAGATCTTCTGAAAATCTTGTTCAGCATTGTAGTGTCTTGATGTTTAGCTCATCGCGTAGGAATCGGGCCAATATTGATCTCAAGGAGACCACACCGGCTGCTCCTGTTGTAGAGCCGGCCCTAGCCGAGCCAGCGCCAGCAAGCACATCTGTTGAGCCAGTGACCGCCCCAGTCGCTGAGACTGAGGCTGTCCCAACTGCAGGACTGCTGACGCCGACTGACCAGGGGGCAGATAGTAAAGCTATTGCTCCAGCCCCTGAGCAGATCCTTGAGGCCCTAGCAGCCGCCGAATCGGGGGCCAGGACCTTGTCGCCATCCGTGTCGTCATCGTCTTCAGAGGAAGCAGACCTCCCTAGGCTTGAAGCTTCTCCCCGCAGATTCCCAAGAACCTTCCACTGGGTGACTCCCAAGGGAACTGTGAAGAGCTATGAGCATGACGAAGTAGCGGCAGAGAGGGAGCGCGAAGTGCTTCTTCGTGCTGCAATTGCCATGTCCCAGAGGGTCCAGGTATGTAGCAAGTCTTGCATGTTGAGTCCCCGACGATTTCCTTTATTTCTGATATTCCGCTGACTGACTCTGCTTTGCTCTATTTTTCCCTGAGCAAAAAATTGTAGACCGCTCGGAGAGGATGAACGAGGTCCTGATGCAGCTTGCCCCCAACTCCAGCGATTAGGCCAGCTCCAGACCTCCAAGGCCGAGTTGGAGCTGTTGAGCCAGGAGAGGGAGACCTGGCTGAGGGGAGCCGTTGACCAGCTCAGGGATGAGAACTGGGGTCTAACCAAGAAGATCAGAAGTAAGTCTCCCGTATTTGTCTTCCCGACTAAATCCCATGCATATTTCTCCAGCTTTGTTGTTTCCTGACTGCCCAGTTGTGTCCTGACTGTAATCTCGGGTTCTTGACCATTCTGATGTACAGCCCTCGAAGCTGAGTTGAAGACCCGAATAGAGGGGGAAACCAAGCTGAAGGAGGCCGAAAAAGCCAATGCAGAACTCGAGAAAGATAAGGCCGAGCTGGAGAGGGCCAAAGGCAAACTCGAGAAGGAAAAGATCGAACTAGAGAAGGCCAAAGCCAAGTTGGAGGTCGACTACGAAAGTAAGTCCTCACTCTGACAATGACCTTGTCCAATCCTTTGGTCACTCCGATTGTTGTTTTGGCTGACAAGTTTACTTGCCAATGAATCTAAGCAACTAGAGAGCCAATGCCCAAACCTAGTTTTGAGCCTTTGCAGAGGAGATCAAGGTCATCAAGGAGTCATGAGAGATTCTTGCCGAGTCCATGAAAGGTCTCCTTGATGTCATGGATCCTCATTACGTGGGAACCAGCTCCAACACGGTTTCCCAGGTGCAGGTGCGCCTTAACAATGCACCGAGTATCCTGAAGAGGTACTCGAATGAGCGTGTTGTTGTTAGTGTCGCTCAGACCCAGGCGATGACCAAGTCAATCTACCCTAGGGCAGATCTTGAGGCCATTGGCGAAGGGTTTGCCGAAGAGACAACACCTGAGGAGGCATTGGAGTTGATCACCCAGGCGAAGCCGACTGCTAAACCGATCACCAAGGACCTAGGAATGTAAGAACAATCCATCGTGCAGTCGGTGTATATAAAGTCTTTTGTAAAAACATGTGTAAATATATGCGCAATGCCGCCAAGCTCTGGAGTTTTACTCAGTTATCATTAGCTCTTCTTGACTGTATGGTCTATGCCGAGTTAGTCTATAGGAACTTAATAAAATCGTTCACCGCAGAAAGCTCTACTCGGGCAAACTTAACAAAGTCGTTGCAGAACTTCATAACTTAAGTAAAACAAGCTCGTATATTATTGACAAAGCACATATAATACATGCAGCCCCCGACTCACTACTCGGTTGGAACAAGCGGCATAGTGAGTCAAAGAAAAACTGTACACATGGGAAAATATAAAACTTAGGTATAGAAAGGACGTAGTTGTTCTATATTCCATGAGTTGCTGATGAGGGCACCATCTTCGGTCTTCAGTCGGTAGGTGCCTGGCCGTGTAACCTCGGCGATAATGAACGGCCCTGCCCATATTGGGAATAGTTTATGCCTGTCTTTGGTGGTTTGTATTTTTCTCAAGACGAGATCCCCAACAAAAAGGCGCGACCACAGACATTGCGATTGTGATAACAACGCAGGCCTTGAAGATACCTTGCCAACTGGATTATTGCGATGTTCCTCATTTCTTCCAACTGATCTAGTTTGACTAATTGGGTATTGTTGGATTTGTCTTCTGAGTAAGCTCGAACTCGCGAGGAGCCGAACTCTAACTCGGTTGGTAACACAGCCCCAGCCCCATAGACCAGAAAGAAAGGGGATTGCCCTGTTGCCCGACTAACCATGGTTCTTAAAGACTAGAGAACAGATGGGAGTTCTTGTACCCACGCCCTGCATATGGCTATAGTCGGTCAAATATCTTGGCCTTGATACGTTGTAAGACTATGCCATTGGCACGCTCAACCTGCCCATTGCTCCGCGAGTGTGCCATAGGCGCACAACAGATCTTGATGCCGAAGTCATCACAGAAATCTTGAAATACGCCGCCCGTGAACTGAGTACCATTTTCCGTTATGATGTGGTTAGGAACTCCGAATCGGTATAATATACTCATGATGAAGTCCTTTGCTCATGCCGCTGTGATGGTAGCATCGGGTTTCGCCTCAATCCACTTCATAAATTTATCCACTGCGACGAACAAGTGTGTGAACCCTTCTGGCGCTTTCTTGAAAGGCTCGACCATGTCAAGCCCCCATACTGCAAAGGGCCAAGAGATTGGGATGGTTTGAAGTTCTTGGGCTAGGAGATTTGTTTGTCTTGCATAGAACTGACAACCCTCGCATGTGCGAACTATGTCTTTAGCGTCTGTTACTGCTGTTGGCCAGAAAAATCCCTGCCTGTAAGCCTTTCCGACTAACGTCCTAGATCCGACATGGTTGTCACATATGCCCGAGTGAATCGATTGCAGAATCTACTTGCCCTCGTCGGGTGTGACGCAGCGCATGAGAACACCGGATGCACTTCTTCGGTACAGGTCTTCTCCGACTACTAGCAAATTTTTTCTTCGACGTTTGATTTGTTCAGCCTGAATGCGATCTTCTGGGAGTTCATCGTCCAGGAGGAATTTGAGAACAGAGTCCACCAATCTTGAGATATGACCAATACTTCTTCTATTGTCGGGGTAGGTTCAGCCCCCGACTGTTCTGGCACTGGTTTCTTCTTGACTGATGGCTCCGTTAGTTGCTCGACAAAGATCCCTGTTGGGACCACTTCTCGCTTGGATCCCATGTTTGCCAATTTGTCTGCAACATCGTTGTATTGTCGTAAGACGTGAGTTATCTCCAGCCCATCGGACTTGTTTTCCAGCTTTCAGACCTCCTGACAGTACGCCGCCATGGTATCGTCGAGACATGTCCAGTCTTTCATGACTTGGTTGACCACGAGTTGGGAATCTCCTCGCACAACCAGTCGACAGATGCCGAGTGATATAGCAATGTAGAGCCCGTGGATGAGTGCCTCGTACTCGGCGACATTGTGGGAAGCCGGAAAGCGAATTTGGAGAACGTACTTGAGTTTTTCGCCGGTGGGTGATGTCAGTACGACGCCGGCCCCGGTGCCGCTGATCCTTAGAGAACCGTCGAAGTACATTCTCTAGTACTCTAGCTTATCTGTTGTTATAGTCGTCTGAACTTCTGTCCACTCGGCCACAAAATCAGCTAGAGCTTGTGATTTGATTGTTGTCCGTGGCTGGAAGGTGATGTCGAAAGCCATCAACTCGAGCGCCCATTTAGCGATTCGGCCGGTGGCCTCATAGTTATGCAGGATGTCCCCGAGTGGATACGATGTGACCACCGTGACTTGATGCGATTGAAAATAGTGCACCAGCTTCCGAACAGTAATGAGTAGGCCATATAGCAGCTTCTGGACTTACGTGTATCTCATCTTTGAGTCGGCGAGGACCTCGCTGATGAAGTAGACTGGCCGTTGAACTTTTTGTATATGACCCGGTTCGGATCACTCGACCACCAGCACCGTGCTAACTACCTGAGTGGTTACCACCAGATATAGCATTAATGGCTCTTGGGGCATAGGCGATGCCAACACTAGTGGTGATGTGAGAAATTTCTTGAAGTCTTCAAAGGCTTGTTGGGCTTCGGGAGTCCATTGAAAATTATCAGTTTTCTTCAGTAGTTTCAAGAAGGGCATGCCCCGTTTGCCCAGGCGGGAAATAAATCGGCTGAGTGCCGCCATGCAGCCTGTCAGCTTCTGGACGTCCTTCTGGTTAGTCGGGGGTGCCATGTTCATGATTGCATTGATTTTCTCTGGATTGGCCTCGATGCCGCGATGCGATACGATGAAGCCGAGTAGCTTGCCGGATGGCACACCGAAGGCACACTTTTCTGGGTTCAACTTCATCTTGAATCTTCGAAGATTTTGGAAGGTTTACTCCAAGTCTGTGATAAGGTCTTCTTTGGACTTTGTCTTGATCACCACGTCATCAACATATGCCTCCACGTTGCACCCGATCTAAGTGTGTAGACACCGCTGAATTGCTCGTTGATACGTTGCTCCAGCGTTTTTCAAACCGAACGGCATAGTGATGTAGTAGTATACGCCAAATGGCATGATGAAAGATGTCTTTAGGCAGTCCTCCTCCTTCAGGCTGATTTGGTGGTATCCCGAGTAACAGTCGAGAAAACTGAGAAGTTCACACCCCGCGGTTGAATCCACCACCTGATCTATCCTGGGTAGACTAAATGGATCTTTGGGACACGCCTTGTTCAAGTCGGTGTAGTCGACGCACATGCACCATTTATCGTTCTTCTTCCGGACCAGGACAAGGTTTGCCAACCAATCCGGGTGGTAGACCTCTTTGATGAACCCGCCTGCGAGGAGCTTGGTTATCTCCTCTCGAATAGCATCTTTACGGTCCTGTGCAAAGCACCGTAGCCGTTGCTTGACTGGCTTGGCGTCTGTCTTGACATTGAGGGCGTGCTGGATCACCTCCCTTGGTACCTCAGGCATGTCAACAGGTTTCCAGGCGAAGATGTCCTTGTTTGCCTGGAGGAAGGTGACGAGCGCGTATTCCTATTTGGGGTCGAGTCCAGTCCCGACTTTGAGGGCTTGGAGGGGTCGGAAGGGTCCAGGGGGATCTTCTTCGTGTCAGAGTCCGCCGAAATTCCTGACTTTGTTGTTTTTTTCGCCAGAACTTGGTTGTCCTCGACTTCTGTTGTGCCGGCTTGCCGAATGCTGTCCCGTCCAACTATTGCTTCTTGGGACTGAGCCAACTCGCAGCTCTCTTTGTTGCAGGTGAAGGCTTGCTTAACGTCACTGCGAAGGGAGAGAACTCCGACTAGCCCAGGCATCTTGAGCACCATGTAGGTATAGTGCGGTATCGCCATGAATTTGGTGAGTGCCGGGAGTCCGAGTATTGCGTGGTACGCAGTCTCGAAGTCGGCGACCTCAAAGCAGATGTTTTCTGTGCGGAAGTTATCCCACGTGCCAAACGTGACCGGCAAAGTTATCTGCCCGAGGGGTGTTGAAGACAGGCCAGGAATTATCTCGTGGAAGGGAGCCGTACTCGGCTGCAGTTCTGAACGAGGGATTTTCATCTCATTTAGAGTCTTGGCGAAGAGGATATTGAGCACGCTACCTCCGTCTATGAGAACCTTCTTCAACTTGATATTTTTGACGACCGGGTCCAGGATGAGTGGATAGCGTCTTGGGTATGAAACTCGATCTGGGTGATCTGCACGGTTTGACGTCGCATGTTGTTAACTTCTGCTTTCTTTTGGACTCATACGCAGACGGTCCTCCAAAGATGTGGTTGAGCTCGGCCTGGGGACCTTGATAATCGTCGGCCGGGCCCGAATTTGGCTTGTCCTTGTCCTTGTCAGCGCCAGATGATGAAGCCTGCTCGGAAGCAAACTTCTTGAGCATGAAGCAATCCTTGGCCGCGTGCTTGCCCTTGGGGTGGAAGGGGCAAGGCCCGTTCATCACCTTCTGGTACTCATTGTTCCTTGGGGGTCACGACCGAGTCCGCTCCACGTTGGCCACCACGTTTTCTGACTTCTGCTTGCGGCTGCCGGATTTGTTCTGTGCTGGCTCGTTGTCGGCTTTGGACTTTTGGTCCTTCTGCCGGGACTCTTTCTTCTCGTCGAGGGCCTCAGCGACCGCCTCGGCCGAGTCAGCATACTTATTCGCCATATCAAAGAGAGCCCTGACAGAGGGTGGAGACTTCCGAGTGAATTTTGCGATGAACGGGGTGTCCTTGACTCCCTTGCGGAAGGCGGCGATGACGACCTCGTCCTTGATCATTGGGATCGAGTTGCACTTCTCGGAGAACCTTTTGATGAACTCACAGAGAGACTCGTTCTTCCTCTGGTGCAGCTAATAGAGATCGTGCTCGGAAGACGGTCACTTGTAAGTCCCCTGGAAGTTAGCTATAAAGCGTTCCTGGAGTTCCCCCCAGGAGCCGATTGATCGCTTCGGGAGCCCTATTAGCCATGTCCTCGCTGAGTCGGCCAGGGCGACCGGGAGGTAGTTAGCCATGGCTTTGTGGTCACCTCTGGCAGCTCGAATCGCTAGAGTATATACGATGAGCCAGGATTCGGGGTTAGTTTTGTCATCGTATTTTTTGATCCCCATAGGCTTGAAGCCCAACGGCCAGTCGACATCTTGTAGCTCCTAGGTGAAGGCTGGTACGCCTTCATCTTCATGAGGGCTCCGGCTCCGACCGCAGCAGTTAAACCGCTCGTGGTGGAGACCGAAATGCTCGTACTCGTCCTCCAGTCGGCGGCGCTCGTCATCTTCGCGTTGGCGGTGCCGAGCGTTGATGTCTTGGCAGAGATCACGTTGTAGACGGACTCAGAGATCTTGGTTGAACCGGCGATCGTTCTGGGGACACCACCGATTGTCGTTGTTTGTGTTGTCGAGAGATGTTTGCCGTGACTCCACACGCGGCTGACTTGAGACAGCCGCCCGGTGTCGTGATGATGCAGACGAGACTGCCGCTGGAGAACCCGACCGGTTGGTCGGTATAAGTGTGTCGCCCGACTGCTGGTGCTGCTGACATGCAGCAGCTGTAATCATCGCCTTGATCTTTGCTATAGTCGGGGTGGCCTGATGATCAGGCCCGAGCTGGAGCGTGTCCAGCTGGATTGCAGCGGCCACGATGTTCTGTTGTGGCGTGACGAAGACGTCATGGTCGCCGACTCTAGTCTGGAGGATTTGTTGCTGAGCGGTTCGCCCAGCCCTACGTAGCTCGTCATTACGAGCCTCGCGTTCGGCCTCCTCCTGTTGCCGTAGTCGGCAGGCCTCCTCTTCTTGCTCCTGTTGTACTCGGCGCACCTCCGGCGGGGGGGTTGAAGCCATGAAGATTTCTCGGGGCAGAAGGAAGCTCGCCAAATTGGTATCCAAACTGGTGTTTGAACTGTTGTCCGACTTGGAGTCGGAATTCGAGTAGTTCATCGGAGTAAGGACGACTCCGACCTCCCTAGATCCAATCTGGAACGGCTCTGAGCCATGTCCGAACTGAACCGTAGAGGATTGGGTCTGCTGCGTGGGATGTAGATTGTAGATATCCGCAGTGTCGCCGAGCCTGCATGGGAGATTGACGATCTCTCCCCTTCCTAGTTCGACCCGGGCCGGCTCAAGGCTGAGTCCGAGCCGAACGCCGAAGGAGACAGTTGTCCCGAGACCCAACAAAGTAGAAGATTGCCGCAGCAAATCGACGAGGGTTGCTGCAGCGTCGTGTAGGCCAACTGGCGTGGAGTCGACCGGTTCCTCGGCCGATCGGATCTGGTATAAGTCGGCCAAGGTGAGGTTGCCGAGCTGGTCAGCGACGAAGTCGAGGCTTCCGAATGTAATCGTGTCTTCGGGGGAGAATCCGCTGCCGTCGACTCCAGTTGTCGAATCCATCGAGCTTGAGGTTAATCTCGCCGAAGCCCCTACCTGGCGCGCCAACTGTCGATGTTTTACACCGGCAATATGATTATAGGGCTACTCGTCAGATCAAAACTCGGTGGACTACAAAGGAACACGGGGAGTTTATATTGGTTCAGACCCTCGATATGATGAGGTTAGGCCCATCCTCTGTCCGAGTGGCCCAAATGCTTGTGATGAGGTACCCGGGGCCCATAGCCTCCACACCTTACAAGGATAAGAACATTTTGGGAATTTCTAGAATATTGGAAGGAATTATCAGGAATATTCCAGAATCAGGAAAATTGGGAATATTTACGGAATCAGGAATTTGGGGGGAATGGAGGGCATTTTTGCGTCGACCAAGAAATTGGGATATTCAAGGAATATATTTCACGGAGTTCGGGAAACGAAAAAAACTAAACTTCCAAAATATGGGGAATATTTTGGGAGTCAAGAACGGGAAATAGTTTAGGAAACATTCGGTCGCTTGAAATATCGGAATATTTTGAAAATCAGAAAGTCGAGGAGGTTTTAGGGTTTCGAGAACGACACCAACCCTATAAGAAGAAAGGGAACGGAGTTCGAGGTGAACGGGGAAACTTCAAAGGACTGAATCAACAACGACCCGAACAGGGAAAAAGAAAAGGAATTTATTTTATATTTATTTAATTATTGAAATGATCTTTGTCCCATTAAAATTAATTCTGGAGCTCCAAAAATTCCGAGAAAATTTTAGAGGGTTTGTTAATTCATAGGGAATTTATCAGAAGTAAATGCCACCATGAAACAAGAAGAATTTAATATTATAAATACCCAAACGCTTAAAATATTCCGACAAAACCCTAGGAATATAAAAGCATCCAAGTATTTAATTAAAATTTTCAACTTAGGATTTTTAATATTAGAAATTTACAAATTTTATTCAAACAATTTCTCAAACAAATTTTCTAGTGTACTCTTGTATTTCCATTTACCCACAATAATTTTTAATTAGGTAAATTTTCAGGGTGTGACACACACTTATACCGTCCAACAGGACAGCTTATGCTACGGTGGTCTCATCTGCCTCAACACGACGCCGGGCAGCTGGCTCCAGTCAGCAACACGCGGAGTCGTGCCATACGTCACTCGGCAACCAAAATGACGAACGACAGCCGCGGCATCAGGATGATCGCCGTGACAACCGTGATGTCCGAGTCCAACTACGGCGCGACCTCAGGTAAGATATCAATGCCCGACGCCACGAACCCGAGGAAGACGAGCGTCGCCGACTGGAACATGAGAACGAGCGCTTCGGCCCCCACCATGAGCGGTTTCATCGCCGCAGTCGGAGCCGGAGCCCCCACACAGACGAAGGAGTACTGGCTTTCACCCACGAGCAGAAACAAGTCAACTGGCCATCAGGTTTCAAACTGACTGGAATTGAAAAATACGATGGGAAGACCAACCCCGAGTCCTGGATCATAGTCTACACTCTGGCAATCTGAGCAGCTGGAGGAGATCGCAAAGCCATGGCTAACTACCTCCCGGTCACTCTAGCCGACTCGGCAAGAGCATGGCTAATAGGACTTCCAAAGCGATCAATCGGCTCCTAGGGAGAACCTCGGAAATGCTTCATTGCAAATTTCCAAGGAACATACGAGATGTCATCTTCCGAGTACGATTTATATCAATGCCATCAAAGGAAGAACGAGTCTCTTCGTAATTTTATCAAGAGGTTTTCTGAGAAGAGGAACTCAATTCCTAAGATCAAGGATGAGGTTGTCATGGCCGCCTTCCTCAAGGGAGTCAAATATTCATCGCCAAGTTTATTCGGAAGCCTCCGACTTCTGTCAAAGCTCTATTTGACATGGCAAACAAGCAAGCCAACTCGGCCGACGTAGTAGCCGAAGCCTTGGATGACAAGAAAGAGCACCGACAGAAGGACAAGAAAGACAACGACGAGGCAGCACAAAACAAATCCGGCAAGCGCAAGCGCAAGTCGGACAACATGGTGGCTGCTGTGGAGCGCACTCGGCCACGACCCTCGAGGACGGATGAATACCAGAAGGTGATGAATGGGCCTTGCCCTTCCACCCGAAGGGAAAACACGCGGCTAACGACTGCTTCATGCTCAAGAAGTTTGCTTCCGAGCAGACTTTAACATCTGGCAATAACAAAGACAAGCCAGACTCGGGCGCAGCCGGCGACTACCAAGATCCCCAGGCTGAGCTCAACCACATCTTCAAAGGACTATCTACATACGAGTCCAAGAGGAAGTAAAAGCTAACGGCACACGAAGTCAACTCGGTCTCAGCAAACGCCCCCCCCCCCTCCAATACTTGCGTTGGTCAGAAACACCTATCACGTTTGACCACGCGGATCACCCGATCGAGTCACTCACCTAGGGCGTTACCCACTCATCCTGGACCTAGTCATCAGGAGTATCAAGCTGAAGAAGGTTCTCATCGACAGAGGAAGCGCCCTCAACATTTTGTTCGCTAGGACGCTCGACGAGATGAAAAGCCCTCACTCCGAGCTACGGCCGAGTACAGCGCCCTTCCACAGGGTAATCCCCATCCTGTCTTCTACTCCTCTCTGATAGATAACTCTGCCAATCACATTTGGCACAAGAGAAAACTTCCACACCGAGAACATCTATTTCGAGATTGCCAACTTCGAGACTGCGTACCATGCCATACTTGAACAGCCAGCACTGGCCAAATTTATGGCAGTGCCCCATTATACATATATGATGCTCAAGATACCAGGACCAGCAAGAGTACTTTCCCTGCTCAGTGACGTCAAGGCAAGCCTTCACCTGCGACAAAGAGAGCTACGAGTTGGCCCAATCTCAAGAGGCGGCAATCAGGCGGAGCAACATCCGACTAACCGCGACAACTGCAAAAGAGGATGATCAAGTTCCAACGAAAAAAACAGCTAAGTCGGGAATTTCAGCGGACTCTAAGACAAAAAAGATCCCCCTGGACCCTTCCGACCCTACCAAGACTGTGCTTGTCGGGACCAGACTCAACCCCAAATAGAAAGACGAGCTCATCACCTTCCTCCAGACGAATAGGGACATATTTGCTTGGAAGCCTTCCGACATGTCTGGTGTACCAAGGGAGGTGATCAAGTATTCCCTCAACATCAAGTTGGATGCCAAACTTGTCAAGAAACAACTACGACGCTTCGTACAAGACCACAAAGATATTATTCGGGAAGAGATAACCAAGTCTCAAACAATCACAAGCTTCGCTCATTTAATCATAACAACTTTCTTAATACTTGTATCTATCTCTAAAACTCCTTATATTTTGGGACGAAAGGAGTAGCAGAGAAACTTTATATCGATCATGCTTTTCCGATGCTACCTTGTCCATGCCTCACGATGGATGCCCCAGCGTGTTGCACGCATGGCTGATTTTCATCTTTTCCTGCATGCATCAAATCTCAGAGAGATTTAATTGGAATCAAATCTTGATCGAGGATAAAACAGCAACAGAGTTGTCTCCTTCCACTCGTCGCCAATAACAGCAACGGAGTTGTCTCCTTCCACTCGTCGCCAATACGGTGTTCCCATCTGCTGGCCTGCTCAAATCCGGAGATTGTTATGGAGTACAACGATAAGATCGGTTGTTGATTGGATGGGTTGTATGTACATTGTTAATTGGCCCACCTCGTGAATAGATCTATTAATTAAAATTCTTAATATGATCTATGGTCACGATAATACGATCTATCTAATTAACAGTTATATTTTTCTAATTAACGTGAGAACCCCTAGAAAGTATCCAATTAGTATAAGTATAGATAGATAGATATAGAAATATAGATACTGTCAACTCTATAGAAGTGCGGCGGAGCTATTTGGCACGCACGCTAGCAAAATAAATCGCGAGCACCTTATCCATCTACCCTATGTCCCTATCCACAAACGCAGAATGCTAACTCTCCATTCGTTCCTAGGTCGCGTCACTCCGATGTAGTTCATCATGGCTAAGGCACCGCTCTTCCTCGTCATCGCCGTGAGCATGCGTCTCTCCATACCTCCGTCTCCATCTTCTCCGGCGAGACACCAGTGAGCTTGGGACGGTTTCCCTTCTTCCTCCTTCCCTACTATTTCTTCCCCTACCCCTCTCCCTCCTCCCTGGTTTCTATCTACCCCATCTCCATCCTCTCCGGTGAAACACCGACGAGTCCGCAATGGGTTCCCTTCTTCCTCCTCCCCGGATGCTGCTTCCCTTTCAACTCTCCCTCCTCCCTGAAAGTTTTGTGAATTTGATATGAAAGTTTCATATATTTCAAGTTGAAAGTTTTGTGAATTTGAGATGAAAGTTTCAGATTTGAATTAAAAGCTTTGTGATTTTAAGATAAAAGTTTCAGATTTTGGACTGAATGTTTTGTGATTTTGGGATGAAAGTTTGAGGCCATAAATTAAAACTTTCAGTGATTTGAATTGGAAACTTTCAGCTATCTGTGCTGAAACTTTCGATAGTTTCAACTGAAATTTTTACCCCCTCCCAGAAATAAAGGGAAAAATACATAATTGCTTCAAAGTTCAGATATCACTTTAGTTGGAAGTTTTAGTTAAAATGTCTTGACCAAACTTTGAAGCTATCTTTTTGGTGTGAAACCGTCAGAAAAATATAACAACCCACAGAATAGGTCCAAAGTCTGATAAATAAATAATATTTACTCTCCTATATAAATCTCAACTATGGAAGTGATTTACATACAAACTTAATCACTGCCTAGTAATTAAAATATAAAAGAAGTGCAAATTTGGAATAAAATATCAAAGTTTTTCATATAGTTGAATTAGAAATATAGTGAAAGATATATGTCTTTGTGACTTTGTGAAATTGCACAAATGTAAGGTTAATGTGTAATATTGGAAGATTTGCCTTGAAAAATACTAGCACAATTCATAATTCATAAACTTATTAGATTTTATGAACTTATTCTTGTATAAAATTGATAGTTAAAGTTTTAAATTTTTTAAAAAATTTAGTCATAAATATTATGCATTTATGACCGGATGGAGCATATGTCTTAGGCTATTCCTAATGGAGGTTTCATAAGAGTTTTATTCTCATTATATGATGTGACACATCAGTATTTTTGATGATATGGAAAGATATTTATCAAGAGAAAGAGGGAAGGAGTTTCATCAGGATGAAACTGGGTTTACACTGTTTCCAAGACTATGAAACATGTTGAAATTAGCATTGGGGGCTAAAGAGTTTTATTTCATCTGACTTTGTCCAATCCTGTGTATTACAATTAAATATTATGACTAACATATGAAACCATAAAATAAAACTATGCATTGGAGAGACTTGTTTCATTTCATCAACTCTGACCTCTGTTGATGATGTGGCACTCTTGAAAATTGAGAAATAAAACTCCCCACTGAGAATAACCTTAGAGACGTCTAGAGCTTATAGACAATTGACACATGATCAACTAGTACTCCTTAGCTAGTCACGAAAAGGTAATATATTGGACATATCTCAAATCAAACTTCAAAAACTTAATCTGAAATTAATATATTTGATATTTAATTTGGACGTGTGAAACCATAAGTGCTGTCATATTTTTAAAATGGTTTGCAATAGAATTAAACTACCGGTCAAATTAATTTATATTTTAAAGAGACAGTGCCCATTTCCAAAATAGCATGTTTTTTAACAAGGGATAGTTTCTGCTTTTCGAACAGATTCAGTGATTTTTCACCATGTAAAATTTCTCCATGCATGCAACTGGCCGGCCTTATATATACCCATTGCGGAAAAAAAGAAAAGAAAAGAAAGAAAGCTTTGCAATAACTCCATTGCACGAGTATCCTCACCTACACAACCCAACCCAACCAGCAAGCCAAGAATACGCAGTACGATCATGAGAGCAAATGCGATGGCCATTGGCCAACGCGAGCGCTTTCGTTTCCACGCAAGCTCTGCTATCTAGCTACCCATTAGCTGTCCATGTACTTTCCTCCCATCACGAGCACTCTCATTTTCCCTTTTAACAACCCTGCAACTCGCCTCGCCTCTTTTCATGACGCGACGCCTTCGTCTCGCCTAGCTAGTCAGCTCGCCTCCGTAACACACACGCACGTCCACAGCATCTAGCCAGCCATGCCCACCGTCGTCGCGATGGCCATCGTGGTTCTGCTACTCCTGATGGCGCTGGCGCCACAGCCGGAGCTGGCGTTGGCGGCTGCGGTCGCTGGCGAGGGGAGGCAGCGGCCGCCGGCGTTGTTTGTGCCATTCAGGGCGCGGCTACACCGCCGGCAGCAGTCATTCCGCGGCCGGGCGGCCAACGGGTGCATGCCGAGAGGGTTCCGCGTGCCGCCGTCGGCGCCGAGCCGGTACGTCAACTACCACACTCTGGACGCCGGCATGTGCGACGACCACGTAGGCGGTCGCCGGAAGCCATGAACCAATTTGTTTGTATCATACATGATGATGATCTCTTTGGAGGAGTTAAGAGTTATAAACGAGAGGAAGCATATGCGTACATTGCTTAAGTTTCTTTAGGTATAAATAATGGTTGAGATTTTTTTTGGAACATATATGTAATAATGTAATATGTTTTTATTTTGCCCTTTCTTCGAAGAACAAAGGGTTAATTCGGTATGATCTAGTCTCTGAACAATTGATGTGATCGGTTTGTTTCACTGACTTTCAGAGTTCTCTTGTCCATTCATGTCCCAATATGGCAACATTGACTAAATTGAACTCTCTTCGATCAAACATAAAAAAACATATGTCGTACTATATAGATCAATCTGCACATATAACTTCATGCCATGAATTAAAGATATAGCTGAAGGGTCACTTTTCTTTGTGCTAACTTCTCGAAGTTGGCTGATAGCTGGCGCTATCAATTTTTATTTACAACCACCTCCCGGCTTTGCAAACCACCAAACCCCCTCTCCCCAGCCATCTCCTGTGCCGCGGTAGGAGGGCATGCTAAGGCTCGGTAAATTTAAATTTAATCCATATATTGTTATACCAGCTTGAAACTATATTTACCACTCTGTCATTGTGTTCAACTGTTTATTATTAGGTGAAAGAAAGAAAGAAAGATGTTTCTTCATATAACAGACATAAATCTGGTTGAAAATAACATTATGCCACACTTTGCATTATACAAGTGACAAACCCATGCATTTGCACGGGCTATTGATGTTATAGGAATTTGCAATATTAGCTTTTAGTTACATTTCATATCACGAACAGCTTAAGCAATTATAAGATCCCGACAAAAAAAAAGCAATTATTAGATAATTTTCTATCTTTCAGTACATATCCAAATACAAAACTATTTGCAATTTCTTGAATTAATATCACCAAAGTTCATAATAATCAGTCTATTGATTTTGGAATTAATATTACCAAACTATATATCGTGTTGAGCACATAATTTTTTCTTTATTTACATACTTTATTGATTTTGATTTTTGGTCCATAGAAAATATTTATATATGTTGATATCATTTTTTTAACATACCAAAATTTCGAATTTCGAAATTTTAACCAAAATAAGCTAATAAAAAGCCCTTGAAAGTAAAATCTTATACTTTCTATACAAATGAGTAAAATGAGAGGTAGATTTACTAAAGTTAATCTTAAAAAGGGGAAACGCTAAAACTTTTATAGTTAAAATTTTTAATTTATTTAAAGACTTACCCTAGGTCACAATATACAATAATAAAAGAATATAAAGCACAGCTTTGGAATCCATAAATCAAATTTCTAAAACCTTTTGTAGGTCAAATGGGAATGGAAGTAATTCATCCAAATGGGTATAAGAGGTTTTGATTAAATTAAAATACCTTAGGGTTGGTGCATAAAGATTTTAGGTGTTAATTTACAAGAAACAGAAAATGTAATATGACTAAATATGTATAGATAAAAGTTTGACATAAAAATATGGAGATAAATAAATTAATTACCATTTCATGTGCAGGATTTCTTTTGAATTGTTTTTGGATCTTAAAGTGCACTTTCATAATAGGGTGCATATGCATTTGTATAGCCTAAGGAATTTCTAAAAATGATTGGTTAAACATAAAATCATGGAAAAATTCCTGTAAACACTATCCCACATAATTAATCCACTGTAAATTTTCCATGATTTTATCACTTCAGTAAGTACTTAAATAAAATCTCTCAAATCAGCTAGACTAGGGAGCTAGCTAAAAATGAATGGGTATACTTCTAAAATTCACCAAATAAAAATGAAGATTAATTAGGCAGTGCAATTCTACCAACAGGTGTGTCAACAAGAACCCTACCATCAGTAATTTTGGCTCAATTTAATCACCAAAGAAATTACATAAAATAATAAGAGCAAAGCCCTAGGGACATAAATTACACTGCAGAAAAACTGGATCATTACCCCTACTTTGCAATTTCACAAAATACAAACCAGACTACTTCTAACCACGAAATTTGGTCAGCAGGTTAAACACATCTTTCTCTACCTCCAATAATTTTCCCATAATTTATGCTCCTCATTAACCTAGTAAAACAGTAATACAAAGACTGCATGTTGGACAGCCCACAAGACTTAGTCTCTAGAGAGTTCCTCTCTCAATTTCACTTCCATGTGGGACCCACAAGACCATGGCCCACTTGTAAACCTCAGCACTGCTTGGGACAGAGTGTTTCACCCAAAATCCTAACCATCCTCCTCACTTTCACCTAGAACATCACTACAAGGGCCCACTAGTCATGAACTAAGCCTAGCTTATATTATGTGACACAAGATTTCCTGCAAGTGGGACCCACCAAGGTTACTGTAGGGGTAGACACACCTCAGCAGCCACAGCCAACGTGCCCTCTTCTCCTTCTTCTCCCTCTCTCAGCCTGCAGAGTCACCTAGGTAAGCTCCACTCTAGAAAACCTCGGCCATTTCACTCCAAACTACACCAGCCATCACTTCTCCCCTTCCTCTCCACGTTCCCACCGAGAAAACCCAGTGGAATCCCCTAGGATCGCCGGAGACAGGAGCACCTCCTCTGCAGCTGACAGAGTTCGACAGAACCTGAGCTAGCTCCGGTGAGCTCCACCCTCTCCCCTCTGCAAGAACATGATCACCACCCTCTAATCATTCCATTTTTGTACTCGGCTGCCCTAGGATTCGCTGGCCGAGATCACCGCCGTCCCGCTCTCTGCCCTACAGCGCCGCCGCTGTGACATCGTTGCCGTTCCAGCCGATCCAGAACGCCGCAAGCCGAGCCATCGTGCCAACGTCGTCGCCTCGCCTCTAGGAGACCGCTGACCGAAGAATCAAGCTGTGGTGCTACGAAGCTCGAGATCAGCCATCGTCTTCCCCAGCTCCGATCTGAGTCACCGCCGTCGATTCCTCCCTCCCCGATGAGAGTTAGACCGATTCATCGCACATGTAGCTTCCTTAGGACTCACATGATGTCATGCACCCTTTTGCCTAGTAGCCCGTTGACCGGAGGACACCGCCGACGAAGATCTGCTAGATTCCGCCGCCGCCAACCTGTCTTTGACGTTGCTGCCACTGCTCAGACCTCGCCGGCCTCGTCAGACCCCACGGTGAGAACCCAGGCACCTGATAGACACACATCCATGCATTGGTTTGGCTGGCTTAGGTCCATATAGCGATTCACCTCGTCGACCCGAAGGTAGCTACCGCTAGAGCTCACCATCGGTAAGATTTCGGTCACCCCGACTAGCGAGACCACCACCGATAGCTTCACCTTGATCCCCACTTCATTTTCTCTTTTGGTTGCTACCCAAACTGAGCCGCCGTTTGCCGTCGCCGCCACCGAGAAGCTGCCCTGCTCTGCTCTGCCTCGCCCTCCTTTGTTTTGTCTCTCTGCCACACAGGCCCATCCATTTAGAGGGATAAGGACACACTTAAAAGAAGTTTAAAACCTCTAGGGTCTAAAATGAAAAAGTGCTTAGACTTACATATGGACCCGAGGACCTATACGTAAATAACTAGAAGCCGGGCACTCTTAAGGAAGATGACAATTCACACGTGGCTAGGGACCGCGCGTTCTATTCCTAGGAAACCTAGGGACCTTTTTGCACTTTGCCTCTCTATGACATGTGGACCCGGCTGGGTTAAAATTCAGAAAAACAAATAAAAATGCCTAATACCTTTTCTGTTCAATTGAAAAATGAGTGAACTTGTAAAATCTATAACTAATTCATTCACTCCAAATTGGGTGAAACTAGTTTTGTTTGTTTTGTAATTTTATTCTTTACAATCTGGTAAATTAAAAAGTGGCACTTTCTGTACAGAAAACTCGCCTAAAAATTATGAGAATAAAAAAGGGTGAAAATAGGAGTTTTAACTAGAAAATTCATAAGAAAATCATTCTAGCTCAGCAAAATGTCAAACCAATTTTGTAGTTCTTAGAAAAATGAGTACTTTCCATTTATAAAGTTTTTTCGCACAGAACTACACCACAAATTACCAGCAAATCTTATATTCTTAAGATGACACCTAAAACTTGCAAAAATCATATCTCACAAATGGTAAGTGCAAAAATAAAAATAATTTCACTAGAAAGTATCTAAAACTAGTACCAAATCACTGCACAAAAATCATGCATATGAGAGCATTTTGGAGTTTTCGCATTATTTGCTATTTATTTGGTCGTACGTTATTTTCTTTCTAGAGAACGAATTCGATATCGGTGAAGAAGTGAGATAGTTGGTATCCGAGTATTCAAGAGTAAGGCAAGTATTCTCCCCTCCTCCTTGAACAAATTGAATCCTATGTTTGGAGAATGAAATGTATTGTTTGTAAAATTGCATGCGTATTTGTGAATAACGGTATTTGAATGGTGGTAAATGGTAGTTATAATCTATTAGTTGCATGATCCACCTTAAAACGTTGTACTCCTTGCTGTTTGTAACCTTAGGCTTGGTTAGAGTACTTGATTTGTACTCCTGGGGGTCTATGTTAAGTTAATACACTTGCTTATACTTAGCCATGCTTAGTAACGTGCTAAATATTACAGTGATCACTATATACTTTTGAAAATGGGAATTTTATAACTTCTGGACAGAGGTGAAGCCTCTGGTTATTTGTGAACTAAAATAATGAAAAACCTTATTTTAGACTTGGACGGCAAGTGATGTGCATATGGAGTAGTTGCACACCGATAGGGGGAGTGTTCGCCTGAGTCGATTAAGAACTGAACTCAGGTCATATTCTCATGTTAAACAGTACAATCACATGTGCTAGTATGGGATAGCCATAGTGGATTAAGTTACTTAATGTTTAGCCTTGCATTCTGGTAAGCAGAGTAGTATGGGCAGTGCCTACAACGAACCGTAGGACTATTCAGAGGAGCTACCTATATCCCGTAACAGAATAGGCGTCTAAGTTTGTCCAATACAACGTTGTGTGCCTCGTGGGGAGCCAGGTAGGCTACCGCCACGGTGCTAGGTTAAGACGTGGGCCCACCACCCACGGCATCGGGGTAGCCACTCGATGTGGAGTAACACACCTCGTGCTGGTGCAAGGCTAAATGTTAGGTAATGTAAAAGCTATGTTGTGACCCCTAGGCCGCACTCAACGTGTAGAGTGTGGGATACTGACGGGTATCGACCAACCTAGGGTGTAGCCGTTATGGCTTCTATCACATCATATGGGTAACGTTGTACAAACTCTGCAGAGTCAAAACTAATCGGTTAACCGTACTCACAGTCATGAGCAGTATGGTTGTGTCCATTGAGTATAGGTTTATGCTTTTGAATGTGTTTATGAAATTGGGATAAGGATTGGTGACTTATGAGAATTATTATGCTTATTACAATGCCTATGGTAGCTTGTTGCCGTGGAGGGCAGCAAGCAGGAAAATTATTATGTTGATCACTTCCCTACTTGTTATACATGTTTCTAATATTTTATTAAATACCGTTGCAAATGATTGTGAACTAAAATTAGCTTTATGCAAAACTAAACCCACAAATAGCCATCTCCTTGATTTTAGAGCTCGCATGTAGCGATATAGGATTGTCCTTGCCAGTACATTATTTCGGTGATGTACTGACTCTTACTTGTATAGTTATAATTCTTTGCTGTAGGTTGAGTGCTATGGGAATTCGTTACTTCTTCAGGATTGATTCTTTAAGGGGTCTACCCCTAGTCAGATTGCCTGTGGTATGGGTAGACAAGCTTCCGCTGAATCATATTATTCGGTCATTTGACCTATGTAACTCTGATGTAGTAAATTTAGTTTACTTACTTGTACAACCATTTATTGAATACCATTGCTAGAGATGAAAGTGTGGACTAGCAATTATCCTAGGGCTAGTCTGCATGAGTATAGGCTTAGAACAGTTGAGATATATGGAGAGTAGTTCAACCGTAGACCATGTCCTCAGAGATATGTATCTTGTTTGGTCGTCACCTTCGTGTGGTTTGACGGGCATATCTCGCTGTGCGGACTAGTGTAACTATTCTTCTAAATATCTCTCGTGTTCTTAGTCTAGCGTTTCGGTTGTTTTGCATTATAATTGGTGGTTTGTATAACAAGGCTGCATGAGGTTGGATGGTTACAGTTTTATTTGGCTTTCTCTTGAGATCCCATCCAACTAAATATTTCGCATTGTTATACCAATTACCTCTTATAGTGCAGAAAACCGGGGTGCCCACAATTTTTTTGCATGGAATAAACTTTATTTTGCAATGGGTCAGTTTATTTACATAATTAAAAAAATAAATTCAGTTTCAACATACCTTATGTATTAAAATTTTAAAAATTAATAAATTTACTAAATATTTTAGAACAAAATATAGTGACACATTGGACTATTTAAATATTTAACAAATTTTAAAATTTTAAAAATATTTTTAGTCTTCACCACATTGCCACCTCACCAAAACCAACTAATTTTCTTGTCAATGTTTAAGATTGCACATTTGAAATGCTAGGGTTGAATACCATGCGGTTATAAAGTTTAAGGTTAATTTGTGAGGTTTCACGAAAGTTCAGGGTTGTAAAAGAATTTTCCATGTTAAAAGAATTGCATGTTGTCTTATTGATCTTTTATGTAAGAGAGAATTCCTTATTTGTCATTCAAAGTTACATAGTTTTCTTATATGTCACTTAGAATTGGCTCTTCCACTATATGCCATTGGATGAAATTTTGCTATCCTTGTATGTCACTACCGTCAACTCCATCCCATTATCTCACCATTAGTGTCTTGGATCGTTCATTTATCTTTTAGAAATGCCAATACTACCCCCATGGTCTCCATCGTCTTCCTTTGTATGTACTTGGCTGTCGTGCTTGCTTGGTTTCTGCTCCACCAGTGTTGTAGCTCACTCACCAACAGTGCCACTCAATTTTTGCCACTTTGTTCCCTGCCTTTTTTTGGTTCGTGTGAGACCCAGCGGAAGAAGAGAATAACAAGGGTATTTTGGTCTTTTTTTAATTCTTTTAACAGCCAGCTGACACAGGATCGATGGTGGTGGCATATAAGGGTAGTAAAATTTCGTCCAGTGGCATATAGGGAGAGAGCCAATCCTCAGTGGCATATAAGGAAACCATGTAACTTTGAATGGCAAATAAGATACTCTCTTTTTATGTAAATCCAAATGTTTAGATATTTCCATATTTGTACTCTCTGCAACTAGTTTAATGTTTTAATGGATTGTTGTACATCATCAAACATAAGAGAGGCATGTAATATTTATCCCATCTTCTGCTATATATGTCCTCCATGAAATAATTCCACATTTTGGGCTTGTTTGGAACAAAGGATATTTGGAGAAATTTCCTAGAGTATGAATCCTTTGGAAAAAATTTCTATATGCTCATTTGGATCAAAGAAATGAGCCCTTTAGAATTCCTATGGAATGACCTAAATCATAGAAATTTTGAATGAAATCTACCATAAGCTTAAACCTCTTGAAAAAATTTCTCCACCACGCGAAGTCTTCATGGCGTCGAAGGGATCAACTCCGATACAAGATGCGTGCGGACTACGCGACCAGCAAGAGGAGCGGCTCGTCGGCTACGTAAGCAACAGGAGGAAGAAAACCGACACCTACAGGCCGAGCGCGATGCTCGCAACGACAATCTACGCAGAGCCGGCTGAACAACGCAACAGGAGATCCTCCAAACCAGGGTGGGCGATCATGATGTCTTTGTAACACCTCAGCAGAATGTTGTGGCCACTACAACGCTCCTAAACACCCTACAGCTAGATCCTGATCACCATGCTACCCCGACTATCGCAAGGATTAAGGCCATGATAACCGCTGCAGCTTGCCAACAACGTCAGCAATCTAGAGATACCCTCGTCCCATCGGGTTAAACAACTTCAGATACTGCAACGTCGTCAACTGCGGTGTGACGCTGAGTAGCAAGTACTGGTCAGCGCTGCTCGGAGTCAAACTGTGTTTCACAAGGGCATAATGATGATCATCAGCGGTACCAGCATGATGGGCGCCAAGAAGACCGCAACGCTCAAGAGCGACTACGATGTGACCTCCGCCACGACATCAACGCCCGATGCTGAGGGCATGAGGAGGACAAACAACGCCGACTTGAGAACGAGCACGAGCGCTTCGGCCTTCACCACGAGCGGTTTTACCGACGCAGTCGGAACCGGAGCCCTCACTTGGATAAAGGAGTCACCGCCTTCTCATGCGAACTATAGCAAGTCGACTAGCCCATGGGCTTCAAACCCACTGGCATAGAGAAGTACAACGGTAAGACTAATCCCGAATCCTGGCTCACCGTATACACCCTGGCAATCCGAGTAGCTAGAGACAACCATAAAGCTACGCGAATTATCTTCCAGTCGCCCTTGTTGACTTGGCGTGGACATGGTTAATGGGGCTTCCTAGAGGATCTATTGGCTCCTGGGGGGAACTCCGTAAGCGGTTCGTGGCCAACTTTCAGAGAACGTACCAAAGACCAGCATCCCAATATGACCTTGTTAACGCCAAAATTTGGTACGGGTCGTTACCATGTTCGGTTAAGGAAAGAAGCGATATCAGCCATTGGAAACTAATCCAGAAGAGTCCGAGCTTGGGAAGGAGTCGTGAAGGCCACGTTATGGCAGTTACTTATCTTATCTATTAGATAGTTTTATCTTTTAGGAAATCTGATCTCTTGTCCGATCAGGTCTGTTAGTTTTCCTTTTCTAGTTAGGAAAGTCCTGTTCCGTGTCCTATAAGGACTCTTGTAACTCGGGGTATATATACGTATGCCCGGGGACCTTGTAAAGTATCTCTCGATCAATCAAATTCGGCGCATCGCCACCCTTTACCAACGGGTTCTTGCTTCTCGAGCCGGGCTGCATCGGTTAGGTCCGAACTCTAGCGAGAGGGTAAGTCTCGTTACCCCGGCTACCAATCGGCTAGGACTTCCTCGGTTAGGTCCGATATTCTAGTCGGTATATGGTAGCCGGCTTACCACGATATATCTGCTTTGTCTATGGCTGCATCGGTTCGGTTCGATCTCTTAGGCCTATCAGGTATATCACATCACGCGTGCATAGTTTTTATCGGTTTACTGGGGAAAGCTTATCGTCAGTTTGTGCTGCATCGGTTGGGTCCGACCTACTAAACTGAGCGATAAGTTGTTCCTGCTAGGCCGATGGTTTCTGTGCAAGCGTCTTATCGGAATGCATAGCCGATAAGTTATCATATACATCACGATTGCATTAGATCTATCGGCTCACCGAGGTTCTTTTATTATTGTTAATCTGTGCTGCATCAGTTAAGTTTGAACTACTAGATTGATAGTGATAGATTTACTCTTGCTGAGTCGATAGGTTTTATGCGATGTTCTATCGGAGTGCTTAGCCGATAGGTTATCTTTTTATAAAGCCGACTGTATTATCCTTACTGTTTTGGTCATCTATATTATCATCGGTTCTCTAGCCGATGCACACGTGTTTCCTTGGCAGTCGGCTAGTTCACTATTCTGCCTATCTATTTTATCATCGGCTTCTAGCCGATGCACATGTTATACTGACAGCTTATCCATTTATCTATAGCGTTATCGGTTTCCTAGCCGATACACAGGTGCCATCGGCCATCGGCTACAAGGAGCCTACATCAGACCGTATCGGCCGATAGCCGATGTGCAATTGCTGCTGACCCGGGCACGAGCACAAGCGAGGACCCGGGACGAGGACCCGGGCACAGACAGCTGGGGCCCGGACATGGTTTTATCATTGGCTTACGGCCGATGCTCAAGTGTTCTTTCGGCAATCGGCTAGCAGGATTTTTATTGGCCGATTGATTCACTGAATTAATATTTTCTCCTTGTCAATTATTGGGTCAAATTGACTGGCACGCCTGCGAACCTCAAGATTTTAGGACCTGCACTGGAGCTAAGCAGATCTCCCAGGCCTTCGCGTGTCACCCAGACGCCGGACGGCCCCCGGCGGGTTTTCGGCGTCAACAGACCTATACCAGTGCCACCAGAAGAAGAACGAGTCTCTAAGGGACTTCATCAAGCGCTTTTCAGAGAAGAGGAACTCAATCCCTAAGATCAAGGATGAGGTAGTCATTGCTGTCTTCCGCAAGGGAGTCAGAGACACCCCGTTCATTGCCAAATTCACTCGGAAGCCGCATGCATCCGTCAAAGCTCTCTTCGACATGGCCAACAAGTATGGTGACTCAGCTGATGCAATCGCCAAAGCACTCGACGACAAGGAGCCATGACAGAAGGAGTGACGGGTCATTAACGGCGTGGCCCCATCCAAGGCTGGCAGCCTCAAGCACAAGTCGGAAGACATCATGACCATCGTCGACCACACCCGACCGCGACCCCCCAAGGCGGACGACTACCAAAAAGTCATGAATGGGCCATACCCTTTCCATCCAAAAGGGAAACACGCCGCCAAAACCTGCTTCATGCTCAAGAACTTTACCTTCAAGCAAACATCTACGTCTAGTGAACTAAAAGACAAAGACAAGCCAGACTCAGGCCCAACCGGCGACTACCAAAATCCCCAGACTGAGCTCAATCACATATTCGGAGGGCCGTCAGCATATGAGTCCAAGTGTAAACAGAAGCTAATCGCTCGAGAAGTGAACTCGGTCTCTACTGATGCCCTCCAGTATCTACGATGGTCCGAAGTGGCAATTATGTTTGACCACATGGACCACCCTGACCGAGTGGCACACCCAAAGCGATATCCACTTACCCTGGACCCAGTCATCAGAAACATCAAGTTGAAGAAGATTCTCATCAACGGAGTAAGCGCGCTCAACATCCTTTTCGCCAAGACACTCGACGAGATAAAAATACCTTGATCCAAGTTACGACCAAGCACAATTCCTTTCCACGGGGTAATCCCTGGCCTCTCTTCAACTCTACTCGGCCAGATTACTTTGCTAGTCACCTTTGGCACGTGAGAGAATTTTCGCATTGAGAATATCTGCTTTGAGGTTGCCGACTTCGAGACAAATTACCACGCCATACTAGGAAGACCGGCACTCGACCCTAAATAGGAAGACGAGCTCGTCACCTTCCTCCAGACAAACAGGGATATTTTTGCTTGAAAGCCTTCTGACATGCCTGGTATACCAAGGGAGGTGATCGGGCATTCCCTCAACGTCAAACCGAACGCCAAACTAGTCAAACAATGACTACGGCATTTCACACAAGACCACAAAGATGCTATCCGCGAAGAGATAACTAAGCTTCTGGCAGCCGGGTTCATCAAAGAGGTCTACCACTCAGATTGGCTGGCAAACCCAGTCTTGGTCCGAAAAAGAACAGTAAATAGTACATGTGCGTCAACTATACCGACTTAAACAAAGCGTGTCCTAAAAACACATTTGGTCTACCCAGGATAGATTAGGTGGTCGATTCAACTGCGGGAAGCGAACTACTCAGTTTTCTCGACTACTACTCGGGATACCATCAAATAAGCCTTAAAGAGTAGGACTACCTGAAAACTTCTTTTATCATGCCGTTTGGAGCATATTGCTATGCCGTTCGGGTTGAAAAACACTGGTGCAACATATCAACGTGCCATCCAGCAGTGTCATCACACTCAACTCGGGCGCAATGTGGAGGCATATATCGATGACATGGTAATCAAGACCAAGTTCAAATGTGACCTCATCGCCGACTTAGAAGAGACTTTTCAAAGCCTTCAAAGATTTAAGATAAAGTTGAACCCGGAAAAGTGCGTCTTCGGAGTACCTTCGCGAAAACTACTCGGTTTCATCGTATCACACCATGGCATAGAGGTGAACCCAGAGAAGATCAACACAATTATAAACATGGCTTCCCCGACCAGCCAAAAGGATGTACAGAAGCTGACCGGCTGTATGGCAGCACTCAGAAAATTTGTTTGCTGACATGGCAAACAAGGCATGCCCTTCTTCAAGCTATTGAAGAAAGTTGACAATTTTCAATGGACGCCCGAAGCCCAAAAAGCCTTTGAGGACTTTAAGAAATTTCTTACGTCACCACCCGTGTTGGTGTCACTAATGCCCCAGGAACCGCTTATGCTATGTCTGGCAACAACTACTTAGGTAGTCAGCACGATTTTGGTCGTCGAGCATGAAGAGCCAAGACATATCCAAAAGGTACAACGACCAGTGTACTTTGTCAGTGAAGTCCTAGGCGAATCAAAGATGCGCTATCCTCAAGTCCATAAGTTGCTCTATGGACTACTCATCACTGTTCAGAAGCTGGTGTACTATTTTCAATCACACCAAGTCACAATTGTCACTTCGTTTCCACTTAGGGATGTTCTACACAACCACGAAGTCACTGACGGAATCACTAAATGGGCACTCGAGTTGATGGCGTTTGATATTGTCTTCGAACTTCGGACAGCAATCAAATCTCAAGCACTCGGCGACTTCATGGCCAAGTGGACAGAGGTTCAGTCGGTTACATCTACAGACAAGCTTGAGTACTGTATAATGTACTTTGACGGTTCTCTACGGATCGACGGAGCAGGAGCCGGCGTCGTTCTGACGTCACCAATAGGAGAAAAACATAAATGTGTCCTTCAAATACATTTTTCAGCATCCCACAACGCTGCCGAGTACGAAGCACTCATTCATGGGCTCCGTATTACCATATCGCTTGGTATCCGAAGATTGGTGGTTAGCGGGGATTCCCAACTAGTGGTGAACCAAGTCATAAAAAACTGTACGATAACATGGCAGCATACTGTCAAGAAGTGCGGAAGCTGGAGAACAAGTTTGACGGGCTGGAAATCACTCACGTTTTGTGCCAATTCAATGAAGTCGCAGATGAGCTAACTAACATGGGATCAAAGCGTGAAGTGGTCTCGATTGAAGTTTTTGTCGAGTAGTTGCTGGAGCCATCAGTTAAGAAAAAACGTGACCATGACCAGTCGGGGGGCTAAGCCAGAACCAGAATCAAAGGAGGTACTTATTGTTTCTCAAGACTGGCGGACTCCAATTATCCAATTCTTATTGGAAGACGAGCTCCAAGAAAACCGTAGTGAAGCCAAACAAGTCAAACGTCAGAGCAAGGGCTTTATTATAGTCAGAGAAGAAATTTTTCGTCTAAGCGCATCTGAAGTCCTCATGTGCTGCGTCACACCTGAGGAGGGCAAGCACATACTACAATTGATCTACTCGGGCATATGTGGCAACCATGCTGCATCAAGGACGTTTGTCGAAAAGGCTTATAGACAAGATTTCTTCTGGCCGACTTCGGTTACCGATGCCAAAGTCATAGTTCGGACATGCGAGAGACATCAATTTTTTGCTCGGTAAACACATTTACCAGCTCAGGAGTTGTAGACAATCCCAATATCTTGACCCTTTGCAGTCTAGGGACTTGATATGGTCGGCCCCTTCAAAAAAGTGCTAGGAGGGTCACACACTTGTTTGTCGCGGTGGACAAATTCACAAAGTGGATCAAGACAAAACCCGTTGCTACCATAACTGCCGCCAGGGAAAAAGACCTCATCATGGGTATTATTTACCAGTTTGGAGTCCCCAATCGCATCATAATAGACAACGGCACTCAGCTCACCGGCGGCATCTTTCAAAATTTCTATGATGAATTCGGCATCAAGATTTGTTATGCTTCTTGGCTCACCCACGGAGCAATAGGCAGGTCGAGCGCTTAAACGACATGGTCTTACAAGGTATCAAGGCTAGAGTGTTCGACCGACTATGACCATACATAGGGCAGTGGGTACAAGAACTCCCATCCGTTCTCTGGTCTTTATGAACCACAGTCAATCGGGCAACAGGACAATCCTCTTTCTTCCTAATCTATGGTGCTGAGGCCATGTTACCAAACGAGTTGGAGTTCGGCTTTTTGCTAGTCCGGGCCCACTCAGAAGAAAAATCAAACGAAGACTGACTGGTTGAGCTCGATCAGTTGGAGAAAGCGAGGGATATCATAACAATCCAGTCAGCAAGATACCTTCAAGGCCTACGTCGTTATCATAGTCATAATGTCCGTGGCCGCACCTTTTCGGTGGGAAATCTTGTATTGAGAAAAAATCAAACCACCAAAGGCAGGCCGGCGTCGGTCGGTCTCCCCGCTACATAGGCTGCCATCTGTTAGCCTCCCTGCTGTGACGAAATGCGTCGGTCGCTACCTGCCTAGATCTGAACCAGGGGCACCGTTTCTTCGTCGTCCCACTTCTTGTGAGTCGATCTAATTTTTCTCTCATTTATTAGTTCTACGAGTTGACTTGTGGTGCTCTTCAATCTTCACTTGATTTGTTTGTTCAATTTTTCTCTAAACCATCCCACCTGGTTTGCTGCCTGGGCTTGCAAGTGTGTTGGCTGCCTACTTGTAGTCGTGCACGTCATAGGAGGGTTCAATCTAATTGGTCAGATCGAAGACCGAGACCGAAATTTTGGTTAACCAAATTGTCGGTCTACAGATTTGTGTTGGTTTCTTCAGTCTCCTATTCTGAAAGACTGAACTTTTTTTAACCAAACTGAACTTTTCATCTATACCGAACGCCTAGTGGCAATGACCAAATGAGCCCCCACTACTATAGAATAGCACATTCTTGCTGTCATATCAGTGTCGGTTATGGAAAACCTGGTACTGATATATGGTTTCCTGCCTCTCCACCTTGCTACGCCTTATGGGAAATAACCAGCACTGATGACACCACGTCAGTGCCAGTTGTTTTAATGAACGAGCACTGATACGTGAGACATCATTACCGGTTTATTAAATAATCTGGCACTGATGGGTTTGAGCGGAGCAGAGCCGACGATCAGCCAACTTGAGGCGAGATATTTTTAAGTCGCTCTCTCTCTCATTCTCCTCATCTCTCTCTCCCTCTATCTCTCACTCTCTCGCCGGGTAGTGGCTCTCCCTCGCAACCACCAAGCGCATGCCTCCCTCGCCGCCTCCATTACCCTCCCTTCCCCTCACCGTTGTACCCCTTCCTCTCCTCCTGCACCACTAGTGCACCACCGCGAGCTTGGGGGCAGCTAGATTTGGCCGCCACCAGCTCAGGTTCAGCCAGATCCACGCACAGCGGACCTGCTCGATGCAACGGTGAGCTTCGTGTGTCTGTGGATGTGTTGATCTGCCTTGATATGTTCTTGTTCATAGATTGTGGATGTGTTGATCTGTCGATATGTTCTTATTCTTGTTCTTGATTATATCTGTGGATGTGGATGCAGTTCTTGGGGGTGGGGGGAAGGAGCGGTGGAGCTCGATGCATCGGCTCGATTCGAGCTGATGCGTCGAGCCAGCTGTTTTTTTTTACTTATGTAACCTCATCAGTGCAGGGTCTCTCATTCGACACTGATGGACTCTTCTTATTAGTGCCGAAATTCCAGTGTTGGTTGAAGACCCGGCATTGATGGTCCTTTCTATAGTAGTGCCTAGTCTCACCTCCCTGATCCACCGCTCCAGTAAGAGCATCTCCAGCAATATATCTTATTTTAGAGGCTGGTCCTATTTCCTTTGGACCTCAAAAATGCTCCGAACTCTAGCAACAGTCCCTATTTCTCAGCCCCTATTTCCTTTTCTATTGTATTTCAGCATAAACTATATTATACTATTGCATTTATTTATTTGTACTCGTATATATAAAGCTAACAGAAGAGATCGGCGGGCGAGCACGGCGGGAGCGCGGCAGGGGACGGTGGCCAAGCACGGGGGGCGGCGGCCGGCGGGCGAGCGCGGCGGGCAAGTGTGGCGGGAGGTGATGGCCGGCGGGCGAGCACGGCAGGGGGCGGTGCCCAAGCACGGCAGGGGGCGGCGGGCCTGGCCGAGGGCCGGCGGGCGAGCGCAGCGGGAGCGCGGCGGCGAGCGTGGCGGGAGGCGAGGTCCCGCCGGCGGCGGCCGAGCAGGGCAGCGGCGGCGGTGGCGAGGTGTGATGATTTTTCTCTTCGATTTTCCTCTTCCGAGACGGCGCTCTCTTCAGGTGGGTGAGGAATTGTCCTAGGCGCCAAAATAACTTCGATGGAGGGCTGTGCTATAGAGTCCCCAGGACTAGGGGCTTAGAGAAAAGATTTAGAGGCCTCCTCATTTTAGGGGCCGTAGTAAGGTCTCTGCCGGATCTAGTTTTTTATCCCACCACCCAAAAACTGTTTGGGGGCTGTGTTTAGAGTCACTGTTGAAGATGCTCTAATAAGAACGACGATGGTGATAGCCAACAACTTCTCAAGCGGATTTCTCCGCTCCACCCGCAATTGGTGGCGGTGAAGAGGATTTGAGGCAGCGGCGGCTAGGGTTAGGTGCCTTAGAGTCGCCCTGCAGGAGACAACCTGGGAGTCTCCGGCAGTTTTGTGTGATCCCTGACAGAACATGCACCCTAATATTTCTCTCGTTGCAATTGCATGGTGCAAAAGCCAGCGGATGGTGGATGTAGGTAAAACCTGTCCAAGCAGCCATGGTCCGCATCTAACAGATTTATCTACTCTGGAAAATGAGTGTAGCGTTTCTTGTTTCTTGTTCGCCTGTTAATCTAGTCCTTCACTCAATTAGCAGCATAAATGGAGGAAAAGATCACATATTTGGATTTCAAGAAAAGAAAATTTGGCAAAGTATACCAATAATCCTGGTCTTAGTTATCAAGACGGCACAGGTTTACAGCAGAAGTTGGACCAGCTATGCGCTAATGACCCACACGACAAGGAAATCCATCGTGCGAATCTGAGCCGCTGCGTCCAATGCATAAGATCCCAAGCTGGACTCATCACATCAGCAATGGCATTTTCACTATACTAATGTCGATGTGCATCCTTTCATATTTTTTTTACTAGAAAAAATATCCATGTGGTGCAACAGATTAAAAGAATTTTAATATATACGTACTGAGGGATAAGCAGTCGAACATAATGGCGCTTCGACCATAGCGATGGAGGAAGCCAAAGGAGTAATGACAAGTGCATGGAGAGCATAACGCCGTCAAATTGATCGAGATTTCTGTCACCAAATCAAAGGAGCAATGGTGAGTGCATGAAGAGCAAAAGCCCATCAAATCGATCAAGGTTTTCGTAGCCAAATCAAAACTTCCATTGCAATGGAAGAAAGACGCTCAAACGTGATTATTTGTTGCTGGTGTTTCAACAGATTTCCTTGTAGATCACGAAAGAAAAAATTGAGTTTCTACTGCAGTAAGTCAATAGGTACATAATAAATAAATATCACTGTTTAAATCTTGTCCACTATTTGTATCCACTCTGGACTATTAAGGTTATAAATACCGGTTAATCAACAAATCGGTAAACGGAGCAGCGGAAGATTCATGAGCTGAGGAAGTAACAGGGCGAGGAGAGGGAGAAGGCCGCGTCCGGCATCCTCTTGGAGGACGCGGGCCTTAAGCCATAATAAGCACACGCTAGCATCTAATTGCTGCTTTGATTTTGATTTGTTAGAGCATCTCCAACCGAGCTCTCAAACCACCTCTTATCTTAAATTTAGGAGTTTAGGGGTTAAAAATCGCCTCCAACCGAACCCCTATCCGCTCTCTTATCGTCCGGGGGCCCTCATCCAGGGGAGCCAACCCCCCAGATGTAGGAGCCCCTCATCCGCTTCAGCCCGCTCCTCTCCCGACCGCCTCCCCCTGCGTCGGCACCCCCCGCCGCCGGCGCCTCCCCCTGCGCCCCCCGGTCGCCGGCGCCTCCCTCTGCGCCGCCCGGTCGTCGACGCGCCTCCCCCTACGCCCCCCCCCCCGGTCGCCGGTGCGCCTCCCCTGCGCACCCCCCGGTCGTCGGCGCGCCTCCCCCTCGCCCCCCGGCCGCCGGCGCCTCCCTCTGCGCCGCCCGGTCGTCGGCGCGCCTCCCCCTGCGCCCCCCCCCCCCCCCCCCGGTCGCCGGTGCGCCTCCCCCTGCGTCCCCCCCCCCGGTCGCCGGCGCGCCTCCCCCTGCGCCCCCCGGTCGCCGGCGCCTCCCCTGCCGCCCCGAGCCGCATCGGCCCCGCCGCCCCCGCCGCCCCGAGCTGCGTCGGCCAAGAAGAGGAAAGTGAGAGAGAGGAGAGAAAGGGGGAAAAGAAAAAGTGGGTCACTGACAAGTAGGCCCCACTTAAAAATATGAGAGGTCGGTTGGAGTGTGTAGCGAAATAGGAGGTTGAATATAGATGAGAGAGCTCCTATTCTAGCTAATAGGGAGTCAAATTTGAGAGCTCGGTTGGAGATGCTCTTAGAGAAATTGGTGCTGGGGGAGTTAGCTGTAGCCAAACCGATGCCTGGGCGGTGGTCTAGCGTTTCGATTTTGAGTTTTTCTAATTTTTGGGGCCTCTTTGATCTTGTCGTTTGGTTTGTGCTTTTCTCCAATTGTTTTAATTTTATTTCTAATTTTTAATGCCTCCAATCAGAATTTTCATGGGGTTTCAACTAGAGTATGAGCTAGGAGTTTGCGTTCGGATCTGTTCGGCCCAATTATTTTGGATTTTTCTGTGCCTGTTAAGGCTAAATTTTCAGTCGCATGGACATGTTTAAGTAGGGATTTTTGGGGTGATTCTCAATTGGATTAATTAGAACTGGGCCAAACGAGCAAAAAAATTCTTCCGATTTTCAGCCGAATTGATCCACTTTGATTCTTAATTTTACACATAAATAAAGAATCAGGTAAAAGATGACTTCTCGTGAGAATCTAATAAACAAAAATTAAAAATCTCTATAAAAATTTATAAAATTCTTATAAGAATCACAAGATCAAAATTATAAAATCTGAGACTGATTTGTGTTCGAACAGATTGGGTTTCTCCGCACGAATTCTTCTCTCGTGTTGCCTCTCTTGTCGCACTCGACCGCGCGCGTCTGGCGTCTCGGACGATGGACGAAATTTTTGGATCGGACACGTAAGCTGACGTTGCGCGGTACGTATGTACGCGGACGTCGGGCAGAATCGGGAACATACCAACTCTACGACGAAATCAAGCTCAAACGCAGTCGGACGGAAGACCTACTACTCCTATGGAAGTCTGTTGGTGTATTAAAATTTAACGAAAATAACTTTAATTTTTATAATAGATAAAAACTGATAAGACATATAAAAAACAAAATATATCTACCAACCATTTGGTTAACTCGTTCGTAACGTAATACAATGCTAAAGTATTTTGGAGATATCGGATTCGATTAAACTCCATTAACAAATATTATGTCTTAGTATTGTCATCGGGTTTGAATTTTCTATAGTGTTTCCATATTTAGCTACCAATATCGATTTCGGTGCTGATTATATAACATACAATGTGATCCAATCTAATTCAGAAGGAATCTTTGTTAATGTTAGAAACAGAACTGCCCACATATTAGTTATTACTTTCTTCCTCTTGTGAGCTTCTAACAGAAATGCTGTAAAGCTGCAACAAGATTCATCCTGAGGTGTACATGAATATTATCATACTTCTATTTTTTAATTCTTTGACAGATAACACCTATATGCACTAGAGTCAACCTATCAAAATGACACTGATTTGCTTCAAAAAAATGTGTATAACAGAGGGTTACAGGTTGGATGAGCGGTTGGCATACTCCTCAACCATTGTCCCAAAGAGGGATGGCTGCTCAATTAATCTTGATGGTGAATCAAATTCTTTTACCAAACCTGAACAGAAATAGTATGATTTTAGGATAGTATTCTAGAACACGAAATGATAAACTAAAAGAATAAAGTGAACAACAGGATTTTGCTTCTCTGAGCTAAACCTAGCAATAGAAATACAAGATTGCCCTCGATAAACTAAAAGAATAAAGTGAACAACAGGATTTTGCTTCTCTGAGCTAAACCTAGCAATAGAAATACAAGATTGCCCTCATCTTATAAAGATGAAAACAAATGTCAACAGTGAAGAGTATTTTAAACAAAGATGTGTTTTTTTAGCTATATAGTAAGTAAAAAAGACTGAAGTAATACCTGCATCCAGCACCAGAACTCTATCACAATCCATGACTGTTGGTATTCTGTGTGCAATACTAATTATTGTACATGAAGAAAATTCTTGCCGTGTAATCTTCTGTATCGTGGCATCTGTTTGAGAATCAACTGAAGCAGTTGCCTCATCCATAAATAATATTCGAGTCCGCTTCAATATGACACGGCCAAGACAAAGAAGCTGCCTTTGGCCTACACTCCAGTTCTCCCCACTATCAGCCACTGTGAAGAATCAAAAAAGAATGCCAATTAATTCAATAAATTTAAGTTGTTTTAAATTTTGATAGATGTATTCTTAAAAAATGTCTATGTTCATTTCACATCAATTGTGGCAAGGAATCACCTGGCTTAGTATCTAGTTTAGACATGGAACTGTAAGTATTTTTTTTCTTCTATTGTACCAAAGAATTGTGCCTGCTTCTGGTTATTTCAACATTTAACATATTTAATCAAATTAATGTTTTGAAAAATTTTGGTGGTTGGATTTTGTAAATGATCATAATCAACAACAAGAAGCCAACTTCTTCAGACATATAACTTCTGGAATACTCCATACTCCTTATACAGGGCATATTTTGTTCGGACATGATCTTCAACTTATGTTTTAATCGCTAATTTCTCACATAATAATATATTGTTAATAGCTACAAAACCGATACGGTGTGAAAGCACTTTGAATACGAGTCTAGTGATATAACTTTTATTCATTAAACATCTCACAATTTGACTAATTGTTGGTCAAATCGATTTAGACTTTTGAAAAACATGCACGCCCTATGTAATCAATGAGGGAGCAATATTTAAGTAATTAAGACTCAGCGGTCAATGCAACTTAAGCCAACATAGATACAGCAGAAGCATATAAATAGCAAACCTAGAGCATCAAGTTTTTGAGGTTTTGAAGCAACTGCATCTTTCAGTTGGCAGCCCTCCAGAGCCTGCAAAGATTAAAGTAAAATTCCCACAGCTAATTAACACATTAAATTACACATTTTTACGGGGAAGGCTGAGTGAAACATTTTAGTTACACCATACCCGCCATATTTCAGCATCTGAATACTGCCCAATTGGATCAATGTTGCTTCGAATTGTTCCTTCAAAGAGAACTGGTTCTTGAGGAATAATGCCAAAGCGGGATCTCAGATCATGCAGACCCAATGTGCATATGTCTATTCCATCAATGATCATTTTCCCCTGCACAGGCTCTACAAGCCTGAATAATGATTGGATCAAAGTTGACTTTCCACTGCCTGTTCTTCCTACAACTCCTATCTTTTCACCACCACTAATGTTTGCCGTTATGCCTTTCAAAATTAAAGGTGTATTTGGTCGGTACCTAACCTGAAAGGATAAAAATGCTATGCTCAAACATTGTACATAAAGCCTAAGTACAGAAGTAATATTCCAATGAATTCTCCACTTTGTACGGTGGATGCAGTGGAATGGAATCACTGAAATCCCTGTACAAATCAAAATAATAACAGTAGAAGACCATGCAGTTTAAGTACTTAACCTTCTTACCTTTAAATCATCGATGTCAATATCTCCATGAGTGGGGGCCAATTTGGAGAAGGAAGCTCGTCTTCTATCTTCCACGCTGCCTCAGAAGGTAGAGTACTGAACTGATTTACCCTCTCCACAGCAACCATATCGTTTTCTAACATACAGCTAATGGATATTGCAAAGTACACTAGAGAATTGAGGGAAAGGCCATATGAGAGAGACATGCCAACAAATTCTGCAAAAGCATAGTGAATATTAGTTCATCCATCCTATGCTAATGAGAGTAAAAAAGGAGAAACAATCATGTTATATATTCGGCCTACTTACTAACATTGAGACAAATAAAAAAGAGAAGGAATTAGCTACACCACTTTAGATTCATAATGCACTAAATTATTCTTAAATGATTCCTTTTTTTCACGAGACTGCTAAGATGATATGACTACCGGTCTCTGTCCATGCTAAGAAAAAGGATCAAATCTTAGCAAATATTACCTTTCTTGATAAAATTGCTAGGCAGACTAATCATGAGGAAAGCAGTTATTGCCAATACGAGTGTCCCAATCAATTCCAGACGGAACCCAAGCCATTCATTTGCTGCATAATTGTGGAAGTACATGCGCAAACTTGAATTGATTCTGTCCAAATTTTCTTGAAAAAATTCTTTGTCCTTCTTGAAGCATCTGATGGTTGTAGCACCGAGAACAGTCTCTGAGAAGTGATCAATTACCGGTGCCTTTGTTACTCCTTCAAGTCTAGTTAGCTCCCGAGAAGTTGCAAGATAGCGATTCTGCAGATATATATAAGGAAAAAATTGAGAGTCTCAATGATTTATTGTGAATTTCTAGGAGCAGAATTAGCAACAGTGTCTGAGGGAGCATACCCTGTACCAAATGTTCAATAGTACAAGTGGAGTTACAGCTATAACCGATGGCCAGGCAACCTGACAAGTAACAATTATGGTACTTAATACTGAAATGTACATTGAAATTGTCAGACCAACAAAAAAGGCCAGCACAATATCAATGGTTGTTTGGTCCGATGATGCCTGAAAAGTACAAGAGGAAGTATTTTATCAGTAGAGGATAAAAGAAATGGGGTGACAACCTCTCCAGTATTCACAAAAAAGAATGAAAAAAGTAAACTTACTCTTTCTTTTTTATAAATGTGAAGAGTACAAACAGTGCACGGTTTGCAAGACTAAACTATTTTATACTGAACTAATAGGGTGTAAGCATTGTTCACACCAATTTAATTTAATATAGAATAAGGTTTGCAGATGAAGAAATAATCAATTCCAATAAGTTATCTATCGTACCAATGAAGTTTGAGCAAATCGCAAGTTAATGTTATCAGCAAATGAACCATAAGTAGAGACTTACCCGACTGAGAATCCTTCCTGAAGGTGTGGTGTCAAAAAATGACATCGGGGCATGCAAAATACTGTCAAACATCTTCTTGAAAAAGATCTGTGCAGTTTGAAGTCCCAATATTGTCTCAAGAAGAGTCTTGATTACTTGAAGGATAATTGAAACAGCAGCAATAGCAACATACACTCCGATAAATAAAGATGGATTAAATGGAATGCTGCCTGATGTTTCATATGACAGCCAGTAGTAACTAGCCATATCAGAAATTTGCCACACCAATGCAAAAGCAAGCATGCCAACAATCCCCCACCAACCCCAAGCCTGTGTCATGTATAACTTGTACACACGCCAACTTACTTGACCACTCTCTCTTTCCTCTTCTCGTATAATTTTAGAAGTAGCTGCTTCTATATCAGGTGCAACAAGTACCTTCTCACCCTTTCCAATGGATCTAGAGCGAAGAGAAGGGATTCTGGTTACCACCTTAGGCTGAGAATGTTCAGTTTTGACAACTTGTCGACTTTGATCCACCAGTTCCATTGAACTATCATGAGCAGCAACAAGAGCTAAGAAATCTGAGCCAGCATCTAGTAACTTATCATATTTCCCCGACTGCACAATCATGCCATCTCTCATGACCTGCACATCCACATGGAGAAAATGATTAAAGATCAAGTCAAGGACAATAGTACAAGTTCTGAGCGAAAACTACCTCCTACAGTTTCTTACAAAACTCTTTTAGAAGTGCTGATAACATGATTACATGAAAAGCATGTTAACATCAGAAATGCAAGTGGGGAAATTTCTTTCAGTGGTTGGCTGTGTTCTTTTTAGATTATAGGGGACAGATTATGTGTGGATTATTTGTACCACCCTTCCAAAAGTACGATTTCTACCAAAATTTTTTACATCAGCATTGCTTAGATAACTTGTTCTAAGCTATTTGTTAACTTTATAATATATAATATTTAATTCATCAATATAAGCATTTGTCCATAATCCATCCAATTATCCATTTCAAAAGCCCATCTTTGGACCAAAAAGTTTCAAGTACATAAAACAATATGAGTATATATGCCATAGTTTTTAGAGATTTTTTGAGATAATAATTGGAAATTTACTTGCCTGTTGAAACATGGTGCAACTGTACAAGAGTATGCTGAAAAAATAATCATGCCAGAAGACTTACGAATATGTTATCCACGTTATGCAAGAAATCCACTTGGTGAGTTACAAGTAAGATGGTCTTTCCTTTGAGCATGCCTCTCAGGCATTCCTGCAGGAGAAAGCTCATTGTTGTGATACCACACGAATATGTTAGCATAATAGAAAATACTTGGTTCATCCTTGATACTTATCCCAAGAAGAAGCAAGTATAAAATAACGAATAATTTTAGCCTCCTATATACATCGTAGAAATTTTTTATGAGCATCATAGAAACTTTTCAATCCATTTATTTATTTAGGATAAAATAAAAATTTCACGCATAATCTTCACAAAAGTAGTAAATAAAAATATTGGTCCATTTCCTTATATCTTATATCCTGCATTCATTGTTTTCATTAAAGGCAATGGTCACATTTATTCCATACACACACTCATCTATTTTCTCATTTCCCCACTTTTTTTCCGCCTATGCATATGAAATATAAGGTCATTGGATTGGAAAAGGAAAGCCCGCATTTATGTTTTCTTCATCTCAGTTTTGCACTTTATTCTTTTTATTCACTTTTCAATTCTTTTGTTCAATTTATTTTCATAGATCAGAGCTTGCTCATGTTTTTTTAGTTCAAATGTTCAATGCTTCTGTTAATTAGTTGCAGCAAGCCAAACAAAAATGTTTTCAACAATATAATATATTTTCATGTATAGTTTCAGCCCATAAATTTCTACGAAATTGCACTCAAAATTAATATTGATATTTTGGATGTTTTATCCAAACTATTTACATTTTTTAATAGTTACGCGTGTAACTCCCGTTGTTCTATCATCGAAAAATGCTATCCACTATAGCAAAAACGCCTCCATTACATGCTTTTTAAAACATTGGTTTACACAAACTCTTGGTTTATTTTGTTTCTCCATATTATAATAACGAGTTGAAAATCTATGTTCAAAACTCGGGCAAGAGGAAACCAGCATACTGAAGTATCATCTCCTATGCAATTGTTGGCAGAAGCAGAAAGCTAATAGTTCTAACTAAAAAAGAAACATGAAAAGAAAATATTATGAGCTAGAGTGATCCTACTTTATGCTGATAACAAGATTCTCTTGATCATGCTTGTTACGGAGGTGAATCGCTCCAAAATATATGATGAATTGGATTAAGTAACCAGAGTTGAGGGTTTCCCCTTTTGGTCCTTTCCCCCTTCTCTTTCCTCTTAACAGTATGGAGCTCAAATTTAATTAATAGTTCAGTAGGAAGATGGCACTGCTAGGTGCTGTCCATCAAATATAACCCGTCTTTATAGCATTACAAGAAGGATTGAGTTTGCCCCATCACAATTAATAATAATTTTTCATCCTTCAAACTATACCAAATGCAGTAAAGTAGGGCATGCATGTATTCACACAGCAAAAATAATCAAATTGTCAGTTGCATGTTTCAAATGGCATGTGAAGCTAACTGAGTAAAAATTTTACCTTAAAAATGTTTGAACCAGTATGTGCATCAACTGCGCTAAAAACATCATCAAGGAGATATATATCACAATTTTGATAAACTGCCCTGGCAAGCTGAATACGCTGTTTTTGTCCACCACTGAGATTGATCCCTCGCTCTCCAATCTCTGTCTGATCACCAAATTCCATCATTTCAAAATCTTTTTCTAGGCTGCAAGACCGCAAAACTTCTTTATATCTTTCAGCATCCATTGGTTGCCCAAATAAGATGTTCTCTTGAATTGTGCCATTTTGGATCCAGGCAGTCTGTGCAACATATGCAGTGCTCCCACATACCCTAACCTGTGGAGAATGCAAAACGATAAGGAAAGCAAACAAGACGGTGAAGACTACAGAGCAGCTTTTATTCTTTTGAAAAACCAACATAAGTTGTCTAATGGTCATGATCTTCACAAGAAAAACTACTCTTTCGAGAATTTATGGTGGGCTTAAAGCTGAAAACAGTATATCACTCAAGGCTTAGTGCAGTCAACAGTCAACACCCTAAATTGGTGTTCATACAAGTTCACGGTTTGCCAAAGCATACACTGACAAATAGCATAAATTGTTGGATATTTTATCAAACATTGAAGCATAGTCCAGGTCAAACCAACAGAGGCGTTGCGTGAAACATTTATTGATAGTATGTCCAGTAAGGAAGTGTACCTAAATTGTTAGTTTTCCAACTACCTTGCATCCACCTTGAATGCTAGTCCTCATCCATTTCATAACAGTTTGTTAACTATCTAACTACTTATAATTAGTTCCTTGTAGAAACAGACAAGCATATTACCACCACATTTTTTGGTTCTTCCAGAATCCCCAACCCAAGCAAATGGCAAATACCACAAATAGAATGAATCAACCTTCTGTAGGATGTCAATTATTAATTGCGAACTGGCGCTGAAAAAAAAAGCAGCAAAGGTCAAATGAACAAATGGTGTTGCACTCAATGCCCCACCTATCCCTGGTTTGAACCGTTCAGAAGGAAATGTGTAATGCCAATGTGATCTAAAGCAGCAAACGCCATAAGCCCATCACAACTACCAGGCTAGTGAATTTGCGTTCACCTACCAGGCTACCCCTGATTTGGACTCAGTGGCGGAGCCAAGGCCCGGCCACTTGGGCCAGTGTTCTGGGCTCCCGCATGCTGCAGCTAGTTCTGCTTAATCACTCCTTAATTACTTCTTAGTTACTTGTTTATTAGTTTATCTTATTCTGATAGTTCTAATTGAAACTAGAGCAACCAGCCAACTAGCGAGGCAAGGAAAGATCACACCATCACGCTTGTTTAATTAGCACCTATCATATTTTCTTTATTTTTCAAGATAATACTAACCTCATAATCTAGCACATCGACACTACACAATCATCATCTAATTGATATAATCTCTTGCATTGGTTTTTCTTTCCCTAAATCATAAATAGGTGGCTTTCAACTTTGCTTATGCCTATGATAAACGGCGTACATGTTTATATATCATTAAGCTTGGCCCAGGCTTATAAAATTTGCTAGATCCACCACTGTTTGGACTGATCGATCCAAAATTTTAGAAATTTTGTACAAGTAAAAGCTTATTTTTGGCCGGGCAGGAGAAACTATTAAAAGCTTTTACTGCTCATAAAAATGCTTGGTTTGATGATAACTGACAAGTATCACAGACATACCTTCCCGGAGACTTTGTCCATCTCCCCCATGATACAGGACAGCAGCGACGACTTGCCGGAGCCAACCGTCCCGACCACCGCCGCAAGCTCACCCCTCCTTACCTCAATATTAATCCCCTTCAGTACTGTCTCCAGAACGGGTGTCTCCTCGGCATCTTTCTCCTCCTCGCCGTCTTCATCATCATCGTCATCCTCGCCCTCTTCATTCTCCTTCTTGCCTCTCACATCCCACGCAAACACGCCATCGCGCACTTCCACGACCACCATCCGGGAAATCCTGGTGTCATCAACACGTTCCACCGTGGAATCATCAAGCTCCGCGTCGAGCAGGTACCTATCAAGCCTCCCCAGCGACACAGTCGCCTGCGTCACAGAGGCAATCGCCTCGGGGAAGCTCTGCATTGGCGCATCCAGCATCTGGAAGAACGCGGTTGCCGTGAACACCTTGCCGGCATCGAGCGTGACGCCAGTCAGCACGCACGTGCCAAACACGAGCACTGTCATGGCGAGCGGGCCGCTCCAGAGCACGACGGTGTTGGCGCACATGAAGTACATGGACTTGGCCAGCCACTCGAGCTCCGCCTCCCTGAGCTCGCGAATCTTGGAACCGAACGTCTCCTCCCACGCCTGCAACTTGATCACGCGTATGTAGTTGAGCAGCTCGGTGATGGCCTTCATACGCTCGTCGCGCTTGCCGAGGAACTTGAACTGGTACTCCAAGTTGCGACGATTGGCGAGGGCCACGACCACGGTCACCACGGCGATCGCGGCGACCGCAGTGAGCACGGCAGGGCCGAAGGTGGTGTAGAGCAGGGTGAGAGCCACGGCGATCTCCAGCGGCATCAGCCACAGGTTGTGGAGCTCGTGCGTGACGTTAGCCACCTCCTCGGCGTCCACCTCCATGTAGTTCACGATAGCGCCGACGCCATGCGCGCGCCGCGCGCCGGTGGACAGCTGCAGCGACTTGCGGTAGACCGCCGCGAGCAGCGCGGCGTGGATGCGCATCCCAAGCTTCTGCCCCTGGAACTCGTAGTGGTGCGAAGCCAGCGCCTCGGCCGCCTTGCCGGCGAGGAGGACGACGACCAGCTGCAGCCCTTCCGCCAAATCCCCGCCGCGGCGTACGAAATTCACGAACCTGTCCACGAGAGAAGGACCGATATACATGACCGAGAGGTGCGCCAAGCCGAGAACGGCGGAGAGCAAAAACTGCGGCCAGAATGACCGGAGAAGTGCGGTGAGCACGGGGTGCCCGGCCTTCGACCCTGGCGCCGGCGCGGGCCAGTTTGAAGCGAACAGCGCGTACGCAGCCTCGGCGTTATCATCTGGCGCCACGGGCGGGACTTCGTTGCGCGCGAGAGCCGCCCTGGAGCCCTTGGAGATGAGCGGGTTGATCCAGCTGAACGTCGCGAGCGAAAGCCACGACGCCGTCGCGTACCACGTCGTCGCCGCGGCGTTATCAGGAGCACAGCTTCGCACTTCGCCGTTGGGAATCGCCGCATCACCGAGGCCGGTTGAGCCGGTGACGGAAAGTAGAGAAGAGGGAGCGACATCACCAGCCAGCGAAGGCGATGGCATCGTCCGGAAGGATGGGCTCCCGGGCCGCGTAGCGCGCAGCCGCGGATCCGGTGAAGAGCGCGGCGAGAGCCGCGGTCCCAGCCCAGAAGAGACGGAGATGCACCGGGTGGGCTTGCGCCGCTGCCGCCTTCTGCTCCGCGAGGACCCCCGCGGCGGCCAGGTGCGCCAAGAACTGCGCCGCGAGGAAGGCGCACTCCGCGGCGAGCCATGCTGTCCTCGGGAGGAGTAGGACTGCGAGCGCGAGCAGCACGAGCGACGCGGCCGCTAAAGACACGGACGCCGCGAGCGCGATCTTGTGCCGCAACGTCCCGCGCCGGGGCAGCCCAGCCTCCGATAGTGGCGGCGGCGGCGGCTTCGCGAGCAGGGTCTCCTCCGCATGGTTTCCGTTGCCAGTCGCGGTGGTCTCGCGCCGAGAGCGGGATAAGCGAGCGCGGACGGCGAGAACTACCGCGACGAGGAGGAAGGCGAGGTCGACGGCGCCAAGGATCACCCGCTGCGGACACGGGGAGAGGAAGAGGAAGGCGAGGCGGTTGGGGAGAAAGGACGGCGGCGGAGAGCAGGCAGTGGAGGACAGCCACCACGGAAGCGAGGTGGCCGCCATGGTGGTGGTGTGTGCAGGTGTGGTGCGGCGGCCGGAGCGTGTTACGTCTGGGTCGGCGTCGTGCGCGGCGGCGTTGCAACGAGGACGCGTGGCGGTTTTGATGGGAAAGCACAGGAGAGCAGGGGAAAAACGTTGACCGAGTTGTGGAAAAAAGTTACTAGAATTCTTTTTTACAGCTCTGCTCGAACTGCTCCGTATACAACAGATTTTACACATGAGTTGCTTTTCTATCACTGACCGTTTGGGGCAGATGAGCTGCTCTTCTGGATGGGCCATTATGTCAGTGGCAATGAGGAAATGCACAGGAAAACCTTAGCGTAGTACGGAGTAGTTGGATGTCTCCAACAGCGTGACAGTGGGCCGTCCGCGCATGGGTCCACTCGGTCATAGGCTTACGTGGTGTGGCCACTCGTCTGGGCATCGTGCATCGTGTCAGCCAATGAGACACGGCGTCGTGGAACCTTCGCGGCATCGGCTAGGCTGCTAAGCATCTCCGACAAAACATCTACATTTGAACCTCTGTATCTCTGATAGTCATTAAAAAGATTTCTCCTTCATATTTTTTTCACACTTCAACAGAACATCCATATTCCACCCTCCATATCACACTTCTATATAATTTATTCATATCTTCAACTACCCGCATATTTTGAAACCATAATTTGAAACGTCTATAATTTAAACGTTGGTATTTTGAACGGTCAGAATTTCCTTTGGCTATATTTTCATCCTATATATTTCAAATGGCTATAATTTGAACATTGATATTTCCAACGGTCAGATTTTATAACGGCTACATTTCGAATGTTATAATTTGAACAAATATAGTTCCAATGGCTAGTTTTTGAACGATTATATTTCAAGAGCCTATATATACATAGTCCATCCACCATTCTATTCTTATCCATTGAAATTATTCTGTCTTCTCAACCATCTCACAATGAGCCGCAACCTATTAAGGCATTTGATGTTCGATGATTCATCATCGTATGACGATGATCTCTTTTTTTCTACAGCAATCATTGCACAAGATGATTATGAGCGGGCAAATGCTCTATGCCGTGGTGGTTCTATGCTAGGACATCAAGTTGTTTTGGTTGTTTGGTTTAATTTTCCATGGCTTATCAGCCATGGAGCTAACGATGATTTCAAAAATTTATAAGTATTATTTATTTTATTATGACTTGTTTTATTATTAAAGATACTTTAAACATGACTTATATTTTTGCATATTTGTTAAATTTTTTAAAGTAAAACGAATGGTTAAATATTATTCTCAAAAGTTAATAATGTCATATATTTAATTTAGTGATTCTTTTCTACTTGGCGTTTGTTGGCTAATGGATACCGAGAGAAGGGATCTGGACATACCCCCTTGAGGTTCGGCGCGGGGTGCAGTTCTTGAGTCTACCTGGGAAATGGAGAAAGATGGACACAGGGGACTTAGACAGGTTCGGGCCACACGGCAACGTAATACCCTACTCTTGTGTGTTGTGTTTTATGCTTAGAGTCTTGGTTGTGAATGGAACATAGTTCTATCCCCCTCCTCATGACTTTGGACCTACCTTTATAGAACACGGATGATACCAGAAATGACCGAACTAGAGACATGGGTATGGAAACTTATGCCCTAGATCTACCAAATTACAACTAGGTTATGGTAGGGTACAAGATAGGCACCCCTACCGAGCGTGCCGAACAGTACCATTCGTCCCTTTCCAATAGGCCTTGTACTCTTCCAAACTAGGCCCCCATGAAGAAGATCCAGGGGAAGGCCGTGGCCACCCGCTATTTGCCTCGACCACCTGCTACGTGCCCCAGACACTACCCGCTCTCACGTGGGGGTGCACTGGTGGAGAAAACCTTGGTCATCATTGCTGTTCCGCGGTCCCACTTATCAGTGCCTAGGCAGCGTAGGCAAAAAGTAGGAAAAGCTGGTAGGTCGTCAGGGGTCAAGCCGTCTAACAGCCCACGCCTCCCGACAACCTGCTGTTGACGCCGAAAACCGCCAGGTGTGCCGAAAAGCTTGCTGACGATCTGGTTCGGCGTCTGGTGACACGCGAAGGCCTGGGAGATCTGCTTAGCTCCAGTGCAGGTCCTAAAGTTTGAGGTTCGCGGGCGTGCCAGTCAATTTGACCTTGCAATTGACAAGGAGATGAAGAAATTAGATTACTGATCCAATCGGCCAGCAAGCCGATACGGATTCCTTCCAGCCGATGTCGCTATGCTCGTGCCCGGGCCTCTGCCTGTACTCGCGCCCGGGTCTCGTGCTCGCGTCCGGGTCCTTGTTGGTCCTCGTGCCCGGATCGGCAGCAAATGCGCAATCGGCTATCGGCCGATACGGGCTGATATGGACTCCTCGTAGCCGATAGCCGATGGCACCTGTGTATCGGCTAGGAAACCGATAGTGCTATGATCAAAGAGACAAGATGTCAGTATAACATGTGCATCGGCTAGGAGCCGATGATAAAGTAGATAGGCAGAATAATGAACTAGCCGACTGCCAAGGAAACACATGTGCATCGGCTAGAGAACCGATGATAATATAGATGACCAAAATAATAAAGATAATACAGTCGGCTTTATAGAAAGATAACCTATCGGCTAAGCACTCCGATAGAACGTCACATATACACCGATCAGCCCGACAAGGATAAATCTATTATTATCGATCTAGTAGTTCAAACCTAACTGATGCAGCACAGATCGATAATAGTAAAAGAACCTCGACGAGCCGATAGACCTAATGCAACTGTGATGAAAATAACTTACCGGCTATACATTCCGATAAGACGCTTGCACAAAGGATATCAGCTTAACAGGAATAATCTATCGCTAGCAGTTTAGTAGGTCGGACCTAACCGATGTAGCACAAACTGATGATAAACTACCCCCGATAAACTGATAAAAATTATGCACGCGTGATGTGATATACCTGACCAGCCTAAGAGGTCGGACCGAACCGATGCAGCCGTAGACAGATCCGATACACCGTGGTAAGCCGACTACCATAGACCGACTAGAATATCGGACCTAACCGAGAAAGTCCTAGCCGATTGGTAGTCGGGGTAACGAGACTTACCCTCTCGCAGGAGTTCGGACCTAACCGATGCAGCCCCGCTCGAGAAGCAAGAACCCGTTGGTAAAGGGTGGCGATGCGCCGAAGTTGATTGATCGATTGATTGATAGTTTACAAGGTACCCGGGCATACGTATATATACCCCGAGTTACAAGAGTCCTTATAGGACACAGTACAGGACTTTCCTAACTAGAAAAAGGAAAACTGACAGACCTGATCGGACAAGAGATCAGGTTTCCTAAAAGATAAAACTATCTAATAGATAAGATAAATAACTGCCATAACGTGGTCTTCACGATTCCTTCCAGGTTTGGTCTCTTCCAGATGAGCTTCCATTGGCTGACATGGCTTCTTTCCTTAACCGAACATGGATATGAATCGTGCCAAATTTTGGCGTTAACACCTGCATAGTGCTTCAATTGACAGGTGACAAGCGACATGGCCTAACCAATCTACCATGCCGCATGCCCTGGCGGGTAGATATATGTTGCATCACCCCTCCTTAGAGAGGCTCGGGATAGGCCCACGTGGGTCGCGGGTGCTCGGGGGTGCCACTCGACCCCCGAGCAATACCCTATAGGCCTACGTGGCCCACGGGCACTCAGGGGCGCCGTTCAGCCCCTGAGCACTACCCTGTGGGCCCACGTGGGCCGTAGGTGCTTGGGGGCATCCTTCTCGAGGCCACCCACAAGTCTAGGCTCGAGCTTCTGAGCAACCTGCTCGAGACCTGAAAAGCACTTCTCTAGTCGTTGGCCGCTTGAACGTCATCGTGGCTCCATGCTCTTCTTATTCTCTAGCTTCTTTCCGAGCACATGGAGGTGCACGACGCCTAAGGTGAGCCCATGCCATCCCAAGTGCTCAGGGAACAGATGATGTGAAGCCCGAATGTCCCATGCCTGTAACATGGGAAGCCCTAGTTCCACGTCACTGACATTGCTACCTTTTGGATCGCTAAATATAGAAGTGAAAGCTTCACCTTTTTTTTCTTTCATCGGCCGTGTGTTTTTTTTTTTTTTGCAAGCCACACATGTAGCTTGAGGAGCAATACAGATCATGAGTACATGACTTCATCCCTCGGTATTTAAATTTAATGGTCACATTCACATACACACGGGTGTAAATTTGAATGAGATTTTAGAGATTTAAGTAACCTGTCTATTTGTGTTGTTTTTGTATTACAAACTATTTACAGTGTGCGAACACATGTGTCTTCTATATCTCTACTATTATAAAAATTGCACCCAAAATTTTCGTCCAACACTGACGTCATCCTTGCATCATGATGACATCATCCACATGGAAGTCGCGTGAGTCCGCATCCTCTTTCCGTTTGCGCCATGCGAACACACCACAGCGCCGCGCCGCGGACCATCGCCCTCCGCCCTCCCGATGCTTCTGTACTCGTCTCGGAAGAAGCAACTGCAGTGGTAGTCCTTACTCCGTAGTTGCGAGTAGCAGCGGCAGCAGGGAAAGGGGGAGGAATGAAAAGAGCTGACCGAGACATCACCGTCGCCATCGTCCCTAACCGTCGGCATCGCCGAATCGACCGCGCCCGACGGCCAGCACGGCTCGAGGATCCTCCTTCATCTCCTATTTCTTTCCTCCCCTTTCCGCCTCCTCCCCAACACATCCATCTGATTCCTCTCATCTTGTCCTCGCAAGTAAAGATCAAGAAACAAACAAGTCACCAGAATCAATCGATCAATCTATCACTGAAGTAAGGTACAGGTAGGAGATATGTGACTTCTGTCTAGCTAGGAGCTTCGACGTCGGCGTAGCAAAGGCAAGTGCAGGTGGGAGCGGCGGTGGGGTTCGGGGCTCATCACCTTCAACAGCATGGGAGGCCGTGCTCCTCCGTTGCGTGCTCCACCTCCGCCGCATGCTCCCCTCCCCTTCTTGCGCCCTCCTCCCTGTCGCTTCCTCCCCCTCCCACCGCATCCTCTCCAGCTTCACCCACCACCACCACCTAACAGAACAGCTCCTCCACCACCACCATTGACCTCTCCTCCAACAGGAGCGGCGGGGGGGGGAGGGAGGCGACGGCCGAGGGCAGGGGCCTCGCCGTCGGCAGCAGGGTAACGAGCAGGCGGCGGAGAATCGGGCGACGGCGCCGATGGAATTGGGGATACGGATGGATTGAGAAATAGCTGGCATCATCTTCCTTTTAGTCCCTGGACTCTATAAATATTACGAAAAACCCTTCATTTAATTGATTTCTTTCATATTAGCACTCAAGTTTATATTTATTTTTAGTCTAGCCCTTGGTGATCCCCATCCTGTCCTGGCTCATCGTCTCGATAGGTTTTAGTTCTCGACCCACATCCCTAACTAACGTTCCCAAGAAATATACTTTTATTGTACCATGTTTTTGAAGATGGTATCCCATGTTCCTCGTTTTCATTCCTCGATCTATCAATCTGGTAAGTTTTGTGACTCGCCTCCTAGGCCCTGACGGGACCAACAACCTTGCTGGTCATGGTCCACGGCCACGAGATCATCAGGAGGTGTAGGATACTAAGCTTGCAGGGTTGGTGACCTGATCCACGTTTGGTTTAATCCCGTAATTTTGGCTCCTTAATTGCATTGACTCGGTTGCTTTCTGAATCTAGTATATCTTGAATTCTCGTCAGGAAAGCTATTACGCCCTGAAAATCGCTTTAATTAAAAATTATTTTTGAGTAAATCGAAATACAAGAATACACTGAAAAATTTTATCTGTAAAAGTGTTTGAATAAAATTTTGAAATTTTCAATATTAAAAATCCCAAGTTAAAAATTTTAAATAAATGATTAGACGCTTTTATATTCTCGGGGTTTTTGTCGGAATATTTTAAGTGTTTAAGTATTTATGATAATAAACCCTTTCTGTTTCGGGGTGGCATTTATTTCTGGTAAATTCCTCACAATTTAATAAGCTCTTTGAAATTTTCTCGGAATTTTTGGACCTCTAGAATTAATTTTAATGAGACAAAGATCATTTCTATAATTAGATAAATCTATAATAAAATCCCTGTCTTTTCCTCTGTTCAGATCGTTCCGGTTCAGTCCTTTAAAGTCTCCCCGTTCATCGTGAACTCTAACTCTCTTTTTTCTAGGGTTTTGTGTCACTCCCGGAACCCTAAAATCCCCTCGATGTTCCGATTCTCAAAATATACCGATATTTCAAGCGATCGAATGTTTCTTAAACTCTCCTCCCCGTTCTCGACTCCCAAAATATTCTTCATAATTTGGAAGTTCATTTATTCCATTTCCTGAACTTCGTGAAATATATTCCTCGAATATCCTAATTTCTCGGTCAACGCAAAATACTCTCCATTTTCCCCAAGTTCCTGATTCTGTAAATATTCCCAATTTTTTCCTGATTTTGGAATATTCGTGCTAACTCCTTACAATATTCTAGAAATTCCCAAAATATTCTTATACTTGGAGGGTTCCAAAAATTCCATTGAAACTCCTCGATCCCAAAGAAATATTTTGATTTCCAAAAGTGTTTCGACGTTTCCGATTTTACATATATATATATATATATATACGCCAACGTTCGTGACCCTCCAAAATTCCGAACAATTTCTCAATTTCCGATATTCCTAATACTTCTTGAAATTCTAAAATTCAAATTCCAAATTTAGGATATTTTTCAGAAAAATCCCCACATTTTCTCATTCTTTTCTCTTTTCTTTTTCTTCCAATTTTTCCGTTTCTTCTTTTATTTTTTTTCTCTCCTTTCTGGTTTCCTCCCTCCTGTTCATCTTCTTTTCTCTCTCTCTCTGCTTTGGTCGCAGCAAGCCGAGCCGCTCCTGTGCCAGCCCACCGCCGCCCCCACGGCCCTCGGCCTTGCTCGCCCGACTTGCGCCGCCCCGGCCTCGGCCTGCACTGCCTGCTCCCACGCCGCCCCGGCCGCCAGCCGCGCAACCACCGTGGCCGCCAATCCCGCGCCGCGCGATCCCACAACGCCGCCATTCCCGCGCCCACTCCCGCTCCAAAACCGCCTCCTCGGCCACGATTCCGCCTCCCCGTGCCCTTAAATAGCTCTCCTGAGCTCCCCTCTCTTGTTTTCCCCGCTCGCCCGAAGCCGCTGCCGTCTGGCTCCGCCCCGCCGACGCCTGCGCCACCTCGCCGGCGCCGCCGCCGCATCCAGTGCCACCTCGAGCCGCGCCGGGTTGCCGCGACCCCACCACCGCCTCCGCCGCGTCGACCAGCGCCTCGGCGTACCCCTCCTCCCCGCCGTCGCCTGCACCTCCTCGCCGCCGTGCCGATAGCCGTCCTACCTGCCGGATGCTGCCCTCCGTCCTCGCGGCCGAGTCACCATCGTCCTCGTCGCTATGTCGCCGCTCGTCGCCGTCGGCTAGGGCCGCCACGTCGACATGGGTCACCGTCGCCATCTTCACCGCCGCCTCGGCCTGCTCCTCCGGTTGCACGCCGCGCCACCCCTAGGCAGAGCGCCGCTGCCTTGCTGCCACCATCCAGGGCCGCTCGCCGAGCCGTCCCATCTCCTGCACACGTCGCCGTGCCGCCACCCGCACAGACGCCGCGTCGCCCCTCTCTACTCCCTATCTGCTGCCACCGCTGCCCACACTCCGACGCCGTTCCGTCGTCAGCCGTCGCTGGAAGGCCTCAAGCGGCGTCGTCATTTTCGCCAGCCGCTGGTGAGCACCACGCCGCCCTGCCTGTCCTCCCCTTGTTCATCGTCGTCGTTGTCGTATGTCCCGGTGCCCAGCTCCTTTTCCCTGTCGCCGGCTTGTCACCGTCGTCGCCGTGGTCCTACTGCGTCCTACCGCTGGTCATCGCCGCTCTGTTCGATCCCGTATGTCGTCGTCGTTGCGCCGTCGTCCTCGTTACCTCTGCGTCTCGGTCGTCACCGGTTTGCCATGCCGTCGTGTCATCAGTCCCGCCATCATCGTCTCCTCGTCGGCGCCGCCGCCCGCTGTTCCCAGTCCCTGGCCACGCCGTTTCCCATGCGCCACTATCGTCTGGTCGTCGAGCACCGCCGTCCTGAGCCGTCGTTGTCTCGCCTGCATGCCGTTGTCGTCGTCGCATTTTCTCGTCTCTCGTTGGTCTCGGCTCGCTGACGCATCGCCGCTGTGGCACCGTCAATCGTTACCGTCGTCGTCGCTTTCCTCGACCGCCGCGCCGGCTTGTCTCCCAGGCGTGACGGCCGAGCTCGTTTTGGCCCCTCGGCGTGCCACTGATGCACAGACCCTGGCATCTCTCCCTTCCCTATGACCCTAGCGTATATGTCTTCAAGCCATCCCGATCGTCAATCCTTCGAGACCTAATTCGGGCCGATCGATCCACATAAAATACCAAGCCGATGACAACCAACGGATTGTCCAGGTCAAGTGTCCACCGTTGGATCCACACATCTAAATTCAATGCCACGTCAGTCCTAGCCAGTCCATCTCGTCTGTCACCTCAGCCCTGATTTTCTCGTCATCGATCTACCTCATTGCCATCTCACCTTTCATGCCACATCGGCATCCACCTCAGTAACAACGTTGTTTCTTTATCCACGAGGCAGACACATCACTCCAGTCCACCACCTCACCTTTTTCCTCGGTCCATGGACCTAATCCATTGGATCTGTGTCCATAACAGTGAGTCTCACTCATTTATCTATTCAAAAATAATTCGTCTAATTTAATTCAGAGGGAATATTTCCGAGAATATTCCTTTTCCAATTTCTTTTTGGCTTTTCTCTGAATTAAACTTCCGAAACCCATATCTTTTCCGTCCGAACTCTGATTTGACCCGTTCTTCTTCCTAAATTCATCTAAAATCATGCTTTACTTGTTTATGTACTTTTTATGTACTTTTTATTTTGAGTTTTTTAGAGTTTTTCCTTGTTTTGCGTGCCAGCGCTTAGGAACCTGATGTTTCGAAGGATCGCGACTTCACGGATTTCGCTCGGAAGGTTATTTGAAGAAGCAAGGCAAGTCACACATTCATCCTTGAACATGTTGAACCTACTTTGCGAAACATTTTACAATTTATAAACCAATTGCATGTTTTGCCAATTACATGTGTCGGCGAAACGGGACTGGGGGTCCCCACAGTCGCCGGGGACGCGTGGGTCTTCGGCCACGTCAGTTCCCCCGGGGCCATATCCCGCACGAGAGAAGACCGGCTACGGCTGCTTCCCTGCTAAGTACCCGGGCGCGAGCTCTACCTCGGCCCAGGTGCGCTCTCCCCGAGCAAGTCGCAACAACGGCTCTCGGACCTTCCCGGTCCCAGGAACCGCCTCCTTGGGCCCCGGGTCCCGGGGACCATCCCGTGCCCGGGCCTCGGCGCCCGGTCCCGGGAACCACCTCCCCGGACCCCGGGTCCCGAGGACCATCCCGTGCCCGGGCCCCGACGCCCGGTCCCGGGAATCACCTCCTCGGACCCCGGGTCCCGAGGACTATCCCGTGCCCGGGCCTCCTGGTCACGGGCCCCACAGCTTCAGCCCCGGGTAGCGTCCCCGGGGCACATTGTAGAGGCACTCCTGGTCCCTGGTGCCGCTCCCCGGGCCCGGGACTTACATCTTCCACACCGAGGAGCTCGGGAAGAAAGCCTCGAGACGATCGGCTACTTCCGGTTGGATCGGCTCCGGCTCCTCCGAGTTGGATCGGCCTCCCCCGGTGATCGGCCTCTCCTGGCGATCGGCATCTCCCGGCCGATCGGCTTCCCCGGTGATCGGCCTCTCCAGGTCAGCATCGGCTCTCCAGCTACCAGCCTTAATGACGAGGCGACAGGGCACATCGCTCCTGTCGTCCGCACGGCCATGTGTGGGCGTCTCCCGACGCCCCCCGTGGACGACACAACCAAGCAGTCAAAGCCTTTTGACTTCGGCGACGACGGCGTGCGCCGTCACATCCGCATGTCTCCACGACTGAGCCGCCTGCAGCAGACCTACTCCGGTATGGGCTCAGCAGGCGGACGTGGGCGACCGGAAGTTCCTCCCGCGCAGCGTGGCAGGCGGCGGCGTGCGTGCGACAAGGACAGATCGTAGCCAGCTACCTAGCTCTCTCGTGTATCTGGGCACTATGGACTCCCCTTATCGATAAAAGGAGGATCCATGCCCCAGGCTCAGTAGGTTCAGCTCCGGTCTTAGACCACTCAGGCAGCTCTTGCTCCTGGCTTAGACAACGAAGCTCTCTCTCGGAGCCTCAAGTTCCCGGGCTAGCTTCCGAGCTCCCCGGGGGTTCACCTTGTAACCGCATTCCACATTCATCCACCACAGATAGCAAACACACAGGAGTAGGGTATTACGCCTCCGTGCGGCCCGAACCTGTATACTTCCTCCTGTCTCCCTTGTGTGCCACCGTTCATCATCTTCCCCGACGCCGGCAAAGTGTCCTAGGACAACTCCCCTGGCCGAATCTCAAAAGGGGGGGTCTCCGAACTTCCCGCCGTCGGAGTTTCGTCCTCCGACAACATGGAATATGGGACAACCTATCCGTTTGCTTGAGACCATGTTTATTTGTTATCCATTCCTTGAGAACTTTAGGTGATAATTGAACTAGCTTATGTCTCATTCAGTGACACAGCTAGAGACAGGACCTGCTTAGCCATGCTTAGTACCACTAGGTCACTGAAGGGATAGTCACATTATTTCTATATTTGGTAACCTGATGAGCCGCGTGCTCGAGATGCTTGCCCATGGTGATTGGTAGTAACTAATCAACAAAAATGTGATCTAATGGTGGGCTGTGGGTGCATGGTTTTGCTGGTCGCACCTATGGCAGTTAAGGACCCATTCGCGGGAACCACTTCAGCAGATTTCCATACAACCACAAGCCAGCGTGGGCAACGGCTGGGCTTGTAGCGTTTCTTCGCCCTCTCCTAGGCACCGAAGATGAGGGTGGGCGTGATGGAGTTGGGTCGGCCCAGGGTAGGGTTGATCGGCTTCCGGATTCATCGTGGCACAAGGGGGGTAGCTTGGCCGAAATGGTGTGCCCTGTCGGCAGGTGCAACCTCAGCGTGGTGTGGATGGTTTGGGAGAGGTTGCGTGAAGGGTCCTGTCACGGCCCCTTTACCATGGGTTACGGGCACGTGGAACATGTGCGGAGCTATGTCTGGTGGGTAAAGATGTACATCTGTAACACCCAGAAGTTCACCACCGAAATTCTAAACATTCATGTGTATTAAATCCCTGTCCAGGATAGCCAGGGTACACAATTCCAAGTTGCCATATAGAGTGTGTCTTACAAACAGAGTAAAATTTATATTACATAAATGCAGCGAAAAGAGTAAAATAAAGTCTATAAACAACGGGCCGGGCAGCAGCTTCCATCCCACAAGCACCTTGACGGCTGAGCCAGCCTAGTCCACCAGGTGATCATCATCGGGCGCGTACTCCACCACTGAGAGAGGGAAAGGGAGCAAGGCTGAGTACCACCCACAGTACTCAACAAATCACATCCGCAAATATGCATAATGCATGGGAAACACAGGTAGGCCAGAGGTTTATTTGCGTAAAAGCAATTGCAAACAATAGTAGTTCGCAAACGGTGAAAAGGTTAATTAGTTGACAGTATTAATCCTTCACTAATTAACGTTACACCACATTGACTAGGCCCAACCAACCACATGAACTATACCAAATCCATTAAGTCGAATTGATTAAATAAAGGTGAGACCAATCACGGTGAATCTTGGCCAACCACCCATATCCGTGGGCGTGGCTATTCGAATAGCTTTACTCAGATCAGAGGTGTACAACTGTACCTAGAAGACAGCCCCACACACGTTTCCGTGTGCCAGTGTATCACCACGATACCCCATAAGAGGCTGCGACAGGACCGTTCACGCAACCTCTCCCTAACCATCCACACCTCGCTGAGGTTTCACCGGCTACCCTCCTTACGCCACGGTGGATCCAAAAGCCGATCAACCCTACCTCGGGCCGACCCAACTCCATCACGCCCACCCTCATCTCCAGTGCCTAGGAGAGGGAGAAGAGACGCTACAGGCTCAGCCGTTGCCCACGCTGGCTTGTGGTAAGTATGAGAATTTGCCCACAAGGCTCCCGCGAACCGGTCCTTAACTGCCATGGGTGCGACCAACAAAACCATGCACCCACAGCCCACCATTTGAGTTAAATTTTAGTAATTTAACATTAACCTATCCAAGGTTCCTTTTTCCGACATTGAGTCGAATCAAAGTGTAAGTGATAGTATTTTATTCCTAGATGAACTAAGTTGCTAGGCATGGCTAAGCATCCTAAGAGTAGTATACCAATCATGTTGTTACCCAGGCGACAAGGAACAAGTGTTAAATACTAAGGCATGTCCTATCTGTATAAAGGCTATAATCCCTTCACATGAAATAATGAAATCATGCAGTTTATTTAAGTAAACAAAGCATTTTAGCGAAAAAGGGTATAAAATGATCAAGATTTCAGTGCAAACTTGCCTTGCTTCGGCTCGGTGTACTTGGCTACAACCTCATAGTACACTGGAGAATCAACGGCATCGGATTCTATAACAGACAATGCACAAACCATCAAAAACAGTACATGTGGGCAATCAAACATGAGCTAAAAGTATTTTTAAAGAATTCTTGGCATTTTTAGGGATTTAATACAATTTGAATGGACTTAATCAGAGCTCGTATGAATTAGTTATGAATTGTTGAAGTTTTACTGTCCTTTCTAATACAAATATAATTACTAAACCATTTATTGCGCAATAATCCGATTTAATGCGTCACTGGACCGGGAAGCCGGCTTTGATAGGCGGGCCCCATAGGTCGCGGTGCACAGGAGGGTGGCGCACGGTGGACTCGGTCCACCGAGCTGAAAACGAGTGCGCCACGCGGCGCCAACACGGCGGCCACGCAGGCGACCGACGGGTGGCCCCGATCTGCCACACAGCAGATCAGATGGCCCAGGGATGCGCTAGCCACACGCCGGCCGTCCTGAGTGGGAGGCGGCGGCGCGCACGCCCCAATGGTCGCCGGCGGCGACCACATGGCACGGCGACGAGCACGCGGAGAGGCAGAAAGGAACGGGAAAACGGTGGGAGAGCTCACCGGCGGCGAGGACAACGGCGGTGAAGCAGGAGAGGCGGCGGCTTCGAGACGGCGTCGGCAATGGCGCCCCGACGACGATGGGGAGACAGGAAGCAGCGGCCGAGGTGCTCTGGGAGATGGGGAAGACGAGAGGAGAGTTAGGACGGAGTAAGGAGGCGCGGCGTGGCAGAATTGGCCAGCCGGAGAGGAGACAGAGGACCGAAGCTCATCGTGCACGAGGACGGGGCATTCCGGCGGGCTTCGGCGCCCACCAAGCGGTGGCCGAGGAGCTCCTTGGCACAGCGAAGACGGCGGCAGTGGCGGCGCGGCTTGGCAGCATCTGGAACGGCGGCGAGTGACGGCCAGAGATGGCGGAGGATGGCAAGAGCTCGGGTGCACAGTGGCGGCGGTGTTTGAGGGCACGGAAACGCGCAGTATGCTGGGGAAAAGATGGAGGAGAGGACGGGGAAGCTTTTTATGTGTTTGGGCGGGCGAGATCATGGCCAAACGGCTCCAATCACTCACTGGATTGAGGGCGGCGGCGGTGGGGTCATGTGCGCGATTCCCGCGCGGGAGTGGGTGAGGACGCCGGGGAAGTGGGGGAGTGGGCGAGGACCCAATCTGCCCTCGTTTGAACCAGGAGCGGGCAAGCACGGAGGCAAGCACGGAGCGGAAATTTTCCCCCTCCGCCCGATCCGGACAGAGCTATGAGACGGAGCTGACAGGTGGGCCTGGCCTGTCAGCGGGGAGACGCGCAGGCGAGCAGGGAGAAACGGCCTGACGGGCGGGCCCCGCAGCACAGCGACAGGAGGAGCGGGACGACGGGTGGCAGGCGGGCCCAGGACGTGGCACGGCTGCGCGCGGGCCGTGAGGAGGCTAGCGGCCCAGCGGGAGAGAAAAATGGAGAAAAAGGAAAAAAGAGAAAGGAAATAAAAAGAAAAGGACTTTCCAGTGCCAATTTAATTCCGATAATTGTTTTTGATTTATTAAAAATAGTTCCTGTGCTCTAAAAATTCCAATAAAAATCCAGTTAATATATTTTGGCAAGGGAAACATAGGAAAAATGTTCCCAGCCACAGTAGCCTATTATTTTGCATTTCTCATATTTAAATAATTCATTTGGCTATTTAAATTTTATTTTTCTTGGATCATTTTTCTCAGGTATTATTTTGTGTGGCTAAATTTAGGGTGTGACAAACCTATCCCCGTTAAACGGAATCTCGTCCCTGAGATTCGGACGTGCTGGCGAAGAGGTGGGGATAGGTGGACTTCAGTTCATCTTCTCGCTCCCAGGTGGCTTCTTCTTCTGAATGGTGGCTCTACTGTACCTTGCAGAATCGGATCACCCGGCTTCTGGTGTTTCTTTCACTAATCTCTAAGATCTGAATTGGCTTCTCCACATAGGTGAGGTCTTCTTGGATCTCGATCTGTTCTGGATCTGCCTGTTCTGCTGGTATCCTCAGACACTTCTTTAGTTGTGACACGTGGAACACGTCGTGTATACCTGTCATTGAAGCTGGGAGGCTCAACTGATATGCCACTTTGCCTTTACGGGCTAGCACTTGGTAGGGTCCCACGAAACGATGTGTTAACTTCCCTTTGGTTTGGAACCTGTGCACTCCCCGGAGTGGCGTGACACAAAGATACACATAATCTCCTTCCTCGAAGCTTAGGTCTCTGCGACGGTTGTCGGCGTAACTCTTCTGCCTGGATTGAGCCGTCTTTAAGCGCTCCTGTATTATAGCCACTTTCTCTTCTACCTCTTTGAGTACGTCGGTTCCGAATACTTGGCGTTCACCTGTCTGGTCCCAGAAAAGAGGTGTACGGCACTTCCTGCCATACAGGGCTTCGAACGGTGCCATCTGCAAGCTGGCTTGGTAGCTGTTGTTGTACAAAAACTCCGCGTTGGGTAAGCTCTTATCCCATGTTCCTCCGAAGTCCAACGCGCAAGCCCTTAGCATATCCTCTAATATCTGGTTGACTCTTTCAGTCTAACCATCCGTCTATGGATGATATGCTGTGCTGAAGTTCAGTCGAGTCCCTAGCTCTGCTTGTAGCTTCTACCAAAACTTGGATGTGAATTGGCTACCACGGTCGGATATGATCCTCTTGGGTACTCCGTGTAGACACATTATACGGGCCATGTACAGTTCTACCAATTTTTTACCTATATACGTTGTATGCACGGGGATGAAATGAGCAACCTTGGTGAGTCAGTCAATGATCACCCAGATTGAGTCATATCCTGCGGATGTGCGGGGCAAACCGGTGATGAAGTCCATCCCGATCTCTTCCCATTTCCACTCTGGAACATTGAGCGGCTGTAAAAGTCTAGCAGGCCGTTGGTGTTCTGCTTTGACTCGCTAGCACACATCATAAAGTGCCACGAATTCTGTGATTTCTCTCCTCATACTAGCCCACAAAAATTTTGTCTTGAGGTCTTGGTACATCTTGGTACTTCCGGGTGAATGGATGTCACGCCCAGAAATTCATCAGAATTTCCAAAGCAAATTTGTGCAATAAATCCTCGTCCAGGAATCAGCCGAGGTACACAAATTGACAATTTGATAAACATAACCAAAACGAAATAACGATAAATACTTACAAAAGAGGCACTTAGTCCTCTCACAGGAGAAAACAGTAGCGGAACGGCAACTAGCGTAGCTTCAGCACCAAGCCACAGGCAGCTCAACTGGGGTATAAGACGAACACCATCTTCTCCTCCACGCAAAACTTCACTCTAAAGATTGCAATAATGCAAGACTGAGTACCACCCACCGTACTCAACAAGCCACACTAGGGAATGCAATGTAATGCAACAGGATACCAAAGAAAAGGCATAATATGGCTTATTTGCATAAAACAGCATTTAAAACATTTGCATTTAAAATCATTGAAAACAGTGTAGTTAATTAATAATCAATATTAACTCAACCACTGAACAACGCTCCAACGCAGTTCAGTCCCAAACCATAACTCTCCAAATAGGAGCTATCCATATTCCATCATTTATTTCCATTAACGAGTAGTGTGGGGCTAATCACAGAAACATTGCTAGGCCGCTCATTAACCACGAGCACGGCTATCCGAATAGTTTTACTCTGGTGAGAGATGTACCAATTTACCCATAAGACACAACTCCACAACACATTACTGTGCGCCTTAATACCACCACGGTACCTCGGAAAGGAATTGTGATAAGACCCTCCATGTAACCCGCACAACAAGGGAGCCACCCGCTGGACCACCAGTTTCCGGCAGGAGCTGATCAGGCCCCCAACAGGGAAACGATCCAACGCCCAAGACATGGACTTATTGACGCAGCCATGGTGGTCTTATTGACACAGCCACAACACACCATGGTGGACCCCGGTTGAACGTACTACACATTGGATCCTACCATTACCCATGCTGGCTTGTGGTTAGCACGAGTATTGCTTCGCAACAAGTAGTCCGCGAACCGGTCCTTAACTGTCATGAGCACCGCTAGCAACATTCCAACCTGGTGCTCACAACCCACCATCAATCAAGTTTTAGTTGACATAGTTAATTAATCAACCACGACTCATTGTCGTGAAAATATAGCCATTATCTATTAATTAATCAGAATGAATGAATAGTTTCCCATATAAAATGTCACTATAGTTTCTAGGCATGGCTAAGCAACTCCTAAATAATCTAGCTAGACCATTAAATAGTCATCCAGCTAGTCAGTATTATTACCCGGGGTATCAAGGTAAAGGAGTCAATATCGACATGGCCATAATAGTCAAGGATCATAGGTTAGTAAATAAATACCCATATAATGACATTCAAAAGCATTTCATGCAATAACTTTAAAATAAAATACTTTCACAAATGGGATCAACATGCTCAAGGAGATTGTCGTGTGACTTGCCTTGCAATCGCAAAAGTCTTCAAATGATCTTCCGAACTCTTCCGCAGACTCCGAAATCTTCCGAAACGACGATTGTACGCAACTACACGTAAAACGATAATAATCCTAAGAAACTCCAAATAAACAATACACAAAAATACATAAATAAGTATATTATAATTTTAAATGAATTTAGGAAGAAACGGGTCGATTCGGACTTCAAATGGAAAAGATATGGCTTTTGGAAGATTGAATCCAGAATGAATCCGAAAAGAATTGGAAAAGAATATTCTCAAGAATATTCTCTAGATTTTCGGATTAAAATAATTATTTTGGATAAATGCTGAGATATAGGGTCCATGATCAGTGACCAGGCGTATGGTGGACTTGGTTCATGAATTTAGAAATAAGAGTGGTGGATGAAATGTTGAGGTGGATAACATGTGGCCGAAGGGGATGAGGTGGCAACCGAAGTGGCAGCTGAGGTGGCTAGGGCTGACATGGCTTTGACCGATTAAAAGGGTTAGACGGCCAAGGTGGCTCGGATCGACTTCGGATTATCGGACGATTGAGATTTATTGGGGCACTGTGCCTCGGGTCCCTAGTCATGCACTGGAAGAAACACCGGGACTCAAAGGTCACAAAGGAGAACACTCCTGAGGATGTCCGACGATGTGATGACGGTGTCCCGTGGCATACAGAGGCAACAAGAGAGACGGACCGGGGACGGCGTGGCCAAGACGAGCCGGAGGGACACGGCGATGGCGACGGACTTCGGGCTCACCGGCGGCACTGAATCACAAAGACGGCGATGACGGCTCGTCGGCCGGGATGACGGCAGATGGAGAGTAGAGCAGGGATGGGATGAGGTGGCGTAGCGATGGTGGCGCTGCAGGCAACAGCAGGAATGGCGACGGCAGACGACGACACCGGGTGGCGAAAAAGACGGCCTGAAGGCGGTGCGGCGGACCGGCGACGGAGCAGTGACTCGGGCGATGCGACGGCGGACGGCCAGGAGGAGCGGGCGCACGGCCGGCACAACGGCAGCGGGGACGTAGCGGCGCTTAGCGAAAAACGACGAGGAGCAGGAGGCCAGAGGCGACGAGGGGAGCGCCGTTGGGGCAAACACGGCCGGAGAGGAGGCTTAGATGCCGGCGATGACGAAGCAAAGGTGGGTGCGGCGAGATGGCCTTGCCGCTGGCGTGGCGACCAACCGGCGGCGCACAGCAAGCAGATGAGGACACGACGGGCGTCGCTGTAAACGGCGGTGACGATGCCGGGCGGGGAGCAGAAGCGGTGCGAGGCAGACGGCGAGGCGGCGGACTCCAAGCGACGGCGGCAGATGGGGGAAGACAGAGGGCGGCAGAGGCAGCGACGTCGGTACTGGAGAGAACGGCGCACAGGCGATAGATGACGACGATGACTACCTGGCAACGGCGACGACGAACAGGAGGCAGAGGAGGATGGGCGACGATGCCGATTGGAAAAGAGCGATGGCAGTGGTGAACCAAAGAAGGGCGGCTTCAGTCCGAATGCTCACCGGCGACGGGAGGAGGCGGCGTCCTAGGCAGCCGGCGGGCGGCAGAGACGAAGACGGCGACGGCAGGTCTGGAGTTCACCAGCGGCGGGGATCGAAGACGACGACGACGGCGACAACAGGCAAAGGAGGAGGGAGGCGGCTACGAGGATGCTCACCGTGAAGAGACGACGGCGATGACGGCTTGGGGCCTCCCAGCGACGGCCGGCGTCGGAGGGGACAGCGACGGTGGCAGATGAGAAACAGGGGCGGCTCCGTAGGCTACGGCGCTAGGAGCGGAAGAGGCAGCGGCTCCGGCGAAGGCAGCAGAGGCAGGGCGGCGACGGCTGGGAGCAGCGCAGGACGCCGGCGCGGCTTCCGAACCAGCGGCGCACAAGAGAGAGCGGCACGACAAGGTGGCGGCGGCGGCCTGGCGGCGTGGAGAGGAGCAGAGCCGGCTAGGGCACAGGGGGCAGGCGGCGGCTATATATAGGGCGAGGATTCCGGGGCAGCACGGGCGACGGCGCTCGCGGATTCGGCGGCAGCGGTTGCGGGGCGGAGGCGTAGGGGGTGGCGTTGGGCTGGACCGGCGGCTGGCTTGGGCCGAGGAGAGGGCGCAGGCCGAGGGGAGGCGCGGCGCCGGGCACGGCAAGGGAGAGGGCACGGGCACGGGCACGGGCAGGGAGAGGGCACGGGCACGGGCAGGGAGAGGCGCGGGCCGGGCAGGGAGCTCGACCAGGAAGAAGGACAGAAGAAGGAAGAAAAGAGGAAAGGGGAAAAAGGAGAAAGGAGAGGGGTCTTCTGATAAAATTCCAAATTTGGAAAATTGGAATTTATAAATTCGAGATATATTTCTGAATTGAAGATTTGTAGAAATATACGGAATTTTGAGGATTTGGACTTTATTCGATAAAATCAAAGGGGGAAAGAGATGAATATTCGATAAAAGGGAAATGAATAAATCCGAGTCTGTCGGATTTGAAACTTAGGGGATTTTGCCTGGAGTCGGACCTTTTGGAGAATCAAAGATTCGGGAACGACAACCCGAGAAAGATACAAAGGGATTTGATAGAGAACGACCCGAGCAAAGGAATTGGGAATTTATCTCAAAGGGGAATATAGATGTTTCGAATACAAAGGATCTCAGATTAGGAGTCCAAAAGAGTTCTAGAGTTTTCAAAGATGAATAAATCCGGTAACTCCGAATTTAGATTTTTGAGGTGACTTTAGGGTTCTGGGAACGACACAAAACCCTAGAGGAAAAAGGGAGTTAGAGTTTCTGATGAACGGGGAGATTTCAAAGGACTGAATCAGAAACGACCCGAACAGGGGAAAAGAAAAGGAATTTATTTTATATTTATTTACTTACTTTAGTGATCTTTATAGCATTAACATTAATTCTGTAGCTCCGAAAAAATCCAAGAAAATTTCAGAGAGTTTATTAAATCACGAGGAATTTACCAGAAGTAAATACCACCACGAAACACGAAGGATTTATTATTGTAAATACTCAAATGCTTAAAATACTCCGACAAAACCCCTGGAATATAAAAGCATCCAAGTATTTATTTAAAGATTTAATCTTGGGATTTTTAATATTGGAAATTTCAAAATTTTATTCAAACTCTTTTCTCAAACAAAGATTTTCTAGTGTATTCTTGTATTTCCATTTACCCGCGATAATTTTTTAATTAAGACGATTTTCAGGGCGTTACAATGGAGTACTGCGTCTCATGGGCTTCTCGGAGTATTAAGTCTTTGAACTCCCTATTCTCGGGGACGCACAAACGTTCACCCATCCATACTGTCCCATTTTCGTCTTCCGTGAATCCTTGGGCTTCTCCAACCCTCATGTTCTTCTTGAGTACTTCTATCTCTGGATCATTCGTTTGTGCTCGCGAACTTGATCGAAGAGTGTGGCTGGGCCTCTAGGGCTGCCACAAATCCATGATCGACAATGCCCAGATTCAAGTATTCAAATTCCTGCTGCATTTCTTTGCACAATGCCTCCGCTCGAGCAGTGTTGCAGTAACTTTTCCTGCTCAAGGCGTCTGCCACGACATTGGCTTTTCCCGGATGGTAATGTATCCCCACATCATAGTCTTTAATCAATTCTAGCCACCTTCTTTGGCGGAGGTTCAAATCAGGCTGGGTAAAGATATACTTCAAGCTCTTGTGATCCGTATAGATCTCGCTGTGGTTACCGATAAGGTAATTGTTGACGCCGAAAATCGCCGGGGGCCGACGACCTGGTTCGGCGCCTAGAGACACGCGAAGGCCTGGGAGATTTGCTTCACTCCAGTGCAGGTCCTAAAATCTTGAGGTTCGTAGGCGTGCCAGTCAATTTGACCTTGCAATTGACAAGGAGATAGAAAATATTAGATCAATGAGCCAATCGGCTGGAAGCTAATCTGGACTCGTCTCATCGGCCGATGGCCGATATAAACTGTAGCACTTATACACCGACTGGAAGCCGATGATGGCATGAACAGTAACTAATAATGATAAGCAAATACCAAACTAGTCGATCGCCGAAGGAATACTTGAAAATTGGCTATAAATTGATAAAATAAATAGGCAGAATGCGTAAATAAATGGATTGAATAAACTTCAGCCGATTGCGATAGTAATCGCTAGCGCCGCCCCAAAGGTGCTGCCCGCGCCCATGCCCGGGCCCTTGCTCGTGCCTGTGCCCGAGTCCTCGCCTGCTGTCCGTGCCCGTGCCCGGGCCCTTGCTCATGCCCGCGCCCGGGTCCTCGCCATAAGGAAAAACCGAGATATGCAATTTCGTGCCGCCCCGACTTGGCAGCGATTTTCTAAACATGTTTGTGACAAATCGGCTGGATATAAAGGTAGCTTATCGGCTAAACACTCTGATAAAACATCACATAAAACCCATCGGCTTATTAAGAGCAAAGTTATTATCACCAGTCTAGTAGATCGGACCCAACCATTGCAGCACAGACTGATGATGATAACAGGACCTTGATGGGTCGATAGATCTAATACGATCGTGATGTAAAACATGATAACTTATCGGCTATACATCCCGATAAGACGCTTGCGCAAAAAATATCAACCTAGCAGGAACGATTTATCACTGGTAGTTTAGTAGGTCGGACCCAACCGATGCAGCACAAACTGATGATAAATCGCTCTCAGTAAGCCGATACGATCTACACACGCGTGATGTGATATACCTAATCGATCTATGAGATCAAACTAAACTGATGCAGCCATAGACAAAATAGATATATCGTGGTAAGCCGTCCACCGTGAACCGACTAGAATATCAGACTTAACCGAGAAAGTCCTAGCCGATACGGTGGCCGGGGTGACGAGACTTAACCTCTCGCAAGAGGTCGAACTTAACCGATGCAGCCCGGCTCGAGAAGCAAGAACCCGTCGAAGGGGTGGCGATGCGCCGAAATTGTATTGATCTGATTGATGTAGATAGATTACAAAGCACCCGAGCATACGCATTTATACCCCGAGTTGATACGAGTCCTTATTGGACACGGTACACGATTTCCTAACTACAAAAGGAAACATTAACAGGACCCGACCGGACACGAGGTCAGGTTTCCTAAAGATAAAATATTAATCCTTGCCTAATTAATAATCAAGATAATTAACTACCATACTGTGGTCTTCACGGCTCCTTCCCGGATTCGACTTCCTTCTGGATCAACCTTCGTTAGTTAATAGCAACTTTCTCCTTAGCCGAATCTGATACAGAGCCATACCAAATTTTGGCGTTAACAGTAATGCCGCCAAATCTTTAAAGCATGGACCACTGCGGCCAATTCCAGGTCATGTGTCGGGTAGTTGCCCTCATGGGGGCGTAACTGGCGCGATGCATAGGCCACAACTCTACCTTCTTTCATCAACACGCATCCTAGCCCTTGGTGGGATGCATCACAGTACACCTGGAAGTCTTTCTTGGGATCTGGCAAAATCAGAACCGATGCCGAGACTAACTTCTTATTGAGTTCTTCAAAGCTATGGTTGTACTCAGGCGTCCAAACAAACTTCACATCTTTCTTCAATAATTGCGTCGTGGGTCTTGCAATCTTCGAGAAGTTCTCGATGAACCGGCGGTAATAACCCGCAAGTCCATGAAAACTCCACACTTGTGTCACTGTCTTGGGCGGTCTCCAATTGGTAATGGATTCCACGTTCGTTGGGTCCACAGCAACCCCCTGGGCAGTGATGATGTGCCCGAGGAACTGTACTTCTCTCAGCTAGAAGTCACACTTGCTAAACTTGGCGTATAACTGCTGCTCTCTCAACTTCTCGAGAACCAAACGAAGGTGTTGCTCATGCTCTTTGGTTGATTTTGAGTAGATTAGGATGTCGTCAATGAAAACTACCACAAACTTGTCCAGAAACTCTATGAACACCTTGTTCATCAGATTCATGAAAAAGGTCGGTGCATTTGTTTGTCCGAAGGACATAACAGTGCACTTGTACAACCCATACCGGGTAGTGAAAGTTGTCTTTGGTATATCTTCTTCCTGGATCCTCAACTGATGATAGCCTGATCGCAGATCTATCTTGGAGAAGACAGTGGCACCCTCCAATTGGTCGAAAAGATCATCAATCCTCGGTAAGGGATACTTGTTCTTGATGGTGACGTCATTTAGTGCGCGATAGTCCACGCACATTCGTTTTGTTTTGTCTTTCTTTTCTACGAAGATGACTGGTCACTCCAGGGCGATGTACTTGGTCGGATGTAACCCTTCTGTAGCAGATCGCCGACTTGCTTCTTGACTTCTGCCATCTCGTTCAGTGCCATCCTGTACGGCCTTTTGTATATTGGCGCTGTTCCTGGTGCCAAATCAATCCTGAACTCGATTTCCCTTTCTGGTGGCATCCCCGGTAGATCTTCCGAGAACACATCCAAGTATTCTCTTACTATTGGAATGTCCTCTATTTTCCTTTCTGGTTTCGTTCCACCTTCCAACGGTTGCCCTGCTGTGACCTGATTCAAGCTTGCTTCCTGATGCTGCGGCACCAATGACTGGAAGGTAACTGCCTCTCCTTCCGGATTGGTCACTATAACGGTGCGGTCGGCGCAGTTGATCACCCCCTTGTGTCGAGTCAGCCAATCCATTCCTAGGATGACATCTAGGTCTTTGGATTCCAGGAGGATAAGATTGGCTAGAAAGGGGGATCCTTGGATCTCTAGGCTCACTGAAGGGCTATAGTGAGCTGTCGTCATGCGGTTCCCAGGTGTGTGAACCCGCATGGGGATCTTAAGTTCTGCTACTTTAATCTCATGTGTTCCCATAAATTTCTTGGATATGAAGGAATGCGTTGCACCAAAATTAAAAAGTACGATTGCAGGTATGGAGTTCATAGGAAACGTACCCAGTACTACCTCTGGTGCAGCCTGCGCCTCTTCTGTAGAGACGTGATTAACACGCCCCTTCATCACCTGCTGGTTAGCGTTGGGGTTCTGAGCTGCTACAGGCCTAAATCCCATGCGCTTCAGCTTCGGGCACTTATCAGCGAAGTGGCCCGGTTCGTTGCAGTTGAAATAGGTGGGGGCCTTGCCTCCACTGTCTCTCCATGGCGGACTCTGTTGCGCTGGCGCCATTGGCGGGCACGGGGCGGTTGTGTTGTCCGCTGCTGCTGCTGCTGCCTCCGAAATGTCCTGGGTGGAATGGACGCTACTGGCGGACAATCATGGTGGAAGATCCACCCTGATGTCCCAGCATCACCCGTGGCCTCTGGTGCTGCCCCTGTTGAGCTCGGAACTGGGCCGCCTTTCTCTTGCGGTCCATCTTGTTGCACTGATTTTCCTAGTGGATTGCCTTATCCACCAGCTTCTCGAAGTCTGGATAATCATTTGAGAGGAGTTGGTTGGTCAACTCGTCGTTCAGTCCGTCCAGGAACCTCTCCTGTCTCTCCGCATCAGTGCGGACATCCTCGGGCACGTAGTGCACCAAACGGTTGAAGTCATGGAGGTACTCCGTGACCATCCTGTTTCCTTGTACCAAATCCCTAAACTCCCTCTTCTTCTGTGCTACGATTCCGGCCAGAATTTGAGATTTCCGGAAATTGTGGCAGAATTCCGCCCAGGTGACCTCGGTAGTAGCTGTACGGGTCACAAGGAAATTGTCCCACCATGCTGATGCGGGACCTTGGAGCTGGTGGGTTGCAAAAGCGACCTTCTCCTGATCGCTACACTGGAGGAAGTTGAGCTTCTTCTCGATTGCCAATAGCCAGTCGTTGGCATCCATGGGGTTTTTGGTGCTGGAAAAGTTTGGCAGCCTAACCCTTAAGAACTCAGGTAGCTTTGACTGAGGGGCAATGGCTGGGTTGTGAGGTTGCTGGTGCTGTTGCTACAGGTTATTTTGCTGCATCATGATGGCCAACATTTGGTTCTGGTTGGCTAGAACCTATGCCAACGTCGGGTTCTCTGGTAGCGGAGGTGGCATGTGATTGGGAGCTCCGGGGTTCTAGGGTGCCCCATCCTGCTAGTTGGTAGCGCTGGCATCACTGGCAGCATGGTTACCGTTCCTTGTGTTCACCATCTGAAGGGGAAGATCAAAATGGAAGGAAAGGAGAAAAACGGATGGCTCAGAAACAGGAGGGATAATTAAGTGACTGAATTAAATTAATTGAAATTTATAGTTGGAAACATGAAGAAAATCAGTTCAACTCCTAATTAAGGTGGACACACCACAACAGACAGTATGTCACTAGCTAACCCCAAGCAAACACACTAACATTACAACTACTCAAGAAATCAAACTAAGAAAACGCTAAACACTAAGGACGGTGCATCTACTACTCTGAGTTGTACTCCGGCTCCTGCTCGTCGCCCACCTCGTCGTCGGTGTGGCTCCAGGTTTCGCCCACATAGTCCACACTACCGTGAGCCAAGGAACTAGCCTCACTACGGGTGCGAGATCCACTGAAGGAGCTGCTGTCGTCGGTGGAAGTGAAGCCCCCGTGGATGCTGGTGCCTCCCTAAGAGCTGCCGTCGCTCGACGATGCGCTGATCATGCCACCCATTGGTGCTGGTGCTGGTGCTGGGGCTGGAGCAGGCGCTGGCGTTGGAGCTGGGGCTGGTAGCGGTGCGTGTGGCCCGTTCCTGGGGGCCAACTAAACGCGCACAGGAGGAAGGGTCCTCTTCCTCAGGGTCAGACGAATCCTGGCCCCACCCGGTGGCGACTGTCCCTTCAACTCCGTGACCTCCTTCTTCAGGCGGTCGATCTGGTTTTGGAGACCAATGATGGTCATCCTGTTGGTGTCTTCTCGGTTGTGAGCTGCACACACACAGTTAGCGTGTATGTAGTCCATGGCCTACATCACCCGCCTCATGTGGACGATGGTGGTGTCATTCTCGCTGTCAGCTGGCTGAAAGGTACTGTAGACCTGGTGGGGAGACCGGCTGGTAAGGTAGCGGTAGGCGGTGGTGCAAAGGGTGGAGTGGTGCCTCCGATGTAGCTCTTCGATCAGACAGAAAGCTGCCTCCTAGCAAGCATGATCATAGGTACGCTCGCCTATCTCGACCTCCATGGCTGGTAAGAGGTACAGCTCGCCTGGCAGCTCCAAGTGAACCCGGTGCGGGAGCTCACCCTCCATGGGCTCCACAGCAGTATACTCTGGGGCATGGCTGTACCCCAAAGTAAAGCTCATCATACGAAGCTCCTCCACGAATCCGCCCATGTCTGTGCCACGCTGGTTGGGGAGGTTGTCCATCTATAGAAGGCAAGAAGGGAGAATCAATGTATGCTCAAATCCAAATAAAGTGAACCATAAATATTTTGGAAATAACAACAATTTTACACATAAAATAATTTTATATGCAAACTTGAGACCGACGAAGTAGTGCAATAGAAACAAATAGTACCAAATGAATTTTAAATAATAATCGCAAAGCAAATAGAGATAGTTCACGCATATCGTAAATCGTACCTTCCCCCAGATTAACCAATGTTTTCCCAAAATTTGGACACCTATACCCTGATTCCTTGAATAAAATTCCCACCCTCAACTTGACCTGACTCAAAAGTTTTAGTCAAATAAAAGGTCAAGATTTTTATCCCAATCCAAGAACAAATTCCCACTTTTCCTAGAATAACTCCAAATGCAAGAAGCATATGCAAATGAAAATTTCAGAGGGCTCTTAGGATTTCCATTTGGCTGGTTCTACGGTCAAGTTCGGCTCTAATACCAACTTTTAACGCCCAGAAGTTCACCCAAAATTCTGAACATTCATGTGTATTAAATCCCTGTCCAGGACAGCTAAGGTACACAATTCTAAGTTACCATACAGAGTGTGTCTTACAAACAGAGTAAAATTTATATTACATAAATGTAGCGGAAAGAGTAAAATAAAGTCTATAAACAATAGGCCAGGCAGCAGCTTCCATCCCACAAGCACCTTGACGGCGGAGCCAGCCTAGTCCTCCAGGTGATCATTGTCGGGCGCGTACTCCACCTAAGAGGGGGAAAGGGAGCAAGGCTGAGTACCACCCACAGTACTCAACAAATCACACCCGCAAATATGCATAATGCATGGGAAACAAAGGTAGGCCAGGGGTTTATTTGCGTAAAAGCTGTTGCAAACAGTAGTAGTTCGCAAATGGTGAAAAGGTTAATTAGTTGACAGTATTAATCCTTCACTGATCAACGTTACACCACGTTGACTAGGCCCAACCAACCACCTGAACTATACCAGATCCATTAAGTCGAATTGATTAAATAAAGGTGAGACTAATCACAGTGAATCTTGGCCAACCGCCCATATCCGCGGGCGCGGCTATTCGAATAGCTTTACTCTGATCATAGGTGTACAACTGTATCCACAAGTCCCCACACACGTTCTCGTGTGCCAGTGTATCACCACGATACCCCGTAAGAGGCTGTGACAGGACCGTTCACGCAACCTCTCCCTAACCATCCACACCTCGCTGAGATTGCACCTGCCGACAAGGCACACCATATTGGTCAGGCTACCCCCCTTGCGCCACGGTGGATCCGAAAGCCGATCAACCCTACCCCGGGCCAATCCAACTCTATCACGCCCACCCTCATCTCCAGTGCCTAGGAGAGGGAGAAGAGACGCTACAGGCCCAGCCGTTGCCCACGCTGGCTTGTGGTAAGTACGAGAATTTGCCTACAAGGCTCCCGTGAACCGGTCCTTAACTGCCATGGGTGCGACTAGCAAAACCATGCACCCACAACCCACCATTTGAGTTAAATTTTAGTAATTTAATATCAACCTATCCAAGGTTCCTTTTTCCGACATTGAGTCGAATCAAAGTGTAAGCGATAGTATTTTATTCCCAGATGAACTAAGTTGCTAGGCATGGCTAAGCATCCTAAGAGTAGTATACCAATCATGTTGTTACCCAGGCGACAAGGAACAAGTGTTAAATACTAAGGCATGTCCTATCTGTATAAAGGCTATAATCCCTTCACATGAAATAATGAAATCATGCAGTTTATTTAAATAAACAAAGCATTTTAGCAAAAATGGGTACAAAATGATCAAGATTTCAATGTGACTTGCCTTGCTCCGGCTCGACGTACTCGGCTACAACCTCGTGGTACACTGGAGAATCAACAGCGTCGGATTCTATAACAGACAATGCACAAACCATCAAAAACAGTACATGTGGGCAGTTAAACATGAGCTGAAAGTATTTTTCATGAATTCTTGGCATTTTTCTGGATTTAATGCAATTTGAATGGACTTAATCGGAGCTCATATGAATTAGTTATGAATTGTTGAAGTTTTACTGTGCTTTCTAATACAAATATAATTACTAAACCATGTATTGCACAATTATCCGATTTAATGCGTCACTGGACCGGGAAGCCGACGCCGATAGGTAGGCCCCACAGGTCAGCGGCGCACAGGAGGGTGGCGCACGGTGGACTCGGTCTACCGAGCCAGAAACAAGTGCGCCACGCGGCGCACACGTGACGCCAACACGGCGGCCACGTGGGCAACCGACGGGTGGCCCCGATCTGCCACACTGCAGATCGGACGGTGGTGAGCGATGGCTGGAGATGGCGGAGGATGGCAAGAGCTCGGGTGCGTGGTGGTGGTAGTGTTTGAGGGCACGGGAAGGCGCGGTATGCTGGGGAAAAGATGGAGGAGAGGACAGGGAAGCTTTTTATGCGTTCGGGCAGGCGAGATCGTGGCCGAATTGCTCCAATCACTCACTGGATTGAGGGCGGCGGCGACGGGGTCGTGTGCGCGATTCTCACGTGGGAGTGGGTGAGGACGCCGGGAAAGTGGGGGAGTGGGCGTGGACCCAGTCCGCCCTCGTTTGAACCAAGAGCGGGCGGGCGCGAAGGCGGGATGCGGCGCTGATCGGACGGCGGAGGGGAAATTTCCCCCTCCGCCCGATCTGGATGGAGCTAGGAGACGGAGTTGACAGGTGGTTCTAGCCTGTCAGCGGGGAGACGCGCGGGCGAGCGGGGAGAAGTAGCCTGATGGGCGAGCCCCATAGCACAGCGATAGGAGGAGCAGGACAACATATCCGTTTGCTTGAGACCATGTTTATTTGTTATCCATTCCTTGATAACTTTGGGTGATAATTGAACTAGCTTATGTCTCATTCAGTGACACAGCTAGAGATAGGACCTTCTTAGCCATGCTTAGTACCACTAGGTCACTGAAGGGATAATCACATTATTTCTATATTTGGTAACCTGATGTGCCGCGTGCTCGAGATGTTTGACTATGGTGATTGATCGTAACTAATCGACAACAATGTAATCGAATGGTGGGCTTTGGGTGCATGGTTTTGCTAGTCGCACCTATGGCAGTTAAGGACCGGTTCACGGGAACCACTTGAGCAGATTTCCATATAACCACAAGCCAGCGTGGGCAACAGCTGGGCTTGTAGCGTCTCTTCTCCCTCTCCTAAGTATCGAAGATGAGGGTGGGCGTGATGCAGTTGGGTCAGCCTGGGGTAGGGTTGATCGGCTTCCTGAATCCATCGTGCGCAAGAGGGGTAGCCTGGCTGAAATAGTGTGCCCTGTCGGTAGTTGCAATCTCAGCGTGGTGTGGATGGTTTGGGAGAGGTTACGTGGAGGGTCCTGTCACGGCCCCTTTACCATGGGTTACGGGCACGTGGAACACATGCGGGGCTATGTCTTGTGGGTAAAGATGTACATCTCTGGCCAGAGTAAATCTATTCGAATAGCTGCGCCCGCGGATATGGGCGACTGGTCAAGACTCACTGTGATTAGTCTCACACTTGCTTAATTAACTTGACTTAATGGAACTGGTATAGTTCAAGTGGATGGTTTGAGCCTAATCAACGTAGTGTAACGTTGTTCAGTGATGGATTAATACTGATTAAAATAACAACTGTTTTACCTGTTTTATAACTACCACTGTTTACAACTGCTTTTACGCAAATGAGCCATCAGTCTCCCTTTGAAATCCCATGCACAAATACATCATTGGTGTGGTTTGCTGAGTACGGTGGATGGTACTTAGTCTTGCTATGTCTCCTTTTTCAGAAGTGAAGACCGTTCGTGTCGAAGTTGAGTTTAGAAGACCTTGGCTTATACCCTAGTTGAGCATATGGTGTGGAGCTGAAGTCACGCTAGTTTCGTCTTTTCGCTACTGTTTTCTTCCGTGTGAGGACTAAGTGTCTCTTCTGTAAGTATTTACGCTTCATTTACGTTTGGATCTATTTATTGATTTTTCATTTTGTGTATTCTGCTTGATTTCTAGACAGAGATTTTAATACACAAAATAGTCTAAAAATTAACTAAATTTCTGGGCCAAAAGCATCATTGTACGAGACATAGCAAGCGTGAGCACCAAGCTTGTATTTTTTATTTTTTTTGGCTAGGGACAAAAAATTAAGGAGATTTGGCCACTTAGTTTATCCTCATAACAAACTGAATTGAGAGAGATCCCTTACGCGCTATGGCATTCTTACATAATGGTAGGTTGGCATTTCCAATCAAGCACGCAAAATTGATCCATACCTACCAATGGCTCTTGAGAATCGAGTGTGTCCAACTAGAGCTATCTCTAACTAGCTGTTTATTTTCTGATCCATCTACGTTTGTCATTTCTCTAAATGGTGTTTGGTGAGCAATTGTATTAGCACTCTTGATATATACTTCAGTAAGACTAATTAATATGATATGACTTCTTATCTGATCACATAGACCTGTTACACAGGGTTATAATTATTAATCAACCTTTTTAAGTATAGATAGATATGTCAATTGAGATGCCCCGAAAGGAGCTAGGCAGCTAGCGTGCCGCAACATCTAGTACCAAATTATGCTAATTTTGCTAAGCACACTACGGAAAATCTACTGGCATGCTTCCAAGCCAGTTTTATTGGAATTTTGTTATATGCACATAAAGATTTGCACAATAATTAAAAGTTTTGTTTGTTTATAGACTCCATACGAGCCCAACATGAAACCGATTAGCCGAGTCAAAAGCTAATCAGGGAGTTTTTAACAAGCCATTGCCTGAGAGCACCATATCAGAACTGAAAAACCCGAAGTATATCACAATTTTATGTCTCACTCTATGCATATATATAGTTTCCAAAGTTAAATAATGCATATTTACATTATTTTTTTACTATAGTATAATTTTAAATCTAACACTAGATAAAATAGAGGTAATATTTTGTTGGCTTATTGTCTATTTATTTTAATTTTAGCTTTTTCCCATCGTAATGTACGGACAATGGGCTAGTAACTAAAAAAAGTTCAGTCCGAACATTTCTACCGGAGCAAATATTCCCCACGTCTTCAAATCCGTGTCATTGGCAGGTATTCAAAGTTTCAAACTGAATCTGGTGAGCTCATTAAGCAAAGTGAATTTGGTTTACGAATTTAAGGCTAGCACTAGTAGAAAGTAGACGACTATACGAGGAATATAGTACTAACCCGAAAACTAGCATAACCGGTGAACATGCCTACACGATGGCCCCGATGGCGACGGGCTAGTAGGCAGTAGCCCTGTTGCGTAGTAGCCCTCTTGTGTTTGTGCTGTGTTTTTTCCGAGCTTTTTGGTGGCCGCCGGCGCTGACAGGCCGCCAAGCTGACCCTTAGTCTGTAAGGAACCTTGTTGACGTGCAAAATTTTTCGTCTAACATAGTGGTCACAACCCGAGGAAAAGGTTGATTTAATTAATTTTGTAAAATCACATGATTAATTTATGACGATCTAGGAGATAACTATTGGCCTTTCGTGGTAACGAGCTACTGTGTAGGTGACAAAACAGAAAAGGAGGAAGTTACTTGGCCTAGCCTAATTAAGGACCGTTCGAAGGTGAGTTTTCGGTAGTTAGCTGCTTGGTTTATCGTAGAAGACATTTAATTAGCATATGATTAATTAAATATTAACTATTACAAAACTTAAAAGATGGATTAATTTAAATATTTTAATAAATTTCTATATGGAAAGAGTTCTTTCAAAATTTACATTGTTTATTCCTTTAACAGCTTGGAAGTGTGCCTACGATAATAATAGAGTAACTATAATCTAAAATGAACAGGGATATTCTATAAAAATAAAATAATAGAGGATTTTGATTGTATTATGAGCCTTAATCGGTCGTGATCTCCTATTATGTGTAGAGGTGACAAAGGTGGCGCTCGGTTCGGCTACGCAAAACGAGAAATGTTATTAGTGTGTGATTTATTAAGTATTAGCTATTAAAAAATTAAAAAATAGAATACTTTTATATAGAAATTTTTAAAAAAACATACTATTTTATGTTTTAAGAAATATGCTAATGAAAACCAAAACAATATATAAAAGCTAGAAGCTTTACCAAACATTACTAAGACTTATCGTATAATTTTCAGATTTTTTGGAAAAACTCAATAACTCAACTCTAAAACTGTATTCTGTAATTAACATGTCATCTAATATATGATTCTTAGTAACTTTACATAGAAATATACGCAGCATATATGTAACTTTGCCTAATTTAGGTACGACTTGGTCATGCAAACACATACCCCCTATGATCATATTCTGAGACAAAAACTTTCTATTTTATCCTCTATCTATTTCCTTCTCCACCAATTTTAGTCATAAACAAGTTCACAAAAGTTTTGTCGACTACTATAGACTCGTAAGAAAATTATACATGACCGAAGTCCTTCTCTAAACAGCAATCGTCTCTCTTCTCCTGGTTCTAAATGGAACATTTGGATTTCCTTTTCTTTTGAAAACGTGAACATTTGGAATATTTATTAAGCAAATCAAATATTCTGTTCGAATCCATGTCGCAAGCAAAGTCATATAATGCGTATTTTTTTTAAATGAAAACTGGTGGAATCTAATGAGATGGATTTGGTGGGCGTTGAAGTGTGCCGTGCGCGTTACACGTAAGATTTCAGCAAGTTCCTTCTGCACTTTTCTGCCAAACCAAATACTATTCCCCCAGATATTCAAATCTGTGCCGCTGGCAGGTATTCAAACTCAGTATTACTGCTGCTTCCGATTTTTAATAAATAATGTTGTTGATTTTTATCATGACATTTAATTATTTATCTTATTTAAAAAAATAGTGTAAAATAAAAAAATATAAGTCATATTTAAAGTTTATTTAATAATAAACCATATTATAATAAAATAAATTATACTTATTTAAATTTTTAAATAAAACGAATGATCAAAATTAATAGCGTTATTTATTAAAAATCGAAGGGAGTGCTATTCGGACCGAATCTGGTGGTGGTGAGCTCATTAAGCTGGATTTGGTCACTCTTGTTAAACTTTGCGTTTAATTTTAAAGCTAGCTCACTAGTAGAATGTAGACCAGCAGTATTATGCCAACCTGATTATACTAACCTGTCAACTAGCATAACAAACAGATATGGGCATATATCTTATACGGTAGGTGAGAAAACATGCCCACGCGATGGCGACAGGCGGCTAGTGGCGTCGTGCATCTGTGAAATGTAGTTGCTCCGGACTTTTTGGTGGCCGCTGGCGCTGACCCTTGTCAGACTAACTCTCACGCGGGATTTTTGGAGGAATAAAAGAGGATAGAACTATCCTATCACCTGTTTGAATGAAAGGATAATGCTAGGATGAACGTGACCGGTCTAGGAGGAGCTTCTCGGCGCCAGGAAGGTCAATGTCCAGGAGGAGCTCCCTAGTCCACGTCGAGGAGGAGCTCATCTCCGGGGCTGCAGCGGCAAATGTCGTAGGGCCCATCGGGGAGGTCGGGGCTACCGTCGCTGCTCCCTACGCCGCCGTCGCTCCCTCTTGGCCTGCGCCGTCGCTGCTCCCCCTGGCCTACGCCGTCGCCGCCCGTCGACGCACCCGCGAGGTGGGTCAGCGCGGTCCGGTCGTTTTGGCCGGATCAATCCAACCCGAATATCAGAGAAATATTTTTTATTGGGTCCATATCATCCCATCTAATCTACAAACCAAACACCCATAAAAATAGGATGGACCCAGCCTAGCCTACAAAATCCTTAGAACCAAAACACCCTTATGTTTTATATGCGAGAGCAAAATGTTTCAATGGGTATTTTACGGTGTTTCACATTTTTAACAAACCAAGGGAAACATCTTAAACATTTTTCACTGAATGTTAAAACATATGAAAATTTTTTGTTGAAATATTTTTTATCGCGTAGAAAAACATCTAACATATTTTTGAATATGTGATGAAACATCATCCGACAATTTGTAATTACCGAACGTCCGGAGCATAGTCCTCCCCTATAAATATTTTAATACTATTATGTCTATTATACCTCTATTAACCACCTCATATCCACCAACCACCTTAGTCTCCCAAGTCCTTCTTGCATTAATAAAAGGCAATATAGTCTTTTTACCATATTTCTTAATCCCTCTAAAACAACCTAAAAATAGTATATTTTAGGACGGATGGAGTAAGTTATTTTCTCTTTTTCGTGAGCATGCTTTCCAAACTACTAAACAGTGTATCTTTTATAAATATTATATATATATATTTCTTTAAAAAATTAAATAAAACCCACAAGAATAGCTTGGAATATCGCTTTTGTACGCCTCACTCTTTACTCGTGAGTAGTATGGGGATGTTTTTCCCCCCTATTTTTTAATTTTTTGTGTGTAATAATGACTGATGGCATATTGGCATCTCCAATATTGTCCTGAACCAAGAGATTAGAGAGAATCGATTCGAACAAAGGGCTTGTTTGGAACACTTAATTTTTACAAGATTTTCGCAGAAATTAGCCCCAAAAAAATTCTTTGGTTTACACCAAAAGAGGACAAAGATCTCATTTGATTTAGATTATTAAAAAGATTATTAATTTAATTATAGAGATAAATTAAGTATTTTTAAAAATAAAGTTAACAAGTAACTTAAGTCTAAAAATACAGTATAAAAAGTTTCTTTTAGAATAAGTATTTCTCATATCATGGAGCAATTAGTACGTGAAAGCTTAAAAGAATATGACCTAAATGTTACGATTCCCTAAGAAAATGATTTTGCTTAAAAGGTAAAAGGTTTTATCTTTTGCTTTTCATACTACTCCTAGTAAATCATATCATTCTATCAATCCTAAAGATCTGTGGCTCATATATTCTATTATTAATTTTCATCACACTGCTATCAATTAATAAAAACATTTTAGATCTTTCACTCTAATTCTTAATTTCCCCAAATATCTTCTGGACAGCTATATTTTTGGACGGAGTAAGTAATTTTGAAACAAAAGTAACCAAAAATCGAGTTAGGATTGAAGTACAGATCACAACTAAAGTGGAATGTCAGAACGAGTTTTTTTTTTTTTACTTTGACCATTCTATGCCTCCCGTGTAGAGTTTATGTACCCAGCAGAAATAATTGTTATTACAACCCTTTTCTGTTGATCCAAGAGTAACTAGCAACTTACATATCGAGGGAAAAATGTGGAAATACAACACATAGTGTCTTCAAACTTAAAAGTTTCATCTAGATTTTATTTTTTTTCCTATAGTGAGTTTTTTCAGTTGTATCTTGTATGCACGACTAAACCTGTGATTCTTAGTTTGTGACCTTTATCAGGACGATATGGCTACATCAATCGGTTGCCTCCGTGCCATAAGAGCGATTTGCATACTCCTGAACCATTGCCCCAAAAACTGACTGCCTCCCCATCAACTTGGACGGTGCATCAAATTCCTTCACTAAACCTGAAAAGAGAGACACATACCAAGCTTGAGTAGAAGTGCAAAATTTCATTATTACCAAATACCTCACAGAAAAACATTCTGGAAAAACTAGAAATAGTTAGTGCAAAGCTCACCTGCATCCAACACCAGCACTCTATCGCTGTCCATGACAGTTGGTATGCGGTGTGCAATGCTGACGACCGTACAATCACTGAATTCCTCTCGGATGATCCTCTGGATAGTTGCATCTGTCTGAGAATCAACGGAAGCGGTTGCCTCGTCCATGAACAAGATCCGGCTGCGCTTCAGTATGACACGGCCAAAACAGAGAAGCTGCTTCTGCCCTACGCTCCAGTTCTCCCCCATGTCGGCAACTACAAAGAACCAAATAGCAAATATATTGAATAGTAGTTTTAGCAACAGCAAAAATAAAAATTTATATTCAATTAAAAAGCATACCTAGTGCATCAAGCTTCTCTGGTTTTGCAGCTACTATATCTTTTAGCTGACAACGCTCAAGGGCCTGCAGAGGAATAAATATGTTAGTCTTGATAGAAACAAATAGTTGCAAGAGAAAGTTCACATATTGAAACACAAAGAAGCTGTAACCAGACTTGTACCTGCCATATCTCGTCCTCAGAATATCGCCCAATTGGGTCAATGTTGCTTCTTATGGTTCCTTCAAAGAGCACAGGCTCTTGAGGAATCACACCAAAGCGAGACCTGAGATCATGAAGGCCCAAAGTGCAAATATCTACTCCATCAATGATGATATGGCCTTCTTCAGGCTCCACAAGCCTGAACAAAGCCTGAACCAAAGTTGACTTTCCGCTGCCAGTCCTTCCCACAACTCCTATCTTTTCTCCACTGTTAATGCTAATAGTAATGCCCTTCAAGATTAGAGGTGTGTTTGGTCGATACCTAACCTGAAAAGATTATTATTTTCAGGAATAAAAAAAGAATAGTATTGATATGGCTCACTTCTATTAATCGTAATTTATAAAAAAAGGAAGTTCAATAAGTGAACAGAAAATTTGTCACCTTTAGATCTTTAATGTCAATATCTCCTTTGCTAGGCCAATTTGGTGAGGGAAGACAATCTGCCACTTCCCATGCTGCCTCAGAAGGAAGAGTACTGTACTGATTCACCCTTTCTACGGCGACCATATCATTTTCTAGCATACAGCTAATGGAAATTGTATAGTACACCAATGAATTGAGAGAGAGACCATACGAAAGGGACATGCCAACAAACTCTACATCAGAAACAGTACAAATAAATGACCTGATCTGTTTGAAGGTCACAAAGAATTAAACAAATAACCTTTTTTTGCGAGGGAAAACAAATAACATATATTAGCAGGTCTTTTAATATAACTGATCTAGAGACTCTGCTGTATTTATCTTTAACCATAAAAGAAATAATTACTGTTCTGTGAAAATATGAAAGTTTGCATGTAACATCAAATTTGCACTTGATGACAAAATTCACTAAACAACATTCATTTATTTCTATATTCTTCCTAAACAACTCAGACGATGACTGGTATACCTTCTAAGCTTAGCACAAGACTCTTTTTTCCTTAACAGTTCAAAATTGTGTTCAAGGGAACAAGTCAATTTATACCTAAGATGTTGCCAACAGAACATGAGTCAACAATTCGACTCTCTTCTACCAAATGGGGCCTGTATAAATACTTGGCTAAAGAATATTTTAAGAATACCTTTCTTGATGAAATTGCTAGGCAAGCTGATCATGAGAAAAGCAGTTATAGACAATAGAAGTGTGCCAATCAACTCCAGGCGAAAACCCAGCCACTCATTAGCTGCATAATTATGAAAAGACATGCGCAAATTCGAATTGATTCTGTCCAAGTTTATTTGGTAAAACTCATCCTCCTTCCCAAAGCACCTTACTGTTGGAGCACCCAAGAAGGTTTCTGAGAAGTGATCAATAACTGGTGCCCTTGTAGTACCTTGAAGACGAGTTAGCTCTCGAGATGTTCCAATGTATTGATTCTGAAACATGAAGAAATGAAAGCAATCAAACTTTTTTACTATAATTATTATGGTTGTTATATGATACTAAGTAGTATGAATAATGATTTCAGTCCTCTGATATGCAATGGTTGTAGCTGGATCATACCCGGTACCAAATGTTTAAAAGCACTAGTGGAAGTACTGCTATGACTGATGGCCATGCAACCTGGCAAGTAACAGCGATGCTGCTGACCACGGAGATGCACATTGACATAGCAAAACCAACATAGAATACAAGGGCAGTGTCAATTTTCATTTGGTCTGCTGATGCCTGAAAAAAGAGAGCACTAATACTTCAGAAAATGATTGTGCACGTACTGTGAAACAAATTAAATTCTATGTCTGCACAAGACATACCCGGCTTAGTATCCTCCCAGAAGGAGTGGTGTCAAAAAATGACATAGGAGCTCGTAGAATGCTGTTGAACATCTTGTTGAAAAAGACCTGGGCCGACTTAAATCCCAAGAATGTCACGAAAAGAGTACTGATCGCATCGCATACAATTGAAGCAGCAATTATCGAAACGTAAACACCAAGAAAAACAGAAGTGTCAAATATTGTGCCCCCAGATGTTTCATATGAGAGCCAGTAGTTACTAGCCATACTGGAGCCCTCCGACAGCACTGATACAGCTAAAATGACCAGAACTCCCCACCAACCCCAAGCCTCTGTTATGTATAGCTTGTACACTTGCCAACTTACTCGGCCACTCTCCTTTTCTTCTTCCTGGATCAGTTTAGATGAACCTGCTTCTTTGCTTCGTGCAACACTGGTACCACCATTGTCACCACTAGATTTGGAATTGACAGGAGTTTTTGCTGATACAGTGCTGTCCTGAGAAGACCCAGTGTTCTGATCATGGAAGGCTTGCTTTGCTGCCCCTGTTACCTCCATTGAACTATGGTGAGCAGCAACAAGAGCTGAAAACTCTGAGCATGATATTAGTAACTGGCCGTAGCTCCCAGACTGAATAACTACCCCATCTTTCATTACCTGTTCAATACAAGTTAATATTGTTTAATGTATGTTATGTGTAAATGATATCAGCCCATGGTGTATTTGCCATCATATCATAAACATGGCATGTGCTGAGACCAAAACAAACTAAAAAAGGCAAAGAAAAATACACGTTTTTCTTTTGTTTTCTTAAGGAACCTTGGGTAGTTAGGTATGAAGATCAATTAAAAAATATTAACCTTGTCCCTACTTCTAGAATCAAAAACAAAAACATTGCTACAATACTGATACTGCTCAATATTAAACTCTTTTCTGCAGCAAAAATATGCTGATTACTCTGTTTCCACCAAATGTACTAAGTACAGTTTAAACATAGAACTTACGAATACTGTGTCCACATTTTTCAAGAAATCCACTTGGTGAGTCACAAGTAAAACTGTCTTCTTCTTGAGTATACCTTTCAGACATTCCTGCAGAAAAAAGATAACTGTTGGAGTACTGCTTAAAAAGGGGTAAAGCCTAGCTACAGTTCCATACTTGTTTTCAGAATTTTCTTTTTGAGACATCATAGTAATAAATATTAATAAGAAAACTACTGAAAATCAATTAATATTGGAAAATTAAGTAGGTCAGTAGTTCATTGTGTTGTAAACTGAATTACACATCATCAAAAATTGCTTACTACCAGGGTAGCTAGGAATGTCAGCCTGAGTTCCTATTTTGGTCGTCTTTTTAGTTTGTGGTGTGAGGTTAGCAAACGTCCTGTGTATAGATATGGGTTGGCGTGTGTGTGTGTTTGGTGTTGTACGTTGCACGTTTTTCTTTTTTAATGAAATGACACACAGCTCTCCTGCGCGTTCGAGAGACAAAAATTGCAGCTAGTCCTACTGAAATTGCACAGGTTGCTATGCACGGTTCCTTTTGGTTTGCCAAACAAATAAATACGTGAAAAATGAAACAAACTTTCTGAAAATAGAAAGAAAAAAGAAAGGGCGATAAAATTTTCTGTTGCTTTGTTTCTTTGCGAATTCAACAGAAGAAAGAAAATTGATAAACAGGTTAACTAAAAGGGATCTAAAATATGCAGTAACAAAACCATATCAGTGAGGAGTGAAGACAATAATAAAATAATTTTAACCACTATATCATTATAATCTTCCATTTTTGTAAACAGAAAGATGTGCAGTCTTGATGTGAATGTTGATTCACCATGAGATAACTATATGCTGAGGAAAGCCAGATGGCATGGCTTGGGAGATAATACTTTGTAATACCAGATAGATGCATATGAGATAGAAGGGAAATGATTAGAGAATGAAAGGGAAGGTTCATTAAATTTGCATGCAAACCTTCTATTTAGTTATCGATAAACTCATTCAAACTGTGTACCCTATATTTTTCAACAGAGTAATTGTGAACGTTAAAAATATTAGATAGTTGAAAGCCCAAAATAAACAAAAATGAATGAGAGGTTTTATTGAGCGATACCAACAAAATTATAGTACATCTGCCAAATTCAGTATTTTGTGAGTTCAAGGTGACCATATAACTGTCACCAACCATCTGATGTTGAATGTTTTTTTCAGAATTGTACAAGAATGACTCATTCTCCATAATTTTCTAAGACTTTGAGCTTGCATATTTGAACTTTTCTCATTTTTTTACCTTTCAGCTTTCATTAGACATTCCATAAATCTTCATTACAGGTTCCTTCCTCGAGTTCATTTTCATTTGTGTTTGTTTTGCATTTTTTTCTGAATTTAAATCAACTCAATGAAACATACAATATGAGAATGTAAAAGAAAGAATTGGGAATTTACCTTGAAGATAGCTGAACCAGTATGAGCATCAACTGAACTAAAGATATCATCAAGGAGATATATTTCACAATCTTGGTAAACTGCTCTAGCAAGCTGGATGCGTTGTTTCTGGCCACCACTGAGGTTGATCCCCCTCTCTCCTATTTCAGTCTGGTCTCCGAACTCCATCATTTCTAAATCTTTCTCTAAGCAACAAGCACGTATGACTTCCCAGTATCTCTCTGAATGCATTGGTTTTCCAAATAAAATGTTCGCTTGAATCGTTCCATTTTGGATCCAGGCAGTCTGAGCAACACAAGCTGTGCTCCCACATATGCTAACCTGTATCACATACAAAATGATAACACAGTTATTAACTTATTATCAGATAAAAAAAGAAAATAACTTGGAAAAGTAGCAATAGCTGGAATGCTAATAGATAAGCATATATAACATAGTTATTAGCAATAGCTGGAATGATAATAGATAAGCATATGTACCATAGTTATTATCAGACAAAAACAGGAAAATGGATTGAAAAAAGTAGCAAAAACTGGTATGCTAATACCTGAGCATATGTAATGAGCTCAGTCTTGATATTCAGATTATTGAAGCGTGCATGTGCTATTTTGATATCTTATTCTGAATACTAAATAAGCTCTGTCTCAATATTCAGATTTATTGATGCATTACTTCTGATATGATCAGCTATAAAGTATCACAAAGTGTAGAAAGTCCTATAAAAAAAGTGCCAAGAAAGAGACAAGAGGTCTTCTTGGAATCGCTAGCTATTCATGAGATCTCTTCCTATTTCTACACTTTCCAGGATTATTTTTTCTATTCTTGGAATTTGAATTTCACATATGCTTGGTGATACTGTTAAGGGAAGTATTAAGGTATCACAATTCACAGGTGGTGACCTTTGAAGGATGCAACCCCTAGTCCTATCAGGTTCAGTTATTAATTCAAAGGGCAATAGGATGTCTTCATCATGGATAAAGCTGATGAAAGAACGATGTAAATAAATTTCATAGGCACACGAACCAAATTTTCAAATTCCTTTCTTTGTCACTACTGATACTACTAGTGTTTTTAGCTCTTTAAAAATATGGGTTACACTCGATGGTAATAATTTTCATATTCTAGATTTATTAGGAATTTAGAGAGGTCACATGACTCCTTAAGGAAGAGTAAGCGTGACGATGACTCATATTCTGAAAATGAACTGGTCCCTGTGAGGATTTGGAGCATAAACAGGGAAACAAACAAACAGGAAAACACACATATAGGAAAACCACATGAATTGGGGTGGCATGTTCTCTGAATTCGTACAGAAATTGGAAACACATCAAAACTTCAAAACTGCCATATGGATGATAGACAAGAAAAACATAGGAATTAAAGACACAAGGAGGGGAAGGCATGAAGCCTCAAGTTTGTTTTAATCCAAAATACCTAAGGAGAATGGGCTGCATGTAGTGGTGGAAACCAATGGCAGCTGGCCAGCAGGTTCCTGTGGCTAGCAAGACGAACGGACATTGAAATGGACAACAGATGGTGGAAATTGACGGCAGCCGGTGTGAATCGATGGTTTCCAACAGGGTTGCTGCGGCTAGCAAGAGGAACTGAAACGGAAATGAACAACGGACACCGCAAATTGATGGTGGACACGCAAATAGGGTTGCAGATTGGCGGACAGCAAAGGGGATCAACGGTGGGGTTTGCCATCACTCCATGTGTATTTGACAATCTCGGACTTCAGTGTTTCTCCTAGAGGTAGTTTGTTCATAATTAACAGATAATTAACAGAGATAGCCACCCCTCAAGTGCTTAGAAATGGAACATAAAGGAACCGTGCACATTTTTTATAGTATTAAAAGTGTACTTTGAAATTTCAGTGATGCAAATCTAAACTCGCACACTTTGAGTGTCAAGGAACTAATTTCTCCTTGTATATTATGGCTGAATCCAAAGATTCCAAACAGAGAAGGCCAAAGGCAAGTTCAGTGGACCAGGCAGGTTCATATCAAACTAATTTCTGGGAAATAACCCCCACAATCTTCTGTGAGCTTACCAAAAGGCAAGCTAAATTAAGGAATCTTATAGAAAAAGGAAGAATTAGCTCTTACATCAGAGAACTCATTGGGAAGCATCAACTGGATTTTATTGGTTTTCGTAAAACTGTCAAGAAAGATTTCAGTTGCATTTTTTGTAATAGTAAACACTTGAATTCACAGTTTCTTATCAGGATAGAATGTTAAAGTATTCCTTAATCAAATACCAAGAACTTGAGATAAGCACGCTCACCATGCCGGAGACCTTGTGCATTTCTCCCATGATGCAGGACAGCAGCGACGACTTGCCGGAGCCCACTGTCCCAACCACTGCCACTAGCTCACCCTTCCTCACCTCCATCTCAATCCCCTTCAGCACCGTCTCCATCACCGGCCTCTCCTCTCGGCCATTCTCCGCACCATGGCCCTGCTGGCCATCCGCCGTACCATCAACCGGCACATCCCACGCAAACTCTCCGTTCTGTACCTTCACGGCTGCTGCATCCCCGATGCTACTATCAATGCGCTCCACAGCTGTATTGTCAATCTCGGCATCAGACAGGAACTTGTTCAGCCTGCCAAGTGACACAAACGCCTGCATACACATCACAATCGTCTGCGGGAAGTTGTGCATAGGGCCCTCGAGCATCGAGAAGAACGCAGTGGCTGTGAACACCTTGCCGGCATCTAGCTCTCCTCCAGCAGCGAGGTAGGTCCCAAAGACGAGCACAGTCATGGCGAGTGGGCCACTTGAGAACACCACATTGTTGGCACACATGAAGAGTACGATCTTGGTCAGCCACCCAATCTCGGTCTGCCGGAGTTCTCGCACCTTGCCACCGAACTTCTCCTCCCAGGCCTGCAGCTTGATGACACGCATGTGGTTCAGCATCTCGGTGATGGCCTTGATGCGACTGTCGCGGACGCCGAGGAACTTGAGCTGGTAGGCCAAATTGAGCTTGTTGGCGAACGCGGTGATCACGGTGACCGCAGTGATCACGGCGAGCGTCATGAGCACAGAGGGGCCGAGGTAGGCGTACAGCAGGACAAGCGCCACCACGATCTGCAGCGGCATCAGCCAAAGTCCGTGGAGCCCGTGCATGGCGTAGGACACCGTCCCGGCGTCCACCTGCATGTAGTTGACGATGGCGCCAGAGCCGTGCGCGCGGCGCGCGCCAGTGGACAGACGCAGCGACTTGCGGTACAGCGCCGTGAGTAGCGCGCCGCGGATGCGCATCCCCAGCAGCTGCCCCTGGAAGTTGTAGTGGTGCGAGGCCAGCGTCTGGACCGCCTTGCCGGCGAGAAGGATGGCGACTAGCCGAAGGCCCTCCCATGTCGTGCCGCCTTGGCGGATGAAGTCGACGAAATGGTTGATGAGCGACGGGCCAACGTACATGGCCCCGAGGCGCACAAGGCCGAGCGCCGCCGTCAATAAGACGCGCGGCCAGAAGGACAGCCACAGCGCGACGCCCACTGGGTGGCGCGACCCCTGCGCCGGCCAGTTGGACTTGAACAGAGCGTACGACTCCTCGGCGCAGTGGTCCGGCGACACCGGCGGGACGTCGGCGGCGGCGAGCGAGTCATTGGCGTACCCCTTGGAGACCAGCGGATTGATCCAACTGAACGTCGCGCGCGACAGCCACGACGCGGCGTCGTACGGTGTGGCGGGCGCCGCCGCGTCGGCATGGTCAGCGGGTTCCCCTTCGCACGAGCCTGCGACGTGGCCAGAGAAGCCAGTGATGGCTACATACACCAGAGGCAGCGAGAGGGCGAGGCAGGCAAAGGCGAGGGGATCGTCGGGGAAGAGCAGCGAGCCGTCGGCCCAGCGGACCACGGCCGAAGCGGAGAAGAGCGCGCCGACGAGGGCCGTCACGAGCCAAAAGACGCGGAGGTGCAGAGGGAGGGCCGCAGCGCCGTCTCCCCTCCCCGACGCGACGGTCCACGCGGCCACGGCGTGCGCGACGAAGTGGACGGCAAGGAAGGCGGATTCCCCAACCCTCCATGTCGTGTTCGGCAGGAGGAACAACGCGAGCACAAGGAGAACAGCCGACGCCGCCGCCAGCACCGCCGACGCCCCGAGCGCGAGCGCGTAGTGGACGGCGACCCGGAAAGGCCGCGCGGACGGCGGAGGCTTCGGCAGCAGCACCTCCCACTCGGGACCATCGCCCGTCCCGCCACCTCCTCCACTGGACCGGCGTCGGGCGACGAGGACGACGAGGCCCGCGACGACGAACACAAGGTCGACGGCGCCGAGGAGCGCGCGCTGCGGGCAGGGCGAGAGGAAGAGGAACGCGAGCAGGTCGGGGAAGGAACCACCTGGCGGCGGTGGCGAGCACGCCGTGGTGGCCAGCCACCCTGGGAGGAGGAGAGCCATGTCGACTCAGTGTCGCTCGCCGGATGCTCGTGGGCTACATTTGGGTTGGGGCGCAGGCGCAACGGCGGCTGACGGCAAGTTCGGTGCGACACCGGAAAAATTTTAAAATCTCGCGATTTTTCACGGTAAACACGCACGATAACAGTGATATGGTCGGATAGCTGTAACCCTCACCAAAACAGTAAAAAAAATCTATCAGTCCCACTTTTTGACTGAGCTCTACTAGTAAGTTTAAAAAAAAGTCCTACTACTAGTAGACGGCAAAATTAGAATCGTTCGACGTAGATAAACTTTTAAGTTACCTAGCTTTAGAGGCACTACATAAATCTATTTTACTATGAGTCTACGTAGCAGTCTACGTAGCAGTGACCGTAAAGTCACCTAATTAAGTTAGAGGAACACCTAATCCGTTCCACCCTACACAAACACAAGAGAAAAAACTCCTAGAATCGTGCAACCCATGCTTACTTATAAGAATAAGACCTGTGCAGCCAGTTTTTAATAGTATGAGTCGGTTATAGATATGTTACTCATGTATAAACAAAATACCTAGTAAAACATCCGAGATGGTATAAAAATATATTAAAAACATAGGCTTAGACACTATTATAAAATGATTTACAAAAAATCTGATAAAATTACTCATTTTAAAATAACTGCGGCCAGATGATAAGTAGTATTCATCTTCGTACTTTTGCAGTGACTTTTTAGCAATAAATTCATGGATACCTTAAAAGTATGCTGCACCATTAATATAGCCATTCAACATTTTTTTTTGACAAAAATAGCTATCCAACTTAGTTCACGATTACCTATCAAAAAAAATATCGAGGGATAAAGTTATCTCATATTAGTATAAACAACGACAAGTAAATGAAAACTAAAGGAATATAATTCCATGAGTGTATTTTCCAAGAGATGTAAACATCTAAAGATATTAATGTTCGAAGTTTTCAAAGTTCAAGTCGAAATAATGTCCAGAACGGCGTGGCTTTTGTATTGGATGGAGTACATAAGCACTCCGTAGTACAATAAAATATGTGATTCAAATAACAAGCTGTTCTTTTCAGGAGTACGTACCTGTTCGTAGATCAATCATCGGAACCACCAGTTCAACAACCATTGAAGCAATAGAATTATTAATCAACAATTTGTTAAACCAAATGACATCGTGAAAATTGTCAAATGTTAGATTCTTCTATTTGATGATGATGGTTATAGAATCAATTTCTCATTTACTCCCATTTAGACTGCGTTCTAAAGGATTGAACTAGCTTAGCTTAGCTTATTCTGACACATAAAATTAGATTAGCTATTAGCGCATGATTAATTAATTTTTAATTATTATAAACTTGAAAAATAGATTTATTTAATTTTTTAAAGCAACTTCTATATAAAAAATTTTTACACGAAATGTACCGTTTAGCAATTTAAAAAACGTGCTAATAAAAATCAAGAAAGTAGCTCAACTTATTAGCCGATTAGAACGCAGGCTTTTATTGACGCCCAAGGTTGCACAGGACCGACTATCTTCCAACGACGAAAAACATGTGAGGTTCCTTCGATCGGAAGTTTGGATGAACAGACAAAAGCGCCCGAGGATTTCAAGAAGGCGGCAACAATCACAACGAAAGTAAAAGAAAACGCTGTCGTGGATAGCTGCCTTTGAATTTACAAGGGAGACAGACATGCACGTACAAGTATACGTATATGCACACACTTCATACATGCACATGTGCTGTGCCTACTAAAGGTGCGTTCAAGAGTGGCTGTTTGAGAAAAAAATCTTATTGTTTTTCGTGATTATATTTTCTAAACTGCTAAATAATATGTTTTTTAAAAAAATTTCTATATAAAAGTTGCTTTAAAAATCATATTAATTTATTTTTTAAGTTTAAAATAATTAATACTTATTAATTATATCCTAATAGCTTATCTCGTTTTACGTGATTTTTTTTCTTTTTCTTTTTCCTTACCTTCAAACTACCCCTAAAAGAGCGTAAAAGACTACCATTCATGCAAGTTATTGTTTGAATCATTAATAACAAGCATCAATATATATGATAGTCCATCCGTCCATAAAAACTCAATTTTTAGTATTGTTGATAAATTAGTGGTGAGGATAAAAAGACAAAGTATCCATCGTCATATGAAGTGATAGATAAGAGGTATTAAAAAGATAAATTTTTTCTATAGTAAACCAAAAGTAAAAAAAAGGTAGAAATAAACTCTTTTTTAAGATAAGGTTAAAAGGCTAGAAATAAGTCTAGGAAGTGAGTATATGTAATCGATTGGACCAGGTGAAAATACTTGCCACTAGCCAGTAGCCTCCTATTAATTATCAGCTCAATCACTACGACTGCTGGGTTTGTACCCTGCGATCTTTGAGGGTGACACTTAGGTCACAATTCATGCATGTGTATAGACTATAGTGGGAACTTGGAAGCAGCTTTCCGGGCTGTTTGTTCCCACTACTCCCCAGCTACTTTTTCTTATTTCTCGCATGTATGTTTCTCAAAACGATAAATGGTGTATTTTTTGTAAAATTTTTTATATAAAAGTAGCTCAAAAAGCAAATAGATTCATTTTTCAACTTTTTAATAGAAAATACTTAATTAATCACGTGCTAATGATGTTTCTTGTTTTACGGACAACTTCTTCACACAGTAAGCAAAAAGAACAGGGCCTTCGAGCTAAATACATCAAAAACAACCTCGTGTCTTCAAGTCAAGTCTTCACATAAACAACTGCACCTCTGCAAGACTGGACAAACCAGAACCAAGAACCAATCCATATCAAGTCTACAAGTCAAAGTCTACCTACAAATACACCAACGGCATGCAAATATATCCATGTCATCACAGAACCAATGATGTAATAGACATGACCTGGGTAGAGGTCACGATAAAGACAACTAAGGTTTTACGACCCGCTGGTCTCTGATAAAGTGAAGATTGTTGGCACTACTACAAAATTAATTTTTTTATATTAAATGTTTTAAAATGCAGACAAGCTAAAAGAGCATTGTAACGGCCTGCCCTCCAGAACCGCGCAGCTCAGCCCATCCGACAGACGGACCCACTTACACATAGTACTCCACTTATACTTTTATTCTCGCTTCGTGTAAAAGGGTTAACCCGAAAATACTATGGTTGGAGGGACAAAGTCTTATAAGTTGGTTCAACTCTTACTCAACTAGCATAGTAGTACTAATCAAATGCACACAGTACTCATGGACCACATAGGCCAGACGATAATTGGGCCAGAATGTCGCACACACCCCCCTCAAAGGACCTGGCGTCCCCGCTGGTCACTTACCCGTATAGCCACACATATAGGCAAATGTCCAGGCACGCACCTCCTCTTAGTGCATGTACGTATGTCCAGTGCCGACGCCATATGCCATGCCATGTGCCTCACATAGAGCCCACATGCGTCATGCGCCATATGCCACACACTGACCCGTACGCGTAACCGTGAGGGTCGGCTCTGATACCATTTGTAACAGCGTACCTTCCAGAACCGCGCAGCCCAGCCCATCTAACGGGCGAGTCTACTTACACATAGCACCCCACTTACACTTACGTCATCGCTTCGTGTAAAAGGGTTAACCCGGAAGTGCTATGGTTGAAGGGACAATGTCTTATAAATTGATTCAACTCTTGCTCAACTAGTAAGGTGGTACTAATCAAGTGCATACAGCACTCAAGGGCCACATAGGTCAGATCCTAATTGGGCCAGGATGTTGCAAGCGTCCGCCTGCAATAAGTAAGCCACGGGGGGTGGGCTGCGACCACCAGCGAAAGTGTATTATCGCTGGCGGTCCACGTTACATGCCGCTGACGTTAAAGCCAGGCGACGTGCAACGTGGGCCACCTGTGAAAAAATGATGCACTCTTCACAGGCGGGCCACAGTAGCGACCGCCAGCGAAAGTAGCGGTCCACGTTACATGCCGCTGACGTTAAAGCCAGGCGACGTGTAACGTGGGCCACCTGTGAAAAAATGATGCACTCTTCACAGGCGGGCCACAGTAGCGACCGCCAGCGAAAGTACAGCCAGGCGACGTGTAACGTGGGCCACCTGTGAAAAAATGATGCACTCTTCACAGGCGGGCCACAGTAGCGACCGCCAGCGAAAGTGCCTGGCGTAACGTGGGCCACCTGTGAAAAAATGATGCACTCTTCACAGGCGGGCCACAGTAGCGACCGCCAGCGAAAGTGTACTTTCGCTGGCGGTCGCTACTGTGGCCCGCCTGTGAAGAGTGCATCATTTTTTCACAGGTGGCCCACGTTACACGTCGCCTAGCTTTAACGTCAGCGGCATGTAACGTGGACCGCCAGCGAAAATGGAGGAGGTTTTCACTGGCGGTCCGCTTAAATGGCCGCCAGCCCTTACTGGAGTGGCAGGCAACCACTTAAGTGAACCGCCAGTGAAAACCCCCTTTATATGGCATCTTCTTCCATGGCTCTGTTCACTGGAACCCGAGATTTCTCTCTCCTATAGAAGCAAAAATATAAGAGGGGAGGTTTTGAACTCGAAATCTTTGGTAGATTTTGGTTTCTAAGGTTAGATCCGTGTTCTTCTACCTTCTTTATGTAGTTTACTTTTAAATTTATGTTTTTAATTTAGTGAATTTTATAATCATGCATAGTGGTTCTTATGTGACCTAGATCTATAATTTTTAATTGGCACCCTGGAGCTCAATTTAGTCCAAATGTTTTATGCAATCTTAGAGCAATGGTGTTTATCATTCATCGATGATGATTGTTTAGCTGGACGTGGTAGTTTTTGTGTACATTAAGGTGGTGTTCTTTGTAGCTTATTTTTCTGGCTTATAAGCCGCACGCAAAACGAGGAACATCATTAGCGTGTGATTAATTAAGTATTTACTATTAAAAACTTGAAAAATGGATCTATTTGCTTTTTTAGAGATACTTTCATATAGAAAATTTTTGCAAAAAACGCACCGTTTATCGTTTTGGGAAGCGTGCACATGGAATACGAGAAATAAGCTACCGGCTTTAAGCTGGAACGAACACCGTGTAAGTTAGTTAGATTGGATCTAGTTTGGAAGAGAGAGAAACACTAGCTAGTATATGTCTTAATATGTTTTTCTAGATCTAAATTTGATTACTTGGATCTGGATTTTTTATTTATGATAAATTAATTAAACTTGGTGATGCGTGGATTTGTTAAAAACTACACAACTTGGTCTTATCATGGCGCAGAAAATGTATCTGAGAGAACTGACATAAAAGGTGACGAGCACCAAGAGGATCACCGTGAAGGTTTCATAAATGATAGTCGCTGTGTTATAATAGATGAATCCGATTTTCGTGATTTCGATTTAGAGGATGATCATGTTGTGATGGATGGTATTGATGGCTCTGGTGATAATGATTTTGATTTAGAGTAGATGCTGTGACACACGGAACCGGAAGTGCTATCAGGGTTTACGAGAGGTTTAGATAATTTCGAGAAGTTGCAGAAGGCTGCTAAAGAACCTTTATATGATGACAAGGAGTTCATAGTATTGTGTTAAGTGCTTGAATTTCTGAGATTGAAGGCCAAGAACGGTTGGTCCGACAGCAGTTTCAACAATCTGTTGGGTGTCTTGAAGAGGTTGTTGCCGAACCCTAACTCCATACCAACCAGCACATACAACGTGAAGAGCCTTATTTGCCCGTTGTCGTTGGGTGTAGAAAGGACACAAGCTTGTGTCAACCATTACATCCTGTATCGTAAAAAGCACGTAATATTGGATTGGTGCCCAACATGCAAAGCTAGTCAGTACAAAACTGGTAACCAGTCTCCGGAGGTTGATGCTATTGGTCAAGAGGATAGCTCTGCTTCAATAAAGCAAAGCAAGAAGAAAATTCCTCACCTAGTGATGTGGTACTTGCCACCCAAAGATCCCCCGAAGTGTTTGTTCTCGAACCCTAGGGACGCTGAACTTATGCGTTGGCATTATGAAAAGCGCAAGAGGGACGGGAAGCTTCGTCACCTAGCCAATGCTCGACGATGGAAAAATTTCGATGCAATACACCCAGAATTTGCAGCGGATCCACGAAATGTAAGGTTCGCACTGAGTACAGACGGAATAAACCCTTTCGGTGACTTGAGTAGTTTACATAGCACTTACCTAGTTCTCCTAACCATGTACAATCTTCCAACATGGTTATGTCAGAAATGAAAACACATTTTATTGTGCATCCTAATACAAGACCCCAAACAACCTGGTACCGAAATAGATGTGTTTCTTGAACCGTTGATGGAGGATATGGCAGATCTATGGAACAAGGGGTTTCGAGTTTGGGATAAATTCTTATGGCAGTACTTCACCCTTAGAGCCATTATTTTCGTAATGATCAACGACTATCCAGCGATGTTTTCTCTATCTGGCTAGATCAAAGGAAAGACGTGGTGTGTTATATGCTACGATGGAACATTATATTGGTACCTTCTTGGATCATAGAAGCTAATGCATATGCGGCACCGACGGTTCTTAAGGACAAATCACAAATACCGCAGGAAAACCAGATATGTAGACAACACCGATGAGAATGAAGCCGCACCTACTTCTCATGATGGCAAATGGGTGTTCGAGGTGATGGAGAACATCAAGGTCATTTTTGAAAAGATGCAGAAGAAGTGAACAAAGCGAAAGAAGGGAACAACGGGTATCAACAAACCCGACTTGTCATTCAAGAAACACTCTATCTTCTTTAAGTACTTGCCATACTGGAAGGATTTGGAGGTTTGCCATGCCATCGATGTCATGCACCTAGAGAAGGATGTGTTCGATAGCACCATTAGGCTCTTACTTGACATACCTAGTAAAATAAAGGATGGGCTGAAGTCACGTAATGACCTGGTTGATATCAATATCAGGAAAAAACTTCACCCCGTAGACCTAGGTAATGGCAAAACATATTTTCCTCCGTCTAGCTTCACCTTGACAGAAGAGGAGAAAAAAATATTATGCAAAAGTCTACATAGGGTGAGAGTACTGTGGAGGCCATGGGCCCCGGGTACCTCATTAACAGTATATGGGCCACTCGGATAGAGTATGGGCCAGATCATGTAATTAGAGATAAGATAGCACCCGGCAGGGCCTTGCCTTATATAATAAAGAAACATAGTCTTAGTCGGATAGGTTTCTATCTCTAAGAAGGAAATCCTTTAGCCGTATCCGGCTGAGATCCTTATCATATACCCCGGTCCCCCAGTATATAAGGGGAGGCAGGGCGCCCCTCAGGGCACGGAAGATTATTGATCACAAACCACCTCAGAGGAATAACACCTCAACTGGACGTAGGGTATTACCTCACATCGAGGGCCTGAACCAGTATAAATCTTCTCTGTGTTCCTCTGCAATCCACCGAATTTACCTTTGCTGAGTAGCCCTATAGTTTTATTGCCGGTGCAAAGCATCGACAGTTGGCACGCCAGGTAGGGGCTCCGGCGAATTCTTCATCAGCAAATTCGATGGATCCAACAAACGGAGTCGACGGCAACAAGTTCTCCCCCGGAGACAAGATTTCCTTTGGAAGCCTCGATTTCATTGCCAACCAGATTGGCAACCTTACCTTGGCCGGAACAGATCTAATCTAGCCGGCCGAGGAGCCAGCCGACGTAGTGCCAGTCGGCCCACAGGATGCCGCGATCTCCTTCAATGACTTACTGCGGTAGTCCTTCACATCGCCAAGCATCGGGACAACTCTCTCCTTTGGCGTCCGACTTGCGCTAGGCCTTGAGCCAGCCCGGGTTGGGCCGAGAAGGGGAGAGATCGTCAATCTCCCACACGGACTCGGCGACGCTACGGATTTACATCCCGCACAACAGACCCGATCTCCTGCGATTCAGTTTGGACACGGCCAAGTGCTGTTTCATATTGGATCTAGAGAGGTTGGGGTCGTTCTCACTCCGATAAACTACTCGGAGTTCGACTCCAAGTCGGATAACGGTTCGAACGACAGTTCGGACTCCAGTCTGGCGAGTTTTCTCCTCCCCGGCGAGATCTTCATGGCTTCAACACCACCCTCTGAGATGCGCCGACTACAAGAGGAGCAACAAGAAGAGGCGCACTGACTGCAACAACAGGAGGAGGCTGATCACGAGGCTCACAACAACGGGCTGCGCAGAGCTGGGCGAGCAGCCCAGCAGCAGATCCTCCAAACTAAAGTCGGCGATCACGACGTTTTTGTCACACTGCAACAGAATGTTGTGGCCGCCGCAACTTTGCTGGACACGCTCCAGCTCATGCCTGATCACCAGGCCACCCCAACTATCGCCAAGATCAAGGCGATGATCACGACTGCTGCCTGCCAACAGCAACAATAGCCGTCAGGCGACACCCTAGTACCGACTAACTGGTCGGGATCTCCAGCAGCGGGCTCATCCACGTCAGCTTGGCGTCGGGCGGCCGACTCAAGTCGGCCACGCGAGGAGTCTAGGCAAACTACACTCGGCAATACCAATAACTACAACCGGCGCCGTCACTAGTATGATCGCCGGCCTAATCAAGACCTCCGAGAGCACCTACAACATGACCTTCGCCACACTATCAGCGCCCGGCGCCGCGAACGACGAGAAGATGAGCGCCGTCGACTGGAAGATGAAAACAAGCGCTTTGGCCTCCATCACGAGTGGTTTAACCGCCGTGGTCGAAACCCAAGCCCTCACGAAGACGAAGGCATCCCAGCTTTCACTCGGGAGCTACAGGACGTCCATTGGCCGACTGGCTTTAAGCCCACTGGGATTAAAAAGTATGACGGCAAGACAAATCCCGAGTCCTGGCTTACCGTATATACCCTAGCAGTCCGAGCTGCTGGGGACGACAACAAAGCCATGGCTAACTACCTCCCAGTCACGCTAGCCGACTCGGCGAGGACATAGCTGACAGGGCTCCCGAGGCGGTCGATCGATTCTTGGGGAGAACTCAGGGATCGGTTCATCGCTAACTTTTAGGGGACCTACGAGAGGCCATCTTCAGAGCACGATCTTTATCAGCTGCAACAAAAGAAGAACGAGTCTCTGTGAGATTTCATCAAGAGGTTCTCCGAGAAGCGCAACAAGATCCCAATGATTCGCGACGAGGCTGTCATCGCCGCCTTCCGCAAGGGAGTAAAGGACGCCCCATTCATCGCGAAGTTCACTCGGGAACCACCGCTGTCTGTCCGGGCTCTGTTCGACATGGCCAATAAATACGCCGACTCAGCTGAAGCGGTCGCAGAGGCCCTCGACGAGAAGAAGGAGTCCCGACAGAATTACCAAAAGGCGAAAGCCGACAACGAGCCGTCTCAAAACAAGTCGGGCAGCCGCAAGCGGAAGTCGGACAACGAGGTGGCCAACATGGAGCGCACTCGGTCGCGGCCCCAGCGGAATAACGACTACCAGAAAGTCATGAGCAACTAGTCTCGATGAAAGATTTGTCGATGTCCGGCTATAATTCTCACGATTGCCATGTGATGCTGATGGTGTTTCTCGCTATTGTAATCAGAGCAATCAAACCGGTTCATGTAAAGGTGGTCATCATAAGGATGTGTTACTTCTTTAATGCTATTTTACAAAAGGTCATTGATCCTGAAGAGTTAGATCCTCTTCGTATATTTATGATAGAGACTATGTGCCAACTAGAAATGTGCTTGCCTCCGTCGTTTTTTGATATAATGGTACATCCCATGGTTTATATCGTGCCACAGATAATTGCACTTGGTCCTTTATACTTACATCAGATGTGACCGTATGAACGGTACATGTCCATTCTAAAGGGATACGTATGGAACCATGCTCACCCCGAGGGTTCAATAATAGAGGGATATACTACGGAAGAAATCATAGAGTATTGCATAGATTACTTACAAGATGGGAAAGCAATTGGTTTACCGGTGCCTCGACATGAGGGGAGATTATCTGGAAGAGAGACAAAAGGAAAGAAAAGAATAATCGACCATGATTACAAAACAGTGCTATATGCTCATTACAGTGTCCTTCAACAGCTCGCGATAGTAGAACCATACATAGAGCAGCATCTAAATCAAATAAGAGCTTGAAATGCTGGCCGCTCAGAAGCGTGGATCATGAAGGAGCACAAACGTTACTTCACCGATTGGTTAAAAGACCAAAACCTACCATATGGGGAAACCGCGGAGGAAAATACAACGAATAGGTTGGCTGGTGGCCCATCAAGTGTATACACCTCGTGGCAAGCATATGACATTAATGGGTACACGTTTTATACCAAAGCAAAAGAAAAAAAATAGTGTATCCTAAAACAACGGCGTTCGAGTAAAGGCAGTCGACACAATAGGACAAAAGAGCACATACTGTAGGTTCATAGAAGAGATCTGGGAACTTGACTATGGACTCAATATACAGATTTCATTATTTCGGTGCCAATGGGTTAAACACCCAACTGGCGTGTTCATGGACAACTTCGGGCTAACAGTTGTTGACCTCGGCAACATAGGCCACAAGGACAACCCATGGGTACTCGCCGATTGGGCCGCTCAGATTTTCTATATAACGGAGCCAACGAATTTGAAGAAACACATAGAGCTAGAAGGAAAATTGACAATCTTGGGAGTTGATGGCATCGAAGATGTCGAAGAATACAATCAGTACGCTACCATACCTCTATTCACGGATTTTCAAAATAAGATTAAGCTCGTAGAAGCTACCATTGGTGAATCTCTGATGCCGTATATGCGGGAGAATGGAGTAGGGAAGATTGTGAGAGGCTAATATATATCTGTGTGTAGCATATCCTTGTTTTTGTACCAAATCATGTAAACCTTGGTTAATATATATCTGTGTTTAAATAAATTATACATATTTGGGAATTACATCATGAAGTTTGTAAATTTGCATTAGATGAACTTAAAATAAATCTGTCAAAGCCTACATGTATGCTTTGTGGGTTCCATAGATGTGAGTGGTGTACATCAGTGCATATAGGAGTAGTATATGTATATCAACCAGTGTGTTGATGACGTCATGTCTCAAAGGGTAGATGAAAAGATCATGTCTCAAAAAACAAATACTAGTGAGCGGAATCAATTTTAGAAAAATTATGGAAGTTGAACTGGGACAAACGGAGCTACAGCTTGCTAGATATGAATTTTCGAAGTTTAATTGAATTCTTCAATTTCGAAAACTATTTATAATATCTGGAAAAGGATAATTCCGATTGAATATTCTCTCGGACTGATGTGTGGGCCCCACTAACAGTGAGACAGAGGTCACTATGTGTCACGTATAGGTGGGCCAGACAAAGATTACTCTTGCGAGCCACATAAGTGGCCGCCAGAGATGATTATGTTCGTAAATGTTTAAAAAGTTAAAAATATTGGGGAATTAAAATTACTCGTGAGTGGGGTGAATTTTAGAAAAAAATATGAAAGTTGAACGGAGTCAAACGGACCTACGTATTGCTAGATATGAATTTTTGAAGTTTAATTGAATTTTTGGAATTTCGTAAACTATTTTTAATCTCTCAAAAAGGATATCCCGAGGGAATATTCGCTCGGACTGATGTGTGGGGCCCTTTGTCAGTGAGACAAAGGCCCCTATGTCTCACTGACAGGTGGGCCCAGACTAGATTTTCCTGGCAGCCCACATAACCATTCGCCAGAGTGAGAAAGGCCCCTATGTGTCATTGATAGGTGGGCCCAGACAAGATTTCCCTCGCGGCCCACATAAGTACCCGCCAATGAAGAGTGTGTTTTCTAGTGGCCACTTAAGTGGGCCGCTAGAGAACTTTTCGCCTATAAGAGAAAGCACGTTGGTCAAAAATTTCTAAGTCCCGGAGCCCGCGAAACCCTAGCACCACCAGGCTGCTGAAATCTCGCCGCCGCCAGCAAAGCCGCTTGCGCCCGCCTGCGACTGTCCCCACGCACCTCAATCGCAAGAGCTTGCTATATATAGCACGCACGCCTCCTCGTTGACTCCGTGTGCCGGCGGAGCACACCGAGCCGCCGCCTCCTTGTCGACCTTCGCTTCTCCGCCGTCAACCGCCGGCGCCTCATGTCGATCCCACGCCTTCGACGTCGCCTCGACCAGCCCGCCGTGCCACTGCCACCTCGTCTACCCCGCACCGCCACCAACCTCGACTACCCCGCGCCGCCACCTCCTCGCTTCTTCGCTTCTCCGCCGTCGACCGCTGGCGCCTCGTGTCGACCCCGCGCCTTCGCCGTCGCCTCGACCAGCCCGCCGTGCTGCTGCCACCTCGTCTACCCCGCACCGCTGCAAACCTCGACTACCCCGCGTCGCCGCCATCTCGACTACCTTGTCGACCACGTGCCTTCATCGTTGCCTCGACCACTCCTAGCCACAGTGAGCCTCATAGTTCTTCAATTGTGGAATGATTAATGGATGGATGTGTTGGAGATAGGCCGCAACCCCTTCGGACCGTCCCCCTTTCGGAAGGCTCAAGACCGAGGCCACCTGACGGAGCCCCTTCGGCGGCCCAAGACCAAAAGCATAAAGGCAAAGGGCCCAGCTCGAAGGTGAAAGGCGCGGTGCACTTAGCGAAAACGAGGGACTTCGAGATGGGGTGCTGAGGCCACTGGCGAAGGACCCAGGGGGGGCTGAAGAGACGACCCGGCAGGCAGAACCTCAGAGCGCCTGTCTCGACGAAGGAACAAGATGGCTAAAAAGGCTGGAAAGCCCATCGAGGCCCGACCCATGTAGCGGCCTTGCGGCCTGCGCAATGGTTGAACAGCCCATCAAGAACCTGCTGACAGGAAAAGACAGAAATACCCCTATAACTGTCCCTATCAAGGGGCTATGATGTAATACCACCTGTAAATAAAACCTTAGAGCCTGTAATTGTACCCTTGGGCCTATAAATAGGTACCCAAGCCATTGTAATAGCAAGGTTTTTGATATTAATATAAAAGATTTACTACTACAGTCCACTCTCAGATTCCACTGTTATTCTTCGACAATAGGATGGATGGTTGAATTTTGAGATAAATGAATGAACTATGCTACTTCTGCTACACGCGAAAAATTCTGCTACTGCTGCTAATGGCTAAATTTTTGTTGCAATTTTTATTCTTGCTGTTGCTATCAATTGTTATTAGTAGAAAGATTTGTAATAATTATATGTTGTTTGAGGAATGGATGGATGGATGAATGAATGGTGAATTTTGGATGGATGCATGAATGGTGAAATGCACTGTGTTGTGGAAATTGAGGTTCAATTAAGGGGATGTCTACCAATTCTATTAAACCCATTCTACCAAATAGTTGATTTCAATGCAAATAGGTTAATTTCGATTGAAATGATTGATTTCGATGCAAATAGGTTAATTTCGATGCAAATAGTTTGATTTCGATGCAAGTTCGATGCAAATAGGTTGATTTTGATGGAAATAATTAATTTCAATGCAAAATAGGTTAGTTTTAATGGAAATAATTGAATTCGATGCAAATAGGTTAATTTCGATGCAAATGATTGATTTCGATGCAAATAGGTTAAGTTCGATGCAAATAGGTTGATTTTGACGCAAATAATTAATTTCAATGCAAATAATTAATTTCGATGCAAAATACGTTAATTTTGATGGAAATAATTGAATCCGATGCAAATAGGTTAATTTCGATGCAAATAGGTCAGTTTCGATGCAAATAGTAATTTCGATGCAAATAGGTTAATTTCGATGTAAATAGGTTAATTTCGATGCAAATAAGTTTATTTTCGATGCAAATAGGTTAAGTTCGATGCAAATAGTGATTTCGATGCAAATAATTAATTTCGATACAAAATAATTGAACTCGTTGCAAAATAGGTTGATTTTGATGGAAATAATTGAATCCGATGCAAATAGGTTAATTATAATGCAAATAATTGATTTCGGAATATATCTTCCAGTATTCTGTAACCAATACGATGGAAAAATCAAACGAAGCGCCACAAACGGGTGACAAGAGCTCAGATGAACCTTAACTCATGGCTTCCGAAGAACTTCGGATAGTATGCACGTAGGCAGTGTTCGTCGTCAAGCTCCAACGACGCTGACGCTCCCACGAGTGAGTCTTCATGGCACACGCCGAGTGATCCTTGCCCATCTCCCCAAAGGAAGAGAAAGGGCGGGGACGATGACTAGGTCAACTCCGATTACATCCCGCCCGTTAAGTCGGTACCTTTTAGTCGGACATCGTGTCTTCTGTCTAACCTTTTTTAGTGCACATTTTGATCGATTCACGTTAATCCTGCACTAGAAGGATGCCCCACGAAGGTCTAAACGGAAAGCCATAGTAGCGCCAGAAGAGAGGGGAACACAGGTGGGAGAAGAAACTGCCGTGCAATCCAAAGAGGCAGCTAAGCCCAAACGTAGAAGGGGAGAGCGAAGCAAGAACAAGCTATCGGACGAAACCTATGTTGTCATGCGCCTTAGTCCCAAAGGGGAACCCCTATCGCAGGAAGAGGCCTGTGTGAAGTACAGCAACCAATGTGGGGCTGTAGTAAGGGATAACGTGGAGATCACATTCAAAAATTGGAAGAAGGTTACCCCTAGAAAGGAGTTATGCTGGATGAAGCTGAAAAGGCGGATCATATTTCTAGAAGGGACAAAGACAGAAGCGAAGGAATTTGCGCTAAAAATTATAGGAAAGTTTTGGTAGAACTAGAAATATGATCTCAACAAGTTTTATTTGAAAAAAGATCAAACCTCTTTTAGAGACTATGGGAAGATAACATAGGCCTAGTGGGAAGAGTTCATCTCAATGAAGACCTCAGCAGAACAACTTGAACAGAGTAGGAAAATGTCTGAACTGGCAAGGAGAAACACATATCCCCATCATTTGGGCTCGACTGGTTACCGCCCTAAGATCAAGAAGTACAGAAATCAGGAAGAGAATTGAGAAAGGTAGGAAAACCAGTACCTATGGACGGTCACGATGAATGGAGCAAGAATTGGGTGTATGCAAGAACGCCATCATTTACGCAGGAGGGAGATGTAGTTTTTACATACCTAAGCTACAGTAGGTAGCATACCAGAAGAAGTCAATTGCCGAAAGGCAAAAGCTTGGGATATTCATACCTGTCGGAGGAGGAAACTCCAACCGCGGGGAGTCTGGAGACCCCCCCCTTTTGAGTTCGGCCAGGGGAGTTGTTCACAGGACGGCAGCGGCATCTGGGAGAAGATAGGCGCTCGGGCGCCGGGGGCCCGGGCTCAGAGATGGCACGCGAGGGAGACAGGAGGAGGTAGACAGGTTCGGGCCACGCGGAGGCGTAATACCCTACTCCTGTGTGTGTTTTTATGTGGGAGATGAATGTGGTTCGATCTTACAAGGTGTTCTTTTGGGGAGCTCCGGAGCTAGCTGGGAACTAAGTCTTGTTGTCAGCTAACTCAAGTTCTTGGAACTGAACTAGAAGCCGAAGAAGCGGAAGGCCCGGCTTGTTCTGGAATTGAATCCCCCTTTTCTCGCTGGCATGGATCCTCCTTTTATAGTCTAAGGGAGTCCACAGTGCCGAGTATACATGAGAGAGCTTTTCTAGGTATGGTATGTCTCGTCGCGCACGTCCGCCTACTCTCGCCACGGCGGAGACGCCCGCCTGCTGAGCCCACGCCGGGGTTGGTTCGGCACGCCTTGCTGCAGGTGGCTAAGTCGTGGAGAAGTCAAAGTCTCTGACTGCACAGGTGTGTGACGACGCACGCCCTCACCGCCGAAGTCAAAAGTCTCTGACTGCTTTGACTGCACAGGTGTGTGACAACGCACGCCCTCGCCGCCGAAGTCAAAAGTCTTTGACTGCACAGGCGTGTGTCCACGGGGGACCATCATGAGAGCCCACGCACGCCCGGGCGGGCGACGGGCGCGTCATGTCCCGTCGCCTCGTCATTAATGCGGGTGGTTGGAGAACTGATCCGCTCGAGTCAGGCTCGTGCCTGGGGCAGAGAGCTCATCGAGCCCTCCGCGCGCGCAAGGCGCCGAGCTCCTCGGGGACCAACATGTGGGCCCCGGGCCCGGGGGCGACACCCATGGATGGTGCACCCGGGAACGGTTCCCGGGATCGACATGTGGGCCCCGGGCCCGGGGGGCGACACCTGGGACCGGGGATGCCAGGGTAATGTGCCCCGGGGACACGTCAGTCTCGGGACTGACGTGTGGGCCCTAGGCCCGGGGGGCGAGGACCGGGCACGGGAAGGTCCCCGGGATGCGGGGCCCGAGGAGGTGGCTCCCGGGGCCGGGCGCCGAGGCCCGGGCATGGGAAGGTCGCGAGCCGTCGTCGCGACTCGCCTGGGGAGTGCGCACCCGGGCCAAGGCGGTGCTCGTGCCCAGGCACTTAGCGGGAAAACGGCCGTAGTCGGCCTTTACTTGTGCAGAATGTGGGTCCCGGAGTAGCTAACGTGGCAGAAGACCCACGCGACCTCGGGGTATGTGGGACCCCCTGTCCCATTTCGCCGACAACACCGGATAGGGAGATCGACCAACTGTCCTGCGTGTTGAGCAACCTTGAGCACTCAGCCCGTGTTCGAGGGGTCTCCTCGAAACTTTCTTGGAAGGAAGGCTTCAGAAAAGACACTGAAAGCTACAAGAAGTGCGACCGGTACAAGGAAAAGATCGTGTTGCACGTAAGGCAGCAGGTGTATGCAGAGATGCATAGATTCATGGCAGAGCACCGCCAATTCATGGGCGGATCTTTCCTAGAAATGCCCCAGAGCGACCCTGTATCTATGCCCGGATCGAGGTATCCAGTCGACGATCTGAACGAAGACACACCTTGCAGACTGCACGTCCCGGTCGAAAGGGCAGGAAGGACAATAAAGGTTGCCACGGGAAGAGCGATGCTGAACCGCAGGCTTCACTACACGGATATTCTGGGAGGACTATGCCAAGATAGAGGTGCAGAAGATCTATAAAGATCACATGGGTACGAGATAGACCTTTCAACCCCCCAGGGCATAGTATACTTAGGAGATACGGTGGAACAGATTATTTTGTGGTACAAAAGAGATATTGTCATAGGAATCTCAATGGTTCCTCTACCAAGAAGACCGATATTGCCATCTCCCGCTTCGCCTAGGCTTCCTTTGCCTTCGCCGCTGCCGTCACCTCCCCAGCAACCAGTCAATCAACCTAAGGCGCCTCCAACACAACAAGCAAATCAACCTAAGGCGTCTCAATCGACGGCTGAGCCAGAAATTGCAGAGGACCATCTGCAAGAAAAAGGAAATCAGCCTGATTAGGTGCCTCCACAGTCTGAGGCGCATATAGAAATTGCATAGGCGCGTCCCCAGAAAGAAGAAGCCGCCTCCGTCCCTCTTAAGATCCGAGCCCATGAGCACAAATCAAAGGATTCCCCCAAATAGAGATGGATGGTGCAATCTTTTGAGGGGAGTAGGACAAAGGACAAGGAGAAAAGTAAGGTCAATGAAGACCAACAAAATGCACGGGGCCTGAAAATAAGCTTGTCCAAAGGCATCGATTTTTTCCTATCGGATGATGTGCCGCAAAATTATGAACATAGCAAGCCATTCCAACCACTGTGGAAATGAGCCCAAGGACCTTGGCAGCTAAAAATGTGGCATGAATGGTACATGCTTGCATGCATGTTTGGTATTAGAGAGATAAGCGTCGACGTACTGGCAGATATGTTTATGAGCGGCCCATGCCAATTTTACGTGGATTTCAGAGATGTGCACCTCTTCCGCTGGGATAAGCTAGACGCAAATTTGATCATCGTGTGGTGCCTATAAGTATACAACCGCTGCATTGTACTTGTCCAGACTACCTATACGTTACCCACAACCTAATCTGATCATCCTTTTTTACAGGATGAATTACGACATAGCAGAAAAATGTATATACTTGTCGGCTTCCTAAACCCATGTCGAATAAGCGAGCCAAACCACACCTTCAAACTAGATAAGAAATATAAGTCTTTGGAGCTACAGGCCATGACTCCTACAGAGAGGGATGCCTACTGTAACGCCTAAAAATTTACCACCGAAATTCTGAACATTCATGTGTATTAAATCCCTGTTCAGGAAAGCCAGGGTACACAATCCCAAGTTGCCATATAGAGTGCGTCTTACAAACAGAATAAAATTATATGACATAAATGCAGCGGTAAAGAAAAAGGTAAGCCTATTAACAACTAGCCAAGCGGGGCTCCCATTCCACAGGCATCTTAACGGCGAAACCAGCCTAGTCATCTTGCAGATCCTTGTCAAACAGGTACTCCACCATTGAGAGGGGGGAAAAAGAGCAAGACTGAGTACCACCCACAGTACTCAACAAGCCACACCCGCAAAATGCACCATGCACGTGAATCAAAGGTAGTCTAGGGGTTTATTTGCGTAAAAGCCTTGGCAAACATTAGTAGTTTGCACACAGTAAAAATGTTGATTTATTATGCCATATTAATCCTCCGCTGGTCAACATTACACCACGTTAACTAGGCCTAACCATCCATCCTATCACTAAAGCAGATTTTAAGTCAACTTATTATAATGAGACTAATCACGGTGAGTCTTGACCAATATGCCCATAACCGCAGGCGCAACTATTCGAATAGTTTTTAACTCTGGCCAGAGGTGTACAACTGTACCCACAAGACACAACCCACACACGTTCCCGTGCGTCGACATGTCACCACGACACCCGCGAGAGACTGTGACAGGACCGTTCACGCAACCTCTCCCTAACCACCCACACCACGCTGAGGTTGCACCTGCCGACAGGGCACCCCACATCGGCCAGGCTACCCCCCTTGCGCCCAATGGATCCGGAAGCCGATCAACCCTACCCTGGGCCGACCCAACTCCATCACGCCTATCCTCACCATCGGTGCCTAGGAGAGGGAGAAGAGACGCTATAAGCCCAGCCGTTGCCCACGCTGGCTTGTAGAAAGTACGAGTAATTGCCCAAGGGGTTCCCGCGAACTAGTCCTTAATTGCCATGGGTGTGACCAGCAAAACCATGCACCTACAGCCCATCATTCGGGTCAAATTTTAGTAATTTAATAATAATATTCCAATGTTACATTTCCCAACATAGAGTCAAAACATGAATGTAACTTATAATATTTAGTTCCCAAGTGAACTAATAGTTTCTCAGCATGACTAAGCATCCTAAGAATAATATTCTAATCATGTTGTTACCCAGGTGACAAGGAACAAGGTTCAACAACTAAGGCATAATCTTATCTATATAATGGTCATAATCCATACTATATGAAATAATAAAAACATGCATGTTTATTTAAATAAACAAAACATTTTAACAAAAAGTAGGTACAAAATGATCAAGATTACAGTGTGACTTGCCTTGCTCCAGCTTGACGTACTTGGCTACGACCTCGTAGTATACGGGAGGGTTGACTGCGTCGGATTCTAATACAGACAATGCATAAATAATTAAAAACCGTACATGAGGGCAGCCAAACATGAGCTGAAAATATTTTCAATGAATTCTTGACATTTTTCTGGATTTAATGAAATTTGAACAGACTTAATCAGAGTTTATATGAATTAGTTATGAATTTTTGAAGTTTCACTATGATTTCCTATACAAAATCAATTATTAACTGATTTATTGCGCAATTAAACGAATTAATGCGTCACCGGACCCTAGGAGCCGACGCTGACAGGTGGGCCCCACCGGTCGGTGACACAGGAGAGGGCGGCACATGGTGGACCAAGTCCACCGCGGCCCAGCGAGGAAATGGCCACGTGGCTGCCACGCGGTAGCCACGGCGAGCCGATGAGCCAACACGGCGCCCAAGTGGCGCCGACGTGGCGGGGGAGCGGGCAACCACGGGGTGCCACGCGGCCGGTCCAGATCTGCCCTGCGGTAGATTGGACGGCGCAAGATGAAAGGGGCTTGTCCCCACCGGCAGGGCCACGCCGCGGCGGGGCGAGCGGCCTGATGGTCGCCGCTGGCGACCATTCGGCCCCCGGAGAACGGCGGTGAGCTAGGAGATGGAACGAGGAAGACGAGGGGATGCTCACCGAGGGTTGCAATGGTCGGAGGACGACGAACGGCGCCGAACGGAGAAGATTGGCGGCGGCCGAACTTCGGGATGATGGCGAGGGGAGCGTTCCGGCGAGGATCACCAGCGGCGAAGGGATGGACGACGTTCAGGGGATCCTGGGGAAGGTGTTGAACATGTTAGGAGGGAAAAAGACTGAGTGGGTCGACGAAAATCCGCAGCCGACTGCCGGCGGAGAGGCTTACCGAAAGGGGATGACGGCGAGGATGGGTCTCCGGTGGGAATCCGAGGCGGTCGACTGTCGGACAAGACGCAGTGGGGTGCAGCGAAGTTAGCGAGCGTGAGCGCGGTAGTCGGCGATGGCTGTAGCGACGGCGACGTGCGGCTGGAGTAGGAGGAGCACGGCGGCTGTTCGGGAACTTGGCACGGAGGGGGTTAGGGTACTCGGCAGGTGTGGGCAACTAAGGGGAAAGAGAGAGGAGAGGGCGGTGAAGGTTTTTAAGGACTCAGGTGGGGGAGATCATGGCTGCAACGGCCCAATTTTGCACGGGATTGAGGGCGGCGGCCGCGGCATCGTGCGCGTAATTCATGCGCGAGAGCGGGTGAGAGGCGCGGGGAACGTGGGGGAATGGGCGAGGAGCAAGTCCGCCATGGTTGAACCGAGGGCGGGCACGCGGGGAGACGGGACGAGGCGCGGATCGAACAGCGGAGGGGAAATTTCCCCTCCGCCCGATTCGGACGGAGGAAGACGACGATGCTGACAGGCAGGCCTGGCCTATCCGCGGGAAAGTGAGCGAGCGAGGCGGGTGGGGTCTGACGAGCGGGCCCCATGGGTCAGCGAGAGAGAGGGGATGAGCGATCGACAGGTGGGCCTGAGGGAGACACGCGCGGGTCGCGTGCAGGCCGGCACAGTGCTGGGTCGGCAGCCCAACGGGAGGGAAAAGAAAAGAAAAAGGAAAAAGAGAAAGAAAAGAAAAAGGATTTCCAGTGCTCTTTTAATTCCGATAAAAGTTTTTGATTTATTAAAAATACTTCCTGTGCTCTAAAAATTTCAATAAAAATCCTGTTAATGTATTTTGGCAAGAGGAATATAATAAAAATATTCCCAGCCATGATAATTTATTATTTTGTATTTTCACATTTAATTAATTCATTTGGCCAATTTAAATTATTTTTCTTGGGACATTTTCTTAGGTATATTTTGTGTGGCTATATTTAAGGGGGAAAATCAAGGTGTGACACTCACTGTGGGGATTGACGGAGAGGATGGGCCTCTGGCAGCGTAGGAGCTCGCGAGGATGGCAGCCTAGATGCTCCGGGATGCGGTGAAGCTAGCGGTGACGAGAGACCGGCCCGGCGGTGGCTAACGCGACGGCGACGAGCGACTGAAGGTGGTGGTTTGTGGCGGCAGTTCGGGATTGCGCTGCGCAAGGTGTTAGAGGGCTCGGGAAGCATCGATGTTTGAGGGAAAAGAGAGAGGAGGGGATGGCGAAGGTTCTTAAGGGCTGGGGCGGGAGAGATCGTGGCAGCAACAGCCTAATTGCTCACGGGATTGAGGGCAGCGTCCACGGTGTCGTGTGAGCGATTCTCGCGCGAGAACGGGTGAGAGGCTCGGTGAACGTGGGGGAATAGGCGAGGACCAGGTCCGCCGTGTTTTGAAACCAGAACGGGCGCGTGAAGAGGCAGGACAAGGAGGAATTGGACCAATTCGGACGGAGGTTGACGACGATGTTGATAGGCGGGCCCGGCCTGTCAATGGGAGAGCGAGCGAGCAAGGAGAGTGAGGTCTGATGGGCGGGCCCCACGAGCCAGCGAGAGAAAAAGCGAGGCGAGTGAACGACAGGTGGGCCCGCGGGAAGGTGCGCACGGGCCACGTGAGCAGGTCGGCACAGTGCTGGGCCGGTGGCCCAGCGGGAGTGAAAAGAAAAGAAAAAGGAAAAAGAGAAAGAAAAGAAAAGAAAAGAAAAAGGATTTCCAGTGCTCTTTTAATTCCGATAAGAGTTTTTGATTTATTAAAAATACTTCATGTGCTCTAAAAATTCCACTAAAAATTCTGTTAATGTATTTTGGCAAGAGGAATATAAGAAAAATATTCCCATCCATGATAATTTATTATTTTGTATTTTACACCTTTAATTTATTCATTCTCTCTTTTTTAAATTAATTTTCTTGGGACTTTTTCTTTAGTATATTTTGTGTGGCTCTATTTAAGAGGGAAAATCAGAGTGTGACACCTACATAGCGGAAAGGCATAATATTAAAAATCTGGAGATGACCGCTTACATAAGTACTGTGTAAATTAGTACTTAATTAATAGCCTGTGTGAATTAATTGATATTGTATATATATTATCAAATACGGCTTCCACCGATAAAGATAATCTTTTCTATTGATTGTCCAAACAAATTATCATCGATTATATATATACACACATAATACACGAACCAAAAAATAAATTCAAAATTAGCGGGAAATACAATTCGAAATTTGACGGCAAATCTTCACAGGCGGGCCACATTGCAAAATACCTACTGTGAAACTATCTTCACTAGCGAGCTAGGTTAACACACTTCTCCTGTGAACCTTTTATCGCTGGCGGCCGGTGTTACTTTTCCGCTAGTGAAAATGGATTTTCTCTGGCGGGCCACATAGTGCGCCCGCCACAGAAAACGTTAGCTTTGCTGGCGTTAAACTGCCGCTAGAGAAAAGGTTCCATTTTCTCTGACATATGGTGGCTAGCGGCTAGCAGGATCGCTATGGAAAATATGTTTTGGCCGCCACAGATATGCGTTTTCGTAGTAGTGTGGATCCCCCAGGACAAGACAGCCCCCCTGCGTCGAGTAAAGGTTGGCCCAAACCTGGCCCCATACCCTTCCTACGAATGGTCCTTGTTTTGAGAAAAAGAGCTAAACTTCAAATCAAGTCTTACTCAGTAGACTTGTAGTTGCACTGTTATGCTTTGCAATAGAGGCCTAAAGACCTGTCCTTATATTAGTTGGGGCGCAACCATCGAAGTTACTAGCTTGCATCCCAAGCCCAGCTCAAAAGTAAGTTTTAATTTCTCAAATCATTTTGTCACCCATCTATTGACAAACTAGTTAATAGTCCATCATCCGATCAAATTTTAGTTGTTAACCACCATAGTTTAGTTAATCCAAAAGTTATATGTTGGAAATATGCATGAATAAGCATGTGTCTAAAGTAACTAGTAAGTCCATCAAGTAGGGTACTACACTAGTCAATTTCATAATTTTACTAGGGTTCACAAGAGCATAGATATCGAATCAATAACGCATCGCCATGTTGTCAGGTCGGGCTGGGCATTGTGTACTCCCACTAGCGTCTCTCCCATTAATTCTGTTCCTAGTGGACCTAATCCCGAACGACGCGTTGGATGCGCCTTCATCCATTTTTCCGTCCGTATATGGAAGACGACACCCTCTCCTCATCCTCTTCCTCCTCGCACCGCCCCTTGCCTCCCGAATCCCAATCCTTTCATAATCTCCTCACCCTCCACCCCTTGCCCCCCTCACTCGCCGCCCCTAGGTTGCCTCCAAGACCCTGTCACCACCCGACCTCTGCCATCTTACCTCCCCCATTGTCAAGCTCACCCGCCGTAGGTAGCTTCCTAGATCATGGAGGTGGTGGATGTAGCTAGGCGGCGTGCACACGACAGTGGAAGCGGGGCTTAACACACCATCAGCTGGGGGAACTAGGAACTAGGTTGCAAAACTTGGGCTACACTAGTTTTGAATCTAGGCACATAGGGTAGTTATTTCTTTATTGCAACTAGCATTTAAATTTGGCCTTGTTGATTAGAATTCCTATTCATCCCTGTCGGCGAAACGGGACTGGGGGTCCCACAGTCCCCGGGGATGCGTGGATCTTTGGTCACGTCAGCTCCTCCAGGCCCACATTCTGCACCGGTGACGGCCGGCTACAACCTTTTTCCCGCCAAGTACCTGGGCCCGAGCACTGCCCGGGCCCGGGTGTGCCTTCTCTGGGCACCTCGCGACAGGCGCCCACATCCACCCTGGGTCCCGAGGGCATTCTCGAGAAGAGGCACTCCTCTGTGCCCGGTCCCGGGGCCCACAGGCTCCATGCCCAGGCCCCGGGTCTCATCCCCAGGCCCGGGGCTCACAGGCTCGGCCTCAGGGCGCACCGGGACGTTCCCGGGCCCCGGGTCTCGCCCCCGGTCCCGGGACTCACAGGCTCGGTCCCGGGACACATTACAGAGACATCCCCGGTCCCAGGACTCACATCTTCCGTCCCCGAGGAGCTCGGCGCCTTGTGTGCGCGGAGGGCTCGATGAGCTCTCTGCCCCGGGCACGAGGCGGGCTCGAGCGGACCAACTCTCCAACTACCTGAATTAATGACGAGGCGACGGGCCGTGTCGTCCCTGTCGCCTGCTTTGCCACGCGTGGGCATCTCATGATGGCCCCCCTGTGGGCACATGCCTGAGCAATCAGAGACTTTTGACTTCGGTGCAGAGAGCGTGCACCGTCACGTCTTCATAACCCAGCCGCCCGCAGCAGCCGAGCCAGGCGGCGACTAGACGTTCCTCCGGGGCGGCGCGGCAGATGGCCGCGTGCGTGCGACAAGACAAATCGTAGCTAGCTTTCTCCCAGCCTGTGTACTCGGCACTGTAGGCTCCCCTTGATCGATAAAAGGAGGATCCATGCCATAGGCTGGGGGGACTCTCGATCTCTGGTTCTCGCTCTCTCTCGAGCTACTCTCGAAGGCTCTTTCCTCGGTCTCTCTGGCTCTCTCTCGCTCTCGGTCTCTCTTCTTTCCGGAGAGCGGCTAGCTCCTGAGCACCCTGAGTTCATCTTGTAACAGCAAACCACATTCTCCCACATAGCAAACACACACAGGAGTAGGGTATTACACCTCCGCGCGGCCCGAACCTGTCTACTTCTCCTGTCTCCCTTGCGTGCCATCTCAGCCCGGGCCCCCGGCGCCCGAGCATCAATCATCTCCCAGACGCCGCTGCCGTCCTGTGAACAACTCCCCTGGCTGAACCTCAAAGGGGGGGTCCCCAAACTTCCCGCGGTTGGAGTTCCATCCTCCGACAACCCCCATCTAGGACATTGCTGCCCACGCCGCTATTTGTTGAAGAGATAGAAAGAAAGAGAGAAGAGAGATGGAAGAAGTGGCCTTGACATGTGGGGCAGGGACATTTTCTAACCTTCACGCCGTTTATCTATCCTATTCAATTGGAAATAAATATTCTGATAGGTGTGGTGTCTAGTATCAAATAGCCATATTTTGAGTGTCTTCTCCCCAAAGATTAACTTTTTCCATACCTAGGAGCTAAAACCACGAAGGATGATGTCTAACAGCAAATTTACCATGAAAGTAAGGAGGCAGTAATACAACAGTAGAAACCAAATTGCACTATAAATTATTAGTCTAGGTTAAATTATGTCGTCGTGACTACGGTGCAATAAGATATCCATAAGTTTTGATTATTATTTTTGTGATTAGGATAATAAAAATGATGACATGGAACTAGTAACGATATTATTCTCTTATAGGCTATAGCATCTTCAATGGGCTTCTTATTTTTGCCTCCCTATTTAAGGTGTTAGGGAGCCTTCTGATCGAGACTGGCTCCCTATTTCCCTGTGTACTTTAGTGGTCTCTCTAAATCTAGCTCCATATTCCTTTTCATTTATATTTTATAAATATCTTGTAACTACCACATCAAATGCTTACACTATAATCATATGAAAATTACTTGATTTGCACATTAAAAATGCATTAAAATTAATTAGCAATATTTCTGTTCATCTCTATATTAATTAACTAGATCTACAATTTGAAAATAGCGAACTCTCTTAGCTCTGTCTCTTGCTCTCAAGATCCACTCTTCCTCCCCCACCGGAGCTCAACCATCAGCACTCGAGCTTGAGCTCAAGCTACCACTGCCATCGCTTAAGCTCTTGCCATCACCAGTCGAGCTTGAGCTCTTGCCGTTGTGCCTCCTGAGCTCAAGCTGTCGGCGCCCGACGCAGAAAGGGCTGGGCCTAGGTGGCGTCGAAGATGGATGAGGAGACAAGGGGGCCAACAACCCCCCATTCGCCAATGGTGATGGCGTAGGACGAGAGAAGAGGGGGACATGGCAGCAAGGAAAGTGGATATGGGGCCGAGGGGAGGATGGATGGGGGTGGTGGCGATGCTAGCAGGGGAGAATAGGACATTGCTTGATTGACATTGGCATTGGAGGAGGACGACATGAGACGGATCGTATGGCGGGAAGGGTGGCACTAGTGCTCAATTGGCATTGGAGGTGACGGCGGTCGAACCAGGGGAAGAGTGGAGGGGGCTCCGCGACAGTAACGACAACACCCTTCCACTCATCGGAACGGCGGCACTGGTGGATGATAAGATGAGGAGGGCTTGGAGGAGTGCTTTGGGAAGGCGGTTGAGTTATCCGTGTGGATGCTGCTTCTTGAAGGGCGACGGTTGAGGAGGAGGATGAGGTAGCGAGTGACTTTGCCTTACTACTTGTGACGCGATTGCTCAGGCAAATGGTGAGCACTATTGTGTTAGCGAGCCTAGTACTAAGCCTAGTAGACCACATCTTTTTTTAATGGTTCTCCAAATATTTGAGTTGAGGGTGGGATAGCAAAGTCTCTCACTAGAGATGCTCTCGCATATATTGTACAGACCCATAATACTCCCTCCGTCCCCTTCTATGAAGGATTTTAAAGTTTCAACTTGTTCTTTAATATAAGGTATTTTGTAGTACTAGTTATTATATCAACCATTTTTCATTTAAATTCTTTTCTATTTTATCCTTTAGCTCATACCACCCAGATCATCACTTATTTAATAAGAGACATATTAGTCTTTTCTGTTTAACCTCAATCTTTTTAAAAAGGAAAAAAATTCTTATAGGAGAGGCCGGAGGGAGTAACAATAAGAATGAAAGAAGGAAAAAGAAAAATAACCGGGAGAGCCCTCCCTTCTCTCCTCCTCCAACCTGAAGAGCTGACCGCCAGATCTGACACCCCAAGCTTCCCTTCGCTTCGCTTTCCGGCCTCCAGATCCCGATCTCCCCATGCCTCCTCCTCACCTCCCCTAAACCGGCGGCCGCCGCCCACCATGGCCTCGCGGCCACCGCTCCGCACCGTCTCCGCCGCCGCCTCCTCCTCCACCCTCTCCACCGACTCGCCCACCTCCGCACCCCCCGGCGGCGTCCCGCAGTCCATCACCGCGCTCCTCAACAACCCGCTCCCCTCTGCCTCCTCCTCCTACTGGCTCACCTGGCCCCCTCCCACCCCGCTCCCCGACGCGCCTCCCCCGCCCTCCCACCCCTGCGAGGTCTCCCGCGCCGACTTCGCGCCCTACCTCGTCGCCGTCGCCGACCCCTTCGCCCGCTTCGCTGACATCCGGCTCCACGCCTCGGCCGAGCTCGCCGCGTCCGAGGACGGCGGCGCCCCGGCGGGCTCCGGCCTCGCCGCCTGCCTCCGCGAGGTGCCCGCGCTCTTCTTCAAGGAGGACTTCGCGCTCGAGGACGGCCCCACCTTCAAGGCCGCCTGCCCGCTCGGCGACGACGCGCTGCAGGAGCGCCTCGGCCAGCACCTCGACGTCGTCGAGGCGCACCTCGTGCGGGAAATCGCGCGGCGGTCGGAATCCTTCTACGAGGCCCAGAGACGGTTGCGGGGGCTGGACGGGGAGATCGTTGCGGCGGTCGGGAGGATCCGGGAGCTCAGGGAGGTGGTCCGGGTGCTCACTGGCGATCTCGTGGGTGCCGCACGCCAGGTGCAGGAGCTCAATGCGACGCGGGGTAACCTTGTTGCGCTGCAGCAGAAGCTCACCGTCATCCTCTACGTCAGTCAGGCGCTCGCTGCTCTAAAGCTGGTGAGTGGCATTACGAAACAAGATATCTCCAGCATTGCATCTTCTCTGCTGATCAGCAGTGTGGCTTCCTGAACTAGTTGGGAATAGCATAGCTAAGTGATGTGATAATCTCTTATGGCACTCAAAGTGGGTGCTTGCTGGCATTTCTTTCACTGTGCTACGAGTTGGTTGGGAATTTGCCCTGTGCGGGAACGAGAAGTATGACAGACCATAAAAACTGCATGCTTAAACTGATATATTAGTTTGACAGTCTGACGCCATGCGGTATGGTTTGTTCACATTATTTTGTTTTCACTGATTTATACGTTGATAATAGTATACTCCACATGGAACACCAGAAAGTGCTAGGCTGTATGTATCTCATTGATTTTCTTGCAACAATCTTGTTGGCTTTAGATCTTCTTACCTTGGCTGCACAGATATGAAGTGCCAATGTAGTTTGACATGGAAATACCATGTATTCTTACTTGTACAATGTACATGAGCAAAATAGTCACGAAGAACATGATGGTTCTGCATGAGTACTTGGGCCAGAGCACATGCTCTAGAAGCCCATGACACTGTTCATTGGGTGCATATCACTAGAAAACTGTTAAAATACTATCTTTTAGTGTATGCCATTATGGTCAATCTCAACTAGACCACCAGGATGACACTGTGCGATCTAAAGGATTGTAATGTCTGAACTGACATTCCTGGGCTAAACATTTCAGTCGTGGGTAACCTAAGTTATCCTATTGTACAATACAGGAGTGCTGATACAGAATTTCCCTTAAACAAGGATGTGCATATACATCGAGTATATTTATGTACTTAAAAATAAAAAGTACAAGAGATGAATTGACACAATAACCTTCAGGACCTTGATTTGGAGGAATTATAGACTAACACTGGCCATGTGTATACCTAAAAACTCAAACAAACTCAGATATTAAGTGGACAAAACTGTAATGTACGGAAAGTTTAGTTGATTGTGCTGACATGTGGGTCAAAAGAGAGGCTTGTGAGGGTGCACAAAGATAGGCTTGTGAGGCTGAAAAGAAATTGTATGTGCCTTGCTGGCTTCGATCCCTTTCCATAATTTCTCTATTCTTTGCTGATCCTTCTAATTTCCTCTCCCAATAACTGCTTCCCTTTCCCAAGCTCTGTTCAGCAGTGAAATAGTGTCATAACAAAAGCCAGTAAAGGACAGGGGAGAGCAGGAGACCTGTAAGGGTTGAGATGCACAGACTAAACTTCAGAGGATGCCTTACAAGGTGTTTGAGATTCAGTGCTATATGTTTCCTATACTATTTATGCAGCCTAGAGCAGGAGGCAGGGAGGAGGATGTGCATCAGACATAAAGCAAAGGGGGCACAAGAGGCTTCGCTAGAACTAGCCTTCACAATGTACTTCATGGGCTGATGGAAGGTGGAAGGGAGAGAGGACAAGACAGTTGCTGGGACCTGGGAGACAGAAACAGGAGGCAGCCCTAGACCATAATATACGACGAGGAGGCCTGTCCATGCAGTTGGGCTGAGTGGAGGTGATGTGCAGGGTGGAGTGTGCGTGGCACCTGCTATTGGGAATAATTGGGATTGGTTTTTGTATTGGGGTATGCCCATATAATGTTGCGATGTGTGACGGCCTGCACATGAGATTTAATTAGAGGGGTTTTGTGCTGGGAGAGATGGGGAAAGTATCGTTGAAGTATTGAGTGTTATTTATTTATTTTTTAAAGCTGTAGTTAACAGTACTCGCTACATCCATATTGTACCGTATCAGATATTCAGATCTGTATCCAGATACCAGTATAGCACTTCACCAGGAGTATCATGACATACTAGATTGCAACAAATGGTTTTTATACCAGATCTTTGTATCATTGCATTAAATCCATTTCTTAAGTTTCAAGCCCATTATTTCATCGTTTCCTATAGAACAGCAATTAGACCGGCAATGTTGTATGGTGCAGAATGTTGGCCTACAAAAAGACGGCATGTTCAGCAGTTAAGTGTTGCGGAAATGCGTATGCTGCGTTGGATTTGTGGTCATACAAGAATGGATCGAGTCCGGAACGATGATATACGTGATAGGCTAGGGGTAGCACCAATTGAAGAGAAGCTTGTCCAACACCGGTTGAGATGGTTTGGACATGTCCAGCGGAGACCTCCAGAGGCACCAGTGCATAGTGGAATCCTAAGGCGCGACAGTGATATTAGGAGAGGCAGGGGAAGGCCAAAATTGACATGGGAGGAGGCAATAAAAAGGGACTTAAAAGGATGGAATATACCCAAAGATTTATCTTTGAATAGGTGTGCTTGGAAAGCAGCCATTTATGTGCCTGAACCTTGATCTGCAGCTTCTATTGGGTTTCAACTCTAGCCTACCCCAACTTGCTTGGGATTGAAAGGCTTTGTTGTTGTTGTTGTTGTTTTGATTTCTTAGTCTTGTTTTACATGTGCAGCTTGTGGCAGCTGCGGATTGTGCTGGTGCCCTTGATATCATCGATGACTTGCAAAACTTGCTAGTAAGTTTTTTATATGATAAGATGCCAATGTTTCTTTTTGTATTCCTCTTTGTCAACCATTTTTCTTTACATTCGAGGTCTAAAAGTAAAGACGTAGCAACTGCATGATAAAGTTAATTATCATGTTTCACTCTATGTGGCCAAAGCCAAGAAATACCCCACAATTCTTAAATTATAGATGGGTCTGTTGACTGGGGATGCCCAAAACTTAACTTCAACTAGCAATTTAAATATCTAATGTGTTGTTTAAAGTCATTTCTTAGTGTAATGTCCAACTGTCTAGCTTATTTTTTTTCCTCTCCTAAAGCAAGTATTGTGGGGGTGCGTGCATGTGTTTCGTTAAAATGGGAAGACTGTCAGAGAATTTGGTGCTCATCTTTATTCGGTTGCAGATAGTCTATGAACAACCATGATAAATGGTATGGAACTAGACCGTATCATATTAGTCAATTGAAAGATGTGATATGCCTATAAATATGCCATACTTTATTCCATCTACTTGCTTGTGTCTGCAGCATGCAATTCAACTTATGTTGTGATGATAATGTTTTCCTTTGTTCAAACAGGATACTGATGAACTTACTGGGCTTTATTGCTTTCGTAATATTCGTGATCAGTTGGGAACATCACTAGATTCAGTCAACAGGTACTCTCTTACAACTTGTGTATAGTTCCCTATAATATGACCACACTTTTTAGATTCAGGAGTCAGGAGTATTAGCACAAAATATCTGATATTGAGATAAAAGCCTTTATGTGCATAGAATAAATTGTGAATCAGTAAATTGTGATTAAAAGCTCATGACATGGTGTTCCATGTAGGCAAGCTGATCAATATAAGAAAGAAGCAATTAGTGTTAATCTTGGACTATCTTAGGATCTTGCTGTTTTGATTTTCTTCATATCCTGTTCGTCAGTAACTTGCTGTTTGACTTGGTAATATTCATTCTTGTAGCATTCTTTCAGCAGAATTTGTGCGGGCTGCTGTTCCTGATGGAAAAGCTGTTGATGCATTGATTCAATCAAATGTGAAAAGAAAGGCTTTTGTCCCACTCAATGGGACAGAGCATGAAGTATGTGTCAGTTCACGGTTTAACCTAGCTCTTAATTGGCTCATATTACCTGATTGTAAATCTGTAATGTAATGCAAATGCACTGCTTTCTGTTTATTCCAATGAAATTTTCTACTACTATGTATTTTCTGTGTGTTTAGTCTATTTTAGGTTGTCATTTGTTGTATCAATGCATTATCACTGAAATTTAAACTTTTACCAAGATAAATGAAATATAAATTTTGAACATTCCTATTGTACAGAGGAAGAACAATCCTGTTGAAATATAAACTTTTACCAAGAATTTTTATACAGCATAGTATTCAGCTGAGCACATTTTTGGACCCTTCTGTTAGGTTGTTGAAAACAATTATTAATCAGTGTTGATATAGAGGAAGGACAGCATCAATTTACTGATTTAGAGACTTGCTGTATTATGACTAAATTCTCTGCTTTTTATGTTTGTCTTGTTAGTGTGAACCTAAGGTTCAACGCATGATAGGAAAACTGCGTTATGCAGCAGGAAGTGATCTTGAACTAATTACCATTTCAATACTAATTTTGTCACTTTTATTGCTATTCACATCCCATGGCTATTCTGGCCATTTCTAGGTAGGTTTTGTTCTTTTCCAATTTTTCAATGAACTGCTCTAGAGCATATATAATTTACAGGAATTTTTTCAGTAAATGATTGATGCATTTCATATTTTGTCACATTGCACTGATGCATTGTTTTATGTTATTTCTTCAATTTGAAGTTCCATGGTTACACTATTATGGTACTTTAATAAAAGGTTTTCATCGCTTTTCTCTTACTTTTGGCATGTTCATTGGTTTATCACAGGTAAACATAGATGAGGAAGAAAGCTTCATTCTCAGAGATCGGCTTCTCCCCCTTATTATTTGCCTACTGAGAACGGTTAGTTCTGTCATTTGCTTTCATTAAAATAACTAGCTGAATGCCCGTGCTTTTGCTACGGATACAACAACAACAACAACAACAACAACAACAAAGCCTTTCAGTCCCAAGCAAATTGGGGTAGGCTAGAGTTGAAACCCAACAGGAGCAGCAAAACAAGGTTCAGGCACGTAAATGGCTGCTTTCCAAGCAGACCTATTCAAAGACAAATCCTTGGGTATATTCCATCCTTTCAAGTCCCTTTTTATTGCCTCCTCCCACGTCAATTTTGGTCTTCCCCTGCCTCTCCTAACATCACTGTCGCACCTTAAGATTCCACTATGCACCGGTGCCTCTGGAGGTCTCCGCTGGACATGTCCAAACCATCTCAACCGGTGTTGGACAAGCTTCTCTTCAATTGGTGCTACCCCTAGCCTATCACGTATATCATCGTTCCGGACTCGATCCATTCTTGTATGACCACAAATCCAACGTAGCATACGCATTTCCGCAACACTCAACTGCTGAACATGTCGTCTTTTTGTAGGCCAACATTCTGCACCATACAACATTGCCGGTCTAATCGCCGTTCTATAGAACTTGCCTTTTAGCTACGGATACAAGAAAATATATTATGATATTTCCTAAAATAAATAAAAATATATTGTTTATGAATGTGTTACACAGCTTTTCTCTATAGGGAATATTCACCTTAATTTGATTTTGTATGTGTCTTTCCATTTAGATTTGATTGTTTATTAATATTAAGAAGTTCAAGGGGTAATTTGCAAAATTTACAATAGGAGTAGGTCGGGTGGCAGATTCACTTCCACCACCACTACCTTCTTTTAAAGGAGTATAGATCTGGTGATTCAAATGGATGGCTGGTTTGCAGTGTGCACAAATTGGTTGCACAGATAAATTTTTAATTTTTCAATACATTGAATGTAAACGAGGAGAGGTCTTGAGTGATAAATATTTTCCAAACACCTTAAAGGCTCCTGTCAGGTGTTTGTGTTGATGATGTTGTCAGTTGTCACTGACAGAAGCTTGTATCTGCATGTCGAAGCAAGATGGACTTTAAAATTTTTATTGGATTGAATATCAAGTTCCTTTTTTCTAAAAGGTTGATCTCCTGTGATTATATTTAATTAGTAGCAGGGCATCATGTTTCTTTGTTTCTGGAAAGTGAACTTACTTTTTGAGAGCATATTAATCTGCTGTCCATATTTTTGTGGAAACAAAATGATATGGTTCAATTTTATATCTTGCAGGACAAACTTCCTGCGGTGCTAAGAATATACCGGGATACACTCATTACTGTTATGAAAGCTTCAATTAAAGCCACAGTAGCAGAGCTGCTCCCGATTTTAGTTGCCAGACCAATAGATTCTGATTCAGTAACTGGAGACAGAGCTGCAGATTCTGATGGTGTCATGTTTTCTCCATTCAACATTTTTTCTTTGCCATGCTATTTCTTCCGCTAAATTCCTACATCTTTGAACTTCACTTTTTTCTTAACTGCAGCTGGAGGCCAGTCTTTAGCAAATAAGTTGCGGAGTCTATCATCTGAAGGGTTTGTTCAGCTTTTATCGGCTATATTTAGAATTGTTCAGGTAAAATGATTCTAAGAATTCCATTTAACCTGTTTGAAGTGGAGCTCATGCATCAAATTTAATGTTAATTAGTATATCCTTTTCTGGTATTCAGTACTCTAGATGTTTCAGCCTTGCCTTGATTTAGCTTTTAGCTTTGATTATCCAGTTTTTTAGTACATTTATTGTATGAGCTAAATTGTTCTACACAATTATTATCTGCATTGTAGGGGCTATGAAAATGTTCAAGTCCCCTACTTTGTGCTGTCTGCGTTTATGCTGATTCTATTGGTTGCAGTACCAAATAAAAACACCAGAAATCTTCCAGATAGTTGGAGGTAGCCATAGAAGTTATGTACAATAATGTAGCATTCCAACTTCCAAATCCAAATAAGTAAAACAGAATAGTGAAATACTCCATGTATGATTCACCAATAAAGTAAAATGAAAAATAAGTTGCTGTTGGTAGTAAACATTGCCATTTTGTGTTCAGAATTTTGGTTAAGACTTCTAAAATGTTACATGTACTTCTACAATTTTTTTCTTGAGATCATTTCAAGTTAAGAGATGGATAAATCAAAAGTATAAGAGATGCTAACTAGTGGCTATTGATAAGGTTTCTGCTAGATGTGTCCCATACAATTAATAATAGATAAGCTTCTGATCACATGAAATAAGGCTAAGCTCGGGCTGTTTATATGTGGTTTTTACTGAGTTGGCAAAACTGTGACATCATTGATCTGTTTGCTTGCTGGTGGTTTGATGTGACTCCCCTACCCCCTGCAGTACTATTTTAGGCCTTCGACAGTTTGCAAAAACCATAATGAACTAATGACAAGTTGACAACAACGATGGGAGTATTTGGGGGTAGGGCTAGCAGCGGCAATGACCTAGTTGGGCATATACTTGGGCGTTTGTGACCAGAGGCGGCTGGTTGGCTGAGCTTTCAGCCCCATGGTGCCCTTGGTCTCTACTTCTCAGCGACTCAGAGCCATGCTGCCCTTTCCCTCATCCCCTTCTGCTTGCCTTCGTTGCCACCTAGGGGCTGAGATCAACAATGCAGGTGTTGAAATATGGTGCCATGGCGGTCTGGAGGTGAGATCGATGATATGGCCTGGAGCTTGGAGAAGTGCACAGGCAGGGCAGTCACATGGAGATGAGATCTGGCGTCTGAGATGCTGAATCCTGTATTTTGTGTCAATTCAATGGGTTGGGACTCAGGACAGTGGCTGACATGATTCCCACCTAGATTGTGTGGTCACCGGGACCTTTTAGATGGTGCTTATGATCACCTAGCATGCTGCCTAGGTCTATCCAGCCAGCCTTTTGGTGCACTTGTCAAGCTGTGAAGGGGCCTGGAAAAGATCATTTTGGCCCTGCCTTGCGTTCTTGTCTCTGTTCTCTCTAGATTGACCTCAGCATTCAATCATCTCATTTTAATTTAGGGAAAGATGAGAGGGCTAACATGCAGGCTTCATTAGTCAGTCTCCTATGAGATGGGCAGTTTGGGCATTTTGGCGGTTTCTCACCGGACAGCAATAGGATCGAAGGACGAGGTTATAAAAAATTAAAAACTAGTGGCATATAAGGTAGTCCTTCGTTATTCTGTGGCAACTAGGAATCTGGGAGGCTAGTACTATTGAGTGTCAAATCCCTTTTCTTAATACGCACATAATGGTGAGGTTTACCTGTTGGATTGAAGGATAAAAATATACCAGGTCTTGCTGACTACCATATTAGGTGTCTGCTTGAAGTCATCACCTGTGTCTGTATTTCTATTTGTGAAAATTATGTAGCATTGACCTAACATGTTTCAGCATGTTGGTCATGTTTCTTGTCTAATTAAATCATGTGTGGAGATTTAAAGCAAAAACTTCAGGTAATCAACATTGTTTTGTCAATTCAGGTACATCTAGTGCAAGCAGCTGAAGTTAAAAGAATAGTTGAGTGGATCATGGGAAACCTTGAGGGGAGCTTAAGTTCTGATACTTCAAATTCTGTACTGCAGCACAGTGGCTCAGTTTTTTCTGATTTTTCCCAAGAGAATGACTATGGTGTCACTTCACGGGTCTCTAATACTCTTACACGGAGTAATTCTAAGTTTCCATTCTTTCAAGGAAAAACGAATGACATATCCAGTACAAATTCAATAAAGAATGTTCGGTAAGTTAAGCTGTAACTAGTTGTTAAACTGTGGATTCGCATGGGCTATTAATATCATATACATCTGCGTCAAAACTCTATTGAAAAATATATGTGAACTTTACTTTGTTTCACCTTGTTCTGATTAATGTGGAATTTCCTCAGTTTGCCTAATAGATATATACCATTTTCTATATGTTGTTTATGCCATGTTAGCTGGTGTCATCATAGAGCTATGGACAGATCTAATATAAAATTAGAGTATTGGGTCAAATTCGAGGCTTTAATTCTTTGTATATCATAACTATATTTGACAAAAACAAGCCCTTTAATATTTGCATTTGGTACAGAGCTGATGTCTTGAGAGAAAACACAGAAGCAGTTTTTGCTGCATGTGATGCTGCCCATGGACGATGGGCTAAGCTTCTAGGTGTTCGTGCGGCTCTTCACCCCAAATTAAGGCTTCAGGAGTTCTTGATCATCTATAATATAACAGAAGGATTTGTAGCTGCCACTGAAAAGGTTATTTCTTTTCCATTTTGAAAAATATTCACAAACACCCATTATGCTCATTATTGCATACAGGCAAGTTTTGACTTTATTGTATTTTCCTGTTCTTGTAGATTGGAGGTAGGTTGGGTTACAACATTCGTGGAATTGTACAACAGCAATCAAAGCAATTTGTTGACTATCAGCATAGTGTCCGGGTGAGTGATAAAATTTGTTGACTATCAGCATTTGTTGAATTCTGCAACAGCAAACAGCTCACATAAGTTTATTGATGATGAAAATTAAAAGGCCATTCTTCAAATATCATTTATAAGAGTAGAAGATTATTGAAAGGACTATAAACCAGCATTATACACGGACTTCAATGGACAATTGTGCTATTCTGAAAGAATATAAAGCACACAGCTTTCACCCTGATCCCTCAGTTATAGATATTCATCAAATTGAATGCAATATGATACCTTTATTATGCTGTTAATTGGAGAATATTACTTGTGAAAAGGGCATTTCACCGTCAAATACCTTGAGAGTAAAATGGTAGTGCAAGCAAAAGATTATAAGGCTTAAACAAATACTCAACAATTAACATTATTAGGTGGCACTGCTGCTTTCTTTGCTAGTTCACCTGGAATCATCTTTGAATCATCATAAATACACTAGCTAAATGCCCATGCTTTGCTATGGATAAAAGAAAATATATTTTAATATTGTCTAAAATAAATCATTATATATTTTCCAGTAAATATGTTACACTTCTTTTTCTATAGGGAATATTCACCTTAATTTGATTTTTATATGTGGCTATCCATTTAGATTTGATTATTTCTTAATATTTAGAAGTTCAAGGGGCAATCTGCAACCACCACTACCTTCTTTTAAAGTAGTATAGAAATTGTCAAGGTTTGTGAAACAACTGTGGTTTGGACTGTAGACTGATCTCTACCTTGTCTGAGTTTATGCACAACTTATAGTATTTCTGTGCACTAAAACTTCTGATATTCTTTTGAAGATGACAAAAATCAAGGCAGTTCTTGACCAAGAGACATGGGTTGCTGTTGATGTTCCAGAAGAGTTCCAAGCAATTGTTCTGTCATTATCATCCACTTATTCCCCTGCTAATGGCATGGAGGTGCCTAGTACTGATCATCGGGTTACTACAAGTCAAGAACCAGTAAATTCAGCTGAAAATAATACTGATAATGGCAATGTAGTATCTACTATAGTTCATGAAAACAAAGCTGAATCCACTTCTCCTCAGACTGAAAACAATGTTGTTGGGCATGTTAGATCAACACAGCAAACCATTCTCCATGGAGGTGTGGCTATCATATGTAAACTGTTAGTCATCTATGTTTACTATTTAATAGTTCAAGTCAAGTTTCGTTCTCTTTTTGTGCACCTTGCAATGTTGCAATGCTGAACAATGTGACACATTTTTTACTGCTCAAAATTTTGATAGCTACAGTCGTAAACCATACCTTTATTGATTTGTGGTCAACTTAGTTTTATTTGTTCTGTTTTTTGTTAACTTGTGTTAGCATTCTGTGAGATTCTCCTTAATCTAAATCATGTTCACTCTTGCAGTGGTTTGATATTGTTGAAGATGTTATCAGAATACGTTGAAATCAGTAAATGTTTGCCATCATTATCTTTTGAGGTGGTCCAGCGTGTTGTTGAAATATTGAAGCTCTTCAACACTAGGACTTGCCAACTGGTTCTTGGTGCAGGTGCCATGCAGGTAGTGTAACATGCAATTTGAGTTATTAACAGTAGTCTTTTTTAAATAAGTAAGCACAATTCTCATGTTTTTGTGGGTATGGTTGGGTTAAGGACACTATAAGTGCTTACAGATCATTTGTTCACTTTGACCAAGCCTAACTGATTGTTGTCGAAGCTTTTACATTGGTGCCACGTGCTTGCTTTCTGGAGAGCCAATACGATTTTCCTTGTGGGGCAAGCTTTTACCAGCAGTTATGGGCTAGTGTGCTATCAAAAATTGTATTCTTCCATTGAAGGCAAAATCTTTCTAGGAAAAAGCTAGTATTGCCTTCGCTTAGATCCAGGCACACACCTAAGGCTTGACTGGGATGTCCTTGGACACAAGTGGTGCAGTGGCACCATGGAGCCAGCTGTGCCTCAAGGCAAGGAGGGAGATGTGATCACGGAACTAATGAATTTTTGTTTGTTCTTGCTTGATTAAGGAAGATGTAATGATATCCTTTTATTAAGGATAGCCTGACCCATAGAGAATCCTTAAGCGTGTAAGAGTACCCTATTAGGCTGGACATAGCACTTCATGTTTATTTCTGTACCTCATCGTGTTCCATGTGCTCAATGAACAATTTGTACCATTGTATTGCACAAAAAACATTTGTGCAATTTGTTCTACCTAATACCTATATGGAAATGCTATTGTAAACAAACAGTTAACTATTCTGTTTGAACAATCACACTCCAATGTCTGATTAATTTAATGCTTCAGACCTTGATCAATCTCAATAGCTGATTTTATGTATCTAACTTGTCTTCCAATAGTTCTAAACTTCTAATTGGTGAATTTTATTCTCCGTGGTTTTGATTTTCAGGTGTCTGGTCTGAAATCAATTACTTCTAAACATTTAGCTTTGGCAAGTCAAATGATCAGCTTTATATATTCTTTAATTCCAGGTAAGCATGCTTTTTAATCTTATATAATGCATGATGCTGTGGTACTATAATTTGATGTGTACATACTCCTTGCTTTGAGGTGCTTCAAGTTGTAAGATATAAACCTAGTAGGGTTTTGAAGGCCAAGTCTGTTCCATATAATCAAAGTGATTGAGGTGCAAGTTGTAAGATGGATATAATGGAGAGAGATTATTCTGGAAGAGTGTTCTAATTGGTTGTGAACTTCACTTTAAGATACATTTGACAGGAATTGATTTTACCAAGTTCCTATCTAACATCAATAAAATGTAAACCAAAATGGGTAGTAGATCCTATCATACACATGTTTGTTTCATGAATGATACTTGCTAGAATGGAGGCAGTTTTTCTACTTATAGCAAAGGGGTGTAGAAGTCCACAACCCAGGATGAGTTCAACATAACATATCTAAACTCTAAATAGACATGTTAAAGTTGTTAACTAACTGTTGCCCTACAAATGCAAATTTTACATACAATGATCCTGTCCTGGTGTTTGCTAGATGATTATTTATGCAAGAAGCTTAATGTGCAGAACCATGTTTGCTCACTCGGTCTTGTAGAAATAATTGAATGTTCGGTGACTTTTTGCTTTTGCATGGTCTAAACATTTTCATCATACTGCAGATATCCGTCGTGTACTTTTCCTGAAAATACCTGAGGCACGTAAACAACTGTTAATGTCTGAACTGGACAGAGTGACTCAGGTATGATCATTAATTTACATACTGATATTTCATTAGTTAACTAACTGATGAATGCTACTACTCCCTCCATCCCAAAATATAGCAACTTCTAGCGTTCAAAATGTACCAGAATATAGCAACTTCTCCACTTACTCCCTCATCTCAACCAATCACAACCATCTCCCATTTAATTTCTTCACCAACTTCCTCTTCTCAACCAATCATAATCTTCCCCCATTTAATTCTACCTACTTCCTTAATACCTGTGCCCAACTCCAGAAGTTGTTGTATTTTGGGACGGGGGGAGTATCTTTTATTTGTCTTTGCATGAATGCCATTTCTTACAAGTTTCTGGGACTAACAGGATTACAAGATTCATCGGGATGAAATTCACACCAAGCTCGTCCAGATAATGCGAGAGAGATTGCTAGCAAATCTGAGAAAATTACCCCAAATTGTGGAAAGTTGGAATGGGCCTGAGGATAATGATTTGCAGCCAAGTCAATTTGCCAAGGCTGTTACAAAGGTACATTGTTTTAATTTTTATCAATATAAATCTCTTGTTATCACATGGTTGCATATTTCTAGTTGTATGTGGTTGTTCAAAGAGTGTTCCCAACTTCCCATGATTTAAATAAGAGTTTAACTTCACTTATTGCTATGGAAAAAGAACACATGCAGTTTCTGGTCTTTTTCTTAGATAACTATTACTTTCATTTATCTCTTTGAAAGTCAGGGATATGTTTTTCCTGTCTTCAGGTGTTTTAACTTAATTGTTATTTTTATGCTAACCGTTGATGAAATTTTGCACAAAACCCTATTTCAGGAAGTTACTTACTTGCATCGCATCCTTTCTCAAACATTGCTTGAGGCTGATGTGCAAGCGATATTCAGGTAATTTTTTCACTTATTATTGATTATAGCCCTATTCTATCATTATAATTATCACATAATTTTAAATTTCAAAGGTGTGATTTTTAGCTACGACTTATGCAAGACTTTACATGTATGTACCTGTTTTAGTTTCCAATTATAAGTAAACAAACTCATTGAGGCCCTGCTGGGAAGCCTGGTTTTGGGCCCAAAACTGGTGTAAAATTCCGGCTTGTAACTTTTTCTGAGCTGGGTTGTAAATGAGTGCTTGGATGGGCCGGTTTTCGGATTAAAATACATAAAAAAACCATTACAACTGGAAAAAGAAAAACTGCCCTGGAGCCTACACAAAACATACGACGGAACTCGGGCTTACACAGTACTCCTTGCCTCTGTTGCTCTCCCCTCCTCCCCTCGCTGCTAATCACCCTAAGCTCGTTGACCGCCCTGCACTCTGCCCCTCCCCTTCCCTGCCAGTACATGCTGTCGGTGGCTGTTGGGTTCACCTCAAGCTTTATCTTGTAAAATATTTCTTCACTCCCTCAGCCTCACATCTCCCCCTCGGCTGCCACCTTGCTTCGCTCTCAGCCGGTGGCTGCGAGGCTTGCCTCGAGCTTAGGAGTCTGTATCTGTGCAGGAGATCCTTGACTGCCGCAACAGCAGCCTAAATATACCTTTGCCACCGCACCTGTCAGGTCGGATTCCATCATGCGGTTCCTTGATTCTGGCGGCGACAGAAGCAACATCATCAACTGCATCACTGGGGACATGCTCTGGACCAACGTTGTAACCCAGTTGTGGTCGGTGGAATTTGGTTGGAATTTTCATGCTGATTTTCTGATCTATTTTGATAGTGGTCAATGTTCACTGTTTACTCTTTCATGAATTGATTCCGAGTCCTAAATCCCTGCTTGGCAATCTTCTTGATTTCCACATGCTTGTTAATATCCTTCACCCAAATGGTTGGTATACCAGGGATTTTTATTTCGCTGGTAATTATGGACATGAAATTACACTTGTATTTCTATTACTAGGGTATAAATATATATAACTCCTGAGCAGGCCCTGAGGCAGTAATATGCAATGATAAAATATCATAGATCTTCTCAATCATATGAAAGCAATATGTAAGATGGTACTGTTCTTCAGCTCTAATTTTGACTTTTATGCTTTGCCTGAATATCCCCAACTGTCATAAATTAGAACCAGCATCTCTATTTTTTGCTTTTATGCTTTGCCTGAATAAATTTTCATCTGTTCATGTCATGATATGTTGTTATCTGCTGTTTCGCTGCAAGGTAATATTGAGTGCCGCTGATTTCTTTTGATCTCTTGTGCAATGCAGACAAGTAGTTCAAATATTCCATTCACATATTACAGAAGCATTTTCGAAGTTAGAAGTCAGTACACCTCAGACAAAGAACAGGTACACTCCCACAGGGAGAAGAGGGAAAGACTTGATTATATTCTCCTTGTGATCTATGAGTGTTCCATTACATTTATATTTAACTCTGTTTTTCAACGATTGATGAAACACAGATTGTGCCGAGATGTCCAGCATATTCTTGTATGTATTCGGAAGTTGCCTGCTGAGAACTTCAGTGCAGAAACTACTCCGAATTATGGTCTTCTTGATGATTTCTTGGCTGAAAAGTTTGGGACAAAAGTTGATGAATGATTGACCTGTATATTAGGAACTGACTGTCTGCAAATGTTCAGTGCTCATATGGTACATGGGAAGCACTCCCAAGATATTGCCATCATTGGCGTGAAATCCTGTGCAGGTATGACTGGAATCAATCTCTTCTGGTTTGTTGCCTTCTGTCTTCAGACAACTATATCTTCTGCTTGGTTTTATTGCCCCTGCAGTTTTGAGTCTAAATTGGAGTTTTTGGCTTCTCCAGTGCTTCTATCTTTGTAACTTGACCTGTGACATGAATTCCTGTACTGTACATGCTTATACCTAGCTAGCCTACTTGACTTGGGGATCATTTTTTGGTGATCCATCTGTCTCAACTTGTTCCTTTTCTGGGGGGAGATCAATCACTGAGGCATTTTTGGCCTTCCAACGGGTCAGGAAATTGCACAATCATAGATGTCAACATCTAAACTTTTCTTTGGAGTGCATCTAACTTTTTTTTCCTTTTGATCTATTGTTGGGAGCGATTTGAACACTATGAACCTGTTTGGTCCTTTTTGCTGACTAGAGTTCAGTAAAAAGGTTGGTTAAGCATTCATTGAACAATTTCCTTTTGGCTTTGTACTGTTTTTGAAGATAGTTGAGTGGGCTAAGATTTTAAATTAATTTGTATTTGGAAACCTGAGACTGGGTGATGTTTCTAGTAATAATTGGTTAAACATCCATGATTTTAGGATCTCTGATTCTGTGTGTCTGATCCTTACTTGTTGACTATTTGGAGTTTGTCATCTTGATGGGTTATTTGTTTTGCGGAAGAAATGTCTGTTACCTCTCAATGCTGCGCATGTTATTTTACATGGCTTACATGAGCCATGTACTGCCCTGAAGTCATGTTGAATATTTAATTGCAATAGCTAAAGTTCATTTTGTTCTATTCCATGTTTTTGAAACCCAGCTAGAGAAACAGAGTGATTCTGGGAGATGAGTTGATTATTTTACAGCTAATTGTCAACATAAAACTAATTCTCTACTTGAGAAGTTTCACAAACCTTGGGTAGAGTTGCGTCTAACATGAAACACTGACAACGAATTAATCATGCAGGCATTGCTCCACGGGATGAGTACGGAGCACTTAATGACAGCGGAGTACAATGTCAATATTCCCAGTAGTGCCGTGTGAAAATCATAGCAATGTTTTTGCCGTTTCCTAAGCTGAAGTTGTTGCCCCATACTTTAACCATGCCAGGCTGCATTTCATTTTTTATTTGTGCCAATAGTAATTGACCCCTTTCTGGGAACCTGTTATTTGTTAGAAATTCGTATAGAGGGAACTGAGTTTTGCCATCACGATCTATTCATTGCATGCTTCTTGCTGATTAGGTCTGGTGTATTCAATACCCTGTCGAGATGGCAGCCCGTGTATTTTGTTCCTGTAAGGTTTTGTAATTAATATGATGAATGAGATAATAAGCAATTTTAAATGTTAGAATAGGACAAGATTCCAGCCACGCATGGATATATAACAGGAAATTGAAGATTACTACGTGTTCTTTTTTTATTCTTTATCTGTATGCATGGTCTTCTGTGAGCTATGTAATTGATTAATTTCTTTCCCGAGCTAAAAAGGTAATTAAATGTTATATTTTTTGATGTCTTTGTTAACTATTAAAGTTGTGAAGGGCCAAGCTGATTAGAGTCAAGTGCTGGTTGGGATGTCAACAATGCTAGGGTGCGTTTATACTGGTCCATTTGGCTGATCAATGTGTTTCAGCGCTTATTGCGATGTTACTGGAGCAAGCGTTAAAATGTGAGCACCCTATTAGAGATGGTCGGGCTGCTGGATATTTTTCTTTTCAGGAAAAATGCATTTCTTATTTTTTTTCTCATTGAGTTCCCCGAGTTGTTTCATGGTGACTCATGGATATGTCCCTACCAGAAAAACAGAAAACGATTGAATGAAACGACATACCCTTGGTCGAGTCCCGGATAAACGGTGTACTCGTGTCCCAAAACGATAATATGTGTGGTACCATGTTAGTGCTAACCGAATACCAATCCAAAAATAGAAACCGAGCGCACGTTTCTGAAAATAGAAACTAAGCCCCCCCTCCTCATGGTGCCTCGTGTCTTTCCTAGGCCTAGCCACAGCACATCCCCCGTGCAACAGCACCAGCCCTGATATGCGTCGCTTTGAAACACGAAACAAGGAGGAAGAAATCAAGAAGAAAAGGAGAACTAGGGTCCCATACCCAAAATCCAATGGAGAAAGTGTGAGAAAACAAAACTATTCAGATCTACTTGGAGTTCCATCCATCAAAAGAGCGGATCCAACATCAGAAACTTCAGAGGTAAGTTTATATCCCCACAAATTTGTAGGCCTATATTGAATTCAACCAAAAAAAAGAGTAGAAACAAGCATTAAATTGGAATTCTCCTTTTGGTTCCAACGTTCTCTACAATCCATCACAAAGGCTTCATCTCTTTTTTTATTTCTGATACTGCATCAAGAAAAGTAAAAAGAGGAAAAGGGCATAAGTACTAGTAAAGTTACATATGAGAACAGGGTCTAAACAAGTTACTTATGAAATCGTGTAAATGTTAATTCCAGGTGACATTAAAGTTACTCCCAGACAAATGAAAGTTACTTCATAGACAAATAAAACTTACTTGTAAAAACATGTGAAATATTTTGCAATTCACTGAATTAAATCATATCCAACTAAAGTTACATTTACATGTGTTTTTACATTATTATATTCTGCATATCCTGTCTAAATGCAATCTACTCCTTAAGTTGATTGAATATGCACAGATGCAACGATCTATCAAAATTGCATCTCTGATATACATACTATACATTCTTCTGATATGCAAGTTACTTCCCAATTTTACTGAATTACTTCATGGAGCCTCTGTATTCACTTCCTTGCCTTAATGAATTGCTATAACTGCATTTAAGTTACTTTTTGATAAATTATTAAATTAACTTGCAATGTCCTGAAAAATATGCAGCTATGGACCCAGACCTATGATTTGACCTCAACCTCTTACAATTTGATTGTGATGAAAATGTGAATGAAAGCACATATCCATTTCAAGATGCATTATTTGTTGAAGACATGTCCCATACATTCAAATGACGGTGTGGGGGATATTCCCCATGTCAATTTGGATGATACTTTTGACATTGGAGATATACACGGTGCTTGTGATGTGAATGCTGGTGATGCTGGTGTTTCAAGAGTGTAGAATGTTCCTACCGTTGGCCTTGTCTCCAATAATGACACACAAAAGGGTCCTGATTGCTCTAACCATACAGACAACACAATGCACACTAGGATGCAATTCAAGCAACAAGTGCTACTGGAAATACACTTTCAAGCGAGGAATCTGATGCAGATGATTCAGAAGCACAATCAGCACCCTCGTAGGATTTTCTGTGTACGCCGCAACTGCCATATCCAACGATGTCATTTGATACAGAGCAGGAAGCAAAGGCTCACTATAACAAGTATGCAAAACGTGTAGGCTTCTTAATCAAAATCAACACATCAGGAAAGTCAGCCAAAGATGGACAATGCAACAAGGTTATGTTTGTTTGCAACAAATATGGTCCAGACACAGAATACAACAGTAAAGTGTCTCCGCTTAAGCAAAGGAAAAAAAGGAAGAATAAAAGAACTAACTGCAAGGCACGGATGATAGTGAAGCGGATGGGTGCAAGGTGGGAAGTGATTCAGTTTATTGAAGAACACACTCATACCTTGGTTCACAAGTCTTCGCTCAAAAAATTCCTAAGATCACATAGGGCAATACCAAAAGAAGAGAAAGATCTTATTAAAATCCTACATGGAGTTAATATTTCTTTTGGAAGAGTTGTGCAACTGATGGCAGAATTGTATGGAGGGTCCAGAAATGTGCCGTACACTATGAAGGACATCAACAATTACAAGTTAAAGTTAGGCAGTGAATATAGGTGTATATAGGTATAGAGATCTACTCGAGACAATTGCCCACTTTGAGAAAGTCAAAAAGGATGGCCCAAATTTTTTCTGCAAGATACAACTTGATAAAGATGATAGAGTGCAAAACCTATTCTGGTTGGATGGAGCGCTAGAAATGCTTATAAAGACTACAAAGATTGCATCTCATTCGATTGCACATGCATGACCAATATGTATAACATGCATTGTGCATCTTTCATTGGCATAAATAGGCATGGACAATCATCCAGGTACTCATCGTTTTCACGTACATCTAATTGTATACTTCTTTGGTATATATTTGAATAATCTCTATGAAAGTTACATCTCTGGTATGCATTTTATACATTCTTATAGTCTTTTAGTTACTTCTGCAGTTTACTGAATTACTTCATGTCCATCTAAGTTACATTTATATGTGGTTTGAAATTATATATTCTGCACATCCTGTCTAAAATGCTATTCATTCCTTAAGTTGATTGAATATACCACTGATGTAATGATGTCTATCAAAGTTATATCTCTGGTATGCATTTTATACATTCTTATGGCCTTTTAATTACTTCTACAGTTTACTGAATTATTTCATGTCCACCTAAGTTACATTCTAGGTGTGTTCTAACAGTATAAATTCTGCACATCCTGTATAAAAAAAATGCAATTTATTACTTAAGTTGATTGAATATTTTTTTTGAGAAATTATGTTTAGTTATTCACAATATTTATGTTTTTTTTTGGATAATTCAGCTAGGACGTGGATTTTTGAGAAATGAAAAGACTGAAAGCTTTGTATGGCTGTTTGAGGCATTCTTTGAGGCAATGGAAGGTGTGGAGCCTATTAGCATAATTATTGATCAAGATGTTGCAATGCAGGCAGCCATAGCAGTAGTTTTCCCAACTGCTACTCATAGGAACCGCCGATGGCATATAATGCAAAATGCTCAAAAGAAAATTGGAAACCTATTAAGTAACAACAAGGAGTTGTGTGATGCCCTTAATGACTACCTTGACAACAGTTTGACAGTGGAGGAGTTTGAAACTAAATGTGATGTAATGTTGTCAGCATATCATCTTGAAGACAATGAGCATTTTCTGCACCTTTATGAGATGAGGGTGTGTTGGGTCCCAGCATACTTTATGCACTCGTACTCCTTTTTCCCGTTCCTCCAAACAACCGCAAGAAGTGAGAGATTTAATGCAGTCCTGAAGTGCTATATAAATTCCCAAAACAATATGTTTATATGATTATATCCTCTTGTCCTATAAGAGAGCAGTGGTAGCGCCGCACTAGCACTACTATTCGGTGCAACATAAAAAACTAATCCAAGTTGTTGGTGTACAAGATATGGCATACTATACAAAAAGGACGACAGGAAACTTCAGTTTACATATGGAATACCTACACTTGCAAAGAACTCCCCAAACGATGATAGCCTCCCGAACAGACATGGAACACAAAGCCAACTTTGGTAATACCAACAGAGGCCTAATTGAACTCGGACCGGATTACACCAAAGACTTCCAAGAATATCTTTACGAGTCCCTCATGGACACGAAGGGGTCTAGGGGGTATAAATACATAGCATTTGGAGGGGGCAAGGGATAAGTTGAATCAAGTCAACACAAGCCACAACAATCGAGCCTTTCCGAGATCAAGACCTAAGATCCACCAAGCCACAAGTTTCGAGAATTCACGACGATCCATCCAACCACAATCTCGTCGGAATCCCCTATAAGATACAACACGCAAACATGACCCATGTATATTAGTTTCTTATCGTCAAACTTTGTATCGATGACACAAGCAACATTGAAAATGGATGTGAAAAAGTTCGAATGTGTGCAACATATGTAAATTTCTATCATACGTTGAGAAAAAAAACATCTATACAACTTTAAAAAAGAGTTGCCAAGATCTAGAGTAAAAGTCAAAATGAACTAAGTCAAGCAAGTGTTGCACATCCCATTGAATACTAAATGGTCCAGAAAATACAATACAAAATTATTCTCCAATTGCAACAAAAACAATTAGTTGCGGAAACATTTTTGAATCAAAATATATCAACAACAACATGGATTTTGGAACAAACAGGGTATACATTTACAACATCATGAAAAAGGTCTGCAACATAATGAGAAAATGCATCTCGCAACTGTGAAACAAACACAAAATAAAGATAGTGCAACATATTTGAAAATTCTTTATATGTCCATGAGTTTTCCCTCAATCCCTTCTATGCCCCTAAATTTTGTTTCATCCCTTACATGCCCCCCAGTTTTCATTTTGACCCCCTATATACCCATTCCGTTTGTTGACCATGAGATTATTCTAAAATGACTACATTGCCCCTCTATCTCATACTTATGTGCAACCTACTTCAAAAACATAAATCTCAATGTAAAAAAATACTTTATAATAAAATCAAATAGGACAGAATTGTCTGATGAGAAATTTGAAAAACAAAATTTAAATTCTCAACCAAATTTTAAAAAATTGATTAAATCCATAGATGAGTTTCACTGAGAAATTGAAAACCAAAACTATTTTTTATTTAGGTTTAGGGTTTCATCAAATTTGGTTTGAAATTTATTTAAAAAATTTAAATGTCAGCTTTCAAATTTGTGGTCAAATAATTCTACCCTCTCTGTTTTTTAAAAATGAATCTATTTTTCATGTTGACAATTGTGTTTTTCCTTGGTAAGCAAGTGCATAAGTATGGGAGAGGGTAATGTGGTTTATTCAAAAAAAAAAGGTCAATACACGGTCAACTAACGGAATGCGTATGAAGGGGATCAAAATGAAAAATTTAGGGGTATATAGGGGATGAGGTAAAATTCAGGGGTATAGGGATTGAGGGAAAATTCTTGGGCACATAAGGAAATTTCTGAACAAAATATCGTCTCTATTGAAACAAAGCGAAAACTTTTATGGAACAAACATATAAAATTGTCCACATCAAATACATGCTTAGAAACATCGGAACATACACTTACTAGTGGATATTTGCACATCTATGACGTTTTACTCATGACGTTTCAAAATATCATCATTGAATAGCTCATGTTTATGACAAAATAATGTGTTTCGTCATGGATCGCTAATGACGGAACAAAGGCACCAAAATGTATGATGAAGGTAAAAAAAGCATCATAGAACAATGCATATTTTCATCATAAATGGTATGCACCGTCGACATCGCCCACCTATTGGCCCAACCTTATCCACGTGTCTCTTCGTGGGGCCCGATATATCGACGTGTCCGTCCAGCTCAGCGTGGGGCCAGCGGTGTCATTTCTCAGTGTGTGGACCCCACTGTCTTCGTGGGCCTGTTGTGTCCACATGTCCGTGCAGCTCAGCGTGGGACCGCATTGTGACATGCCTGTCCACGTGTCAGTCTAGCTCAGCGTGGGGCCTGTGGTATCACGTGTTAAGTATGTCGACGCAAAAAAAAAAAAGAGCAGGCCTTTACGGGGGATCAAACCCGGGACGGGCAAGAAACCAAAGCCTTGCCTTACCACTATGGTACAAGGCCTTTGTTGTAGGGTAGTCAATTTTTCTGTTTAATAACTTTTGATTGTTTCATCCACGCCAAAAAATGGGGTTGTTGTAGAGTCGCCGTGGAAGAGGGCGTTGGAACCGGGCAGAGGCGTGGGGCGGCAGCAGAGGCACAGCGGCTAGGCTGTGGCACGGCGGTAGAGGCGCCGCAGCAGAGGGATCTCGTCCGGTAGCCGCGGTGAGTAGGCGGAGGGGTGTGGCGGTGAAGGGTTCCTAGTTGGCTTGGCACGGTGGCGAAGGGTTCCCTGTTGGCGCGGCGTGGGCAGAGGGGTCCCAGTCAGCGAGGTATCCTGGTTTTTGCGGCGGTAGAGGCATCGGCGCGGGCAGAGGAATCCCCCCTTGCCAGGTTGCACAGTGCCTGGAGCTCGTTGCTAAGGTACATTTCCCTGTTCTTCTTCTTGCTGGCCTATTTGCTATTAAACTGAGACCAACCTAACAAGAAATCGCTGTGATTTTGTTTACAGCTCTCCTGTGTTAGAAAAATGGCTTATATTTGTTTGCCTAATTGCTTGTTTTACATGCCAAAACAGATGGACAGAACATGGATACATGGCAGACAATTCACAACTACGTATATGGAGGGAGTGAAACAATTCATGGAATTTGTTGGACAAAGATTCAATGAAGACATGGACATACTTTGTCTATGCTGTAGATGTCTTAATCATACTGTACGGCCTCAGCAAGAAGTTCATGACCACATACATATTTTTGGGATGTCAGCTACATACACTCGGTGGATTCATCATGGAGAATCAATTGATGCTGAAGTTATCGAGTATTCAGAGCAGATGCATGAATCTAATCATGATGATGGGATAGATGTGGGAAGCTATGACTCCGACAACGATAGCAGAGTGCCAGAGTTGATTGGAGAATTGTACACAGCGGCAGAGGAACCTGGGCAGCAGCCAAAGTTTGCTACAGTCCTTGAAGATGCGAAGCGGTCACTTTGCCTGGGATCTAACCATTCAAGATTTTCTTTTCTTGTGAGGTTGCTCCATATCAAGTCGTATTATCGAATCAGAAATATGGCTTTCACTGCATTGTTGAAGTTGTTGTCCTCAGCATTCCCTCAATGCCAATTACCGAAATCATATGACGATGCAAAGAAATATCTTCGTGAATTGGGCATTGGATATAACTCGATCCATGTGTGTAAGAACAATTGTGTGCTATTTCGGAAGGAATATGTCAATGTGGATTTTTGCCCAATATGTGGTGACTCTAGATGGGAAGATGGCAACAAGCATGTTCTTCATAAGGTTTTGAGGCATTTTCCTCTTATACCAAGGTTGAAGAGGATCTTTGCCTCAAAACGAACAGCTGAGGAAGTTCAGCCCTTCTCCAGAAAGAAATCTACGCACTAAAGAAGAAAGTGGATGTTGCAGATGAAGCACTGTCGGAGACTAAAAGGGACTTCACGGAATTCAAGTGGCAGCAGGATGAGAATAATGTGCTTCTTCGACGTATCTTGATCTTGTCCCAGGTGAATGAACTAAGTGAGCTTTTGTCGGTCCAAATTATGCTATAAAACCTGTGGTTTAGTGGTGCACTGAGTGTAGTGAACTTGTCTAGTGGTGCTGTGAGTTGACTTCTGTCAACTTGTGAACTTCTTTTGGCTAGTGCGTGTCCAAAACTATAAACTTGTGAAATTGTTGTTCTATGAACTTATGTGAACTTGGGTTTGTGCCAATATGTGGTTTCTGTGAAATTGTTGTTCTGTAATGATATTTGGAAATTGTTGTTCTTTGAAATTGCCATGTGGATGACATGAGAAACTTATCAGGATTACATGAGCTAATGTTGGACCTGACCTAATAATGGGCTTCCTAGAATAATTTGGACGGGCCTCCATGCGGCACCAAGTTAGGCAGCCCATTGTCTTCTGTATGATGACAAGTGGCACAACAGACGGCTACCGCGTGGCATCATAGGTGGTCGACATGTGGAGACCCAAAAGACCGACACATGTTACCCCATATGACTGACACGTGGATGCACAGTGAACGCGGAGTGGAAATGTCTACTGCCACGTGGCAACCACGTCACTTGCCACATGGAATCCACATCGGACAACCACGTGTAGTCCACGTCAGACAGCCAGGTGGCTTGCTTCAAATCAAGTGACACGACGACGCCACGTAAGCCACCAGACGGTTGGAAATCAGTACTATGACGTCGTGTGGAAATTACTGTGACCTTAATATTTCATCATAGAATAGATGAAGTTTTAAGACGAAACATAATTCGTCATGGATGGAATCAGTTCTATGACAAAAATTTGGCATTTCGTCATAACGAAACTTCTATGATGCAAGTTCTATGACGAAAATAGTTTTGTCACGAGTTCATCATAGAAGTTTCTTTATGACGAATTGGGCATCTTCCATGATGAAAAAAATTCATCATAAATGTACCATTTTCCACTAGTGACTTGCAAAACTTCCTAACACTTACGGTGAAAAAAAAAGAAATTAAATGTTGCAGCGAAATAACTACTTACTTGGCTTAGTCATGGACCATGATAGTACCTTGTACATATGCTTCCATATGGCACCTTAAGAGAGACAAAGAGGGGGAGGGAAAGGCGAGGGACTCTAATCCATCATCGTTGATGGGTTTAGATTTGAGGGTAAGCTCAACCGATGCCACCAATTTTTTGACGCCTTGCTCATGATCACTAGATACTCTGCCATGGTTGAGAAGTTTTCCAACCAAGAGAGAGAGGATCTAGCTCTAGTAGGATCTACACGAGAAACGTGGGAAAAACAAGGCTCATTAGAGAAGAAAGGTGAATAGATAATGACTTATGTGTTTAGGCGCATTTGGGCTTACGAGTTGGGCCAAAGCGTCCAGATGTCAGGATAGTAGCCATTGGGTGGAAAGGTGAAACAAATGTGGATGGCACGCTCCATGAGCATCCGATCGTGAACCACTATCATAAAGAAATATGTGTTAGCTCTAATGCTTAGCTTGAACTCTATAAAATCCCTAAACATAGCTAATTTCATTTTAAATACATTTGGGCCATAAGAGGAACCACTATTTGGGCCAGCTTGATTGATATGAGTAAGATGAACTCCAAATCTTCATAGCTAAATTACTAAATAATCGGCCCAAACCAAAGCCCATGATACTACTATTCTTGGCTTGGCTATGGTAGGTATTTTCAACCCTCGTTTTATACCCTAGGCGGACAATCATTTGTTCCCATCTCATATTTTACTCTAGCTAGGTGTTATCGTGCCACCGCCCCTTCTCCCTCCTACTCATCCCCAATGGATTCAGGTAAGTCCTCTCCTTGATATTTACCCCTTCAAACGTGCATTAATCTTGTCAATAGCCGGCGCCCACCTTGTGTCATCTGTTTATTAATTCTGCATTGCTATTGTGCCTTCCATAGATATATTCTTTTTATCAGTCTATGGACAGATGTTACTGCCATCGTCAGTGTCACTATCACCATCTCTCCATTAGCTTGAGTATGATATGTACTCCAATCGTCATCAACATCTGAGAGATGAAGTAGTGATCCTTGATTTGCGGTATGTGGAGAAAAAAGATGTAATCTTTTGTTAAATATATTAAACATGGCCAACTGATACCCAATATGGATCCCAATTTCAAATTTTTGGGACTGAAGTGAAAATTAGACTCCAACGGTAGTCCTAAATAGGCACCCAAAAATGGGAATCCCCAACCCGGAGAACTTGCTCTCCACAAGTTGGGGAGAAGTTAGGCTCCCAATCTACCGCACGGGAGGAGAGAGCGATGCATGGAGAAGGAGGAGAGCTATTTCTGTTTCTGTTGTTGTTTGGGGTGGAGTCAATTTTTAGTTATCTGTTGGAACGAGTAACATATTCCACACCTAAAAATCTGATTGGAGATCCCAAAAGAAGAATTTTGAAGATGAATTTTTAGGCATCTGCTGGCCATGCACTTATGTCTGTCTGCCTTTTCAGTATACATACTTTAGTTTTTCTAAAGAAAGTGACAACGGTAGCTATAAAAGGTACCTACATCAAATATACACACATCTCCTAGCTTAGGAGCTATTAGGAAGACTCACACAACAGAATGTGTCAATATTTAATCCGTTTTATGTAGTAGCTAGTTTTACCTTTCCAAAAAAGTAAGCTAGTTCAATTTTTTTTTCCTGAAAATACATTATTTTTTTGTATTTTTAGTTTAACCCTGCGTGCAATAGGCAGCAGTTCTTACTCACGATTGAAATGCCATACTATTCTAGTTTAATAATCCCAACGTCGAATAAATTTATGTCGATGTTTTGTATCGATAATAAATATATAGGGCTACTCGTAAGACCTAAACTTGATGGACTGCAAAGGAATACGAAACAATTTATACTGGTTCAGGCCCTCGAGATGAGGTAATACCCTATGTCCAGTTGTGGTGTATTGTCTTTGAGGTTTCCCTGGTGAGATTTTTGCTATGCCCTCAGGGGGCGTCCTGCCTCCCCTTATATACCGAGGGACTGGGTTACCGAATAAGAATCCCAGTCAGAGTCCGACCAAGAGATTTTCTTCTAGGAATATAACGTGCCCGACTAGGACAATATCCTTTCTTTGTTATACAAGGTTATGTATGCCGAGTCCTATTATATCCCTAATTACAAGGTTAGACCAATTCTCTGTCTGAGTGGCCCAAATGATTCTCATGAGGTACCTAGGGCCCATGGCACCAATAGTAGCCCCTGAGACCTTCATAGTTGAGTCACAGCTGATGCCAAGTGCTCATCCTCCATGGTGAAGAATTCCCGAGTGCATTGCTCTCGAGTACTCTTTGTCCGAGTACTTCTTCTTTCGAGTCCTGCTTCATGTCAGCTGGCACCGAGGCTATGAAGGGTTTCATAGAAAAATATAAATAGTGTGCGCCAAATAGACGTACCTATTAGGTGTAGCCCCTGACTTTATACTTAATTATGAAACAATTAAACATAAAGTCAAAGATCTTTAACTTTGTAGTCTTTCTCGATTAGTGTACTACTCGGTAGGTAGACTCTTCAGCATTATGTCAGCTAGAATAATTTTTGCTCATGGCAATTGGTGGCTAAGCATGTAAGCCAAGTACCACTCCTTGTATTTTAATCCAATATGTGGTCAGGTGTACTTGAGAGATACTTGCATCTCCAATTTTAATGGAGACCAGCTGTCAATACTTATAAGGATGTATCCTCGATACCTGATAAATAATCAAGATACCCGAATGTATACACCCGGTTGTAGGTTTAGCATGAAGCGTATCTGATTATTTGATCGGTTCTTGTAAAATAGCACCTGCATCGCGATTTTAACACGACCAGCGGACGACTCAATAGGGCATGCTATTGAAAAACTCATATCTTTGGCCTACTACCGAATAAGCCAGCCTAAACCGACCTACCCAGCGCAGCCCTATTTCAGCGTCGGTAACCTCAATTGGTCAGAGAAATCCTTGTCTACAAGCCTTTTCGTCTTATGTTCTGGTCGCAGCATGGTTGCCACAGATGCCCGAGTGGATATATTGCAGGATCTGTTTGCCCTCCTCAGGTGTGACGTAGTGCATGAGAATTTCGGATGCGCTTTGACGATATAGGTCTTCTCTGACTATGATAAAGGTTTTGCTCCGTCGCTTGATTTACTCGACTTCGTTGTAATCGAAGGATTGGGGTCTTCCATTCTTGAACAACAGTGAGCACCTTCGTAGATTTCGGGTTTGATGCTGCTCCCGACTGAAAGCTCCAGTAGTGGCTTGTTGCCATGTTTTTGCCAGATAGGTACCTGAACGCTACGCTAGCGCAAGATTCGGCTGGCGACTCTCTTGGGACATACCCAACCTGACAAAATTGTGGCCAAATAAGGTACCCGAACCTTGCATTAGTATAGGATTCGGCTGGCGTCATGGGGCGTACCCTACCCAACAGAATTACGACTAAATAAGGTACCCGAACCTTGCATTAGTATAGGATTCGGCTGGCGTCATGGGGCGTACCCTACCCAACAGAGTGGTACCTAAGCTCTGACTGGTGTCGGAGGTCGGTTATTAGTCGAATAAGGTACCCGAACCTTGCATCGGCATAGGATTCGGCTGGCGACCCTCATGGGGCGTACCTTACCCAGTCAAGTGGTACCCAAGCCCCGACTGATGCTGGATGTCGGTTATTAGCCCACATGGAGCGTACCAAAGTAAAGATGACATTCGAGTCCCGACTGGCGCGAGTACTCGGACAATAGCCCTCGTGGAGCATTCCAAGTAATTCTTGAAACGTCGCACTCCAAGTATATCATGGCAAGCTGGTCCAGCCCCCGACTGTAGGAGATAGACTCGTAGCCCTGAGTTTCTGTTACGCGTATCCGGAACTGGCCCTGCATTCTAAACATATCGGATAAGTAGCATCTGATAAACAAAACAATCACCCGAAAAATTGATCTATTTTACAATAGATGTAAATATGTGTTCCTCCTCTTATTGATATTAATTTTCCCGAGTAGTTGACCCCTTACATTTAAACACTCTGCCCGACTAGTCATAGCCCCCTAGCGTCGGGAGTCGGTTTATGGCTCTTTCCCATACACGCGTTTTGGATGACTTGAATTTGTCTTTCATAGAGCAAAGTTTTATGGATCGAAATTTATGCTACTCAAGTACTTTTGCAATCATTAAAAGCAAAAACAGAAAATACGCAAAATGTACACCTATTTGGTGTAAGCTGCTGCGGCATTGGTGAGGTTGAGTGAGGAATATTTATCAGAAAGCAACTTAGCTGTTCGGTATTGCACAAGTTGGGAGTGGGGATACCATCCTTGCATTTGAGCTTGTGAGCTCCCGAACATGTCACTTGTCATTGTGATAATCTTCAGTTCTAGGAGGTTAAAGATAGTTGTGACCGACTGCCATAATGAAGTCATCCAACTTGCGTTTGCGGTTCCCGGGTTTAATCGGGGCCACGTCATCGGTGTCCTGCTGCTCTTTCTGTCGGGGTGCCTTTTTGTCATTAAGGGCCCCAGCAATAGCGTCGGCCGAGTCGGCATATTTGTTCGCCATGTTGAATAGAGCTTTGATAGAACTTGGAGGCTTTCGAGTGAACTTAGCGATGAATTCGTCCTTGATGACACCTTTTTGAAAGGCGGCGATGACGACCTCGTCCTTGATCATTGGGATTAAATTCCTCTTCTCAGAAAACCTCTTGATGAAATCACGAAGAGACTTGTTCTTCCTTTGATGCAACTGATACAGATCGTACTCGGAAGATAGCTTCTTGGACGTTCCTTGGAAATTAGCGATGAAGCGTTCCCAGAGTTCTTCCCAGGAGCCGATTGATTTCTTAGGAAGTCCTGTTGTCAATGTCCTCGCTGAGTCGGCTAGAGCAACTGGGAGGTAGTTAGCCATGGCCTTATGATCTCCTCCAGCTGCACGGATTGACAGAGTGTAAATTGTGAGCCAGAACTCGGGGTTGGTCTTCCCGTCGTATTTTTAAATTCCAGTTGGCTTGAAGCCTGACGGCCAGTCGACTTGTTGCAGCTCCTGGGTGAAGGCCGGTACTCCTTCTTCTGCATGAGGACTCCGACTCCGACTACGGCGGTGAAACCATTCATGGTGAAGGCCGAAGCGCTCATTCTCGTCTTCCAGTCGATGCTGCTCATCTTCCTCTTGTTCGCGGCGCCGTGCGTTAATGTCTTGCTGAAGATCACGCTGTAGTCGTCCTCGGAGATCTTGGTTGACCCGACGGTTGTTTTGACGTCGATGCTGCCGGTTATTGTTGGGGTTGCCGAGTAACATCTTGACTCCGGGTGCAGCTGACTGGAGTCGGCCGCTTGGCGTCGTGTCGAGGCAGATGAGACCGTCGTTGGAGAAGCCGACCGATTGGTCGGTATGAGGGTATCGCCGGACTGTTGGTGCTGCTGACATGCAGCAGCGGTGATCATGGCTTTTATCCTTGCTATAGTCGGGGTGGCCTGGTGATCAAGCCCGAACTGGAGCGTGTCTAGTAGAGTTGCAGTGGCTACGACATTTTACTGAGGCGTTATGAAGACGTCGTGGTCGCCGACTTTGGTCTGGAGGATTTGTTGTTGAGCAGTCCACCCGGCCCTGCGCAGATCGTCGTTGCGGGCGTGCAGGCGTCTCGCTTCTTCCTCCTGTTGTTCTCGTAGTCGGCGGGCCTCCTCTTCTTGCTGCTCGCGTAGTTGGCATGCTTCCTGAGTGGGAGTTTAACCCTTGGATATCATAAAGACTTCACATGATGAAGAGAAGCTTGCCGAACTGCTGTCCGACTTAGAGTCGAAGTCCGACTGAGAATCGGAATTAGAGTAGTTGATTGGGGTGATTACAACTCCGACCGCCCTAGATCTGATATCAAGCAGCTCTGGGCTGTATCGAAGTTGAACCCCAAGGGATCGGGTCTGCCGCGTCAGATGTTGATCGTAGTTATCTGCGGTCTTGCCGAGTCCGAACGGGAGATTGACGATCTCCTCCTTTCTTAGCCCGATCTCGGTTGGCTCAAGACCGAGTCCGAGTCGACCACCGAAAGAAAGAGTTGCCCCGTGACCCGGGCATGTTGAAGATTACCGCAGCAAGTCAGGAGGGTTGCCGCAGCGTTATGTGAGCCGACCGGCGTGGAGTCGGCTTGGTCCCTAGCTGATCGAATCGGGTCTGAGTCGGATAGGGTGAAGGTGCCAAATTTGTCGGCGATGAAGTCGAGGCTCCTGAAGGTGATTGTTTCCCCGGGGGAGAAGTTGATGCCGTCGACTCCGATGAATGGATTCATCAGGCTTGTTAAAGATGATCTCGCCAATGCCCCTACCTGGCGCACCAACTGTCGATGTTTTATATCGACAATAAATATATAGGGCTACTCATGAGATCTAAACTTGATAGATTGCAAAGGAACACGAAACAATTTATACTGATTCAGGCCTTCGAGATGAGGTAATACCCTAATCCAGTTGTGGTGTATTGCCTTTGAGGTTTCTCTAGTGAGATTTTCGCTATGACCTCAGGGGGCGCCCTGCCTCCCCTTATTATACTGGGGGACAGGGTTACAGAATAGGAATCCCAGTCGGACTCCGACCAAGAAATTTTCTTCTAGGAATACAACATGCCCGACTAGCACTATATCCTTTTCTTGTCATACAAGGTTATGTATGCCGAGTTCTATTGTATTCCTAATTACAAGGTTAGGCCCATCCTCTGTCCGAGTGGCCTAAATGCTTCTCATGAGGTACCCGAGGCCCATGGCATCGACAATTTGACTAGAGGGAGTACTAGTTTTTAGAATAGTATTGTATATATGCTCATATGAACATTTCTCATACTAGTCGAGTGCCCATGCGTTGCAATGGAAGCAAATTTTATAACCCTATTACATAGATATAAAACATGACAAAATTTCAACTAATGGAGAGGATCAAAATTCATCAGCCATTTATGTTTCAAGAAGCTAAAACTTTCAAATATGATAGATTGCTAGCTAGCCATTCCCAAATTCAACTATGCTCTCAAAAACAGACATCTGGAGGCACCATCATACTAATGCAAGAACCACCTAATAAGTAATTTTACAAATGGCAGGTGATGCTATCATTATATTACAACCAATAAGTAATGCAACAATCTTTTTGAGCAATCTAATTCTTGATGCGCTCAAGAAATTCCTATATGGCTATAGGAATATTGTCTTTAGCTTCATTTTCATGGAACTTTAATATGTTAAGAAAAAACTCAGCCCTCAGTTTATTTTCATCCTATAAATACAAATATTTAGGATGATTGTCAAAAAAAATTAGTTATAACCAATGAGTAGTAAATAATGAAGGGTACTCATAGTGCAAATAGATGATAATTGTTTACCATCCCATGAGCGCATGAAGTCAAGAACATAGAAGCCTGTGACGTGCCTGCAAAAGAATACATTGCCAAATAATTGGTTGTGTGTAGGTTGTAAGCAAATACCAATCATGTGTTTTTGGAACTCCTAGTATTTTGCGATGCCAATTGGATTGGCTACTTCCATGGCTTGGCCGATGTTAATGGCTATGTTACGTATCTTGTGAACATAGTGTGTGGTTGGATGACACTTAGTTTCATAAGGTATGGGCATTGGGTCCAAAATTGAGACAGATCTAGCACTCATATCAAGTAGAAAGAGTGTGAAGTGGCCGATGAAGGAATACGGCAATAGAATCTACAAAAAATTGATGTAAGGAAGACATAATATCTATACAATTCCAAAAGACAAAGAAACATAGCTTACTATGTTGCAGTGTGAAATGTTGTATTCCATGCCAGGCCAGCATTCAAATAATTTTGCCAATTGTCTGACGTCAAGCTTTGCACGATGGCGTGGCTCTCGATAGAAATCAGATATCGTCTGTTTTATCAAATTTATAGTGTTATAAATAATAACACACATCATATAGTTTCAACCTAGCTATATTCACTTACCCAAAATTGCAGGTCCATGTAGTGGATTTTATCATCTAAAAATAGTAGGAACTCCGGACGGCCATGTTGAAGCAATCATGGCCCATCGACTTTTTTACATCCAATATTTCTTGAAGATATTTGAGACTTAAAGAAATTGGATATGGCTTCATGCTCCAGATCCACTCTTTCCTATTAGAACAGAACAACCTATTAGTTAAAGTGACATACTGCGTAAACTACATTTCACATGCATAATATACTATTTATGGAAATTTGACTTAGTCTAAAGCATCGGCATGGTCTATTGTCATGATATGTTTGGTAAGTACACCCAACAATTCTTGCGTGGTTGTCAATGTTGTTCCAGGGGCAACACATACAGATGTGGGTTCTGACGGTTTTGGTACCTTGTCTAGATTATCAATGATTTCTACATCATTGGGATTTTCCTTATCTTCATTTTCTAGTTCAGGTTCTACATTTCCTGTCCTCATGTTTAATTTTGAGCACCACAATATCGCAGCTAGCTTAAGCCTAAAATGTGTTATGTCATCCTGCGAAAAAGTATTATAAAATAAGATATGTATTGGTTATATAGTATATACAATTGATCATTCACTGAACTGCTATATGAAATATCTGAGTTATTGTATCAGATAGCTGTGATCCTGTCCAATGCTCCATATAATTTACCATCCATAGACCACATGATGACCTATATTACAGGATCAAACAATTTCATTGAGCTACTTATGTAGTTCAAACAAAGGTAATAATCTTTATAAGCATATGTTGAAACATACATCTCTTTGCATTTGCTCTTTAAACTTCTCTATGACAGGCCATGTTTGAACATCAAGGTTGTGCCACTTTTCTTGGTTAAGCGTTTTATGTTGTGCTGCGAGGTTGATCTATCTATCCAGTTCTTTTAGCTACAGTAATAAACACATAGCACCAAATGATTATTAATAATAGTAATATAGTAGCAGTAATAGTATTATTATTATTATCAATTTATCTATACTAAAAAATAGAAATAATGAAAAATTAACATTTACTCACGGTAATATCAAGGTCTTTATGGTCCATTAATCCCATCGAATCTAGTACGTGTATCTCACAAGTATAGGCGATAAGAACTACCATGTACCAGTGGCATTTTTCTATGTTGATGAGGATAAAGACCTGCTACAAAACATTTGCTTGTAGGTATTACCCACTAATATATATATATATATATATATATATATATATATAAAAGGGGATTCGAATTTACCATGTCGTGTTCTAAATAAGTATCCACTCTTAACTTAATGGTATTTGTCTCAATGGTATCATCCTATAATTTTGTTTATCCAACTCTAATTCACCATTACGGTGGAGAAGGCTAGAAATAATGTGTTCTCTAAAAAGACCTTTCCACCATCTCTATGAAGAAGATGTTTTTCTTCCCTAATACAGTGAATGTAAGCACTTAAAACCTGTGGAAAGTAGGAATAAAATTAGATCATAGATTTACCTATTTAAGTATGTATGGTCTACACAGTTGTACTCACATCACCATTCACGTATATGTTATCATGGAAAAGGCAATCCATGCCATATCTGTATATAAAAGCACCATTGATGTCAACTAGAATTTTTTTCTCCGGTGATGAGTGCACGGATTCTAGAATCACATTATCTTCCTCGCTGCAAATATAATCTGTAGCGAATAATTTCACTAATTAGTCCCATCTGAACACAATAAAAGACTCCGTAAACCGTAAAGGCCAAAAAAGTTACCTTGCGGCATAATTTGAGCTACGTGTGCCTTCTTTGGTTTATTGTGTTTTGGAAGCATGGTTGTATCCCGAAACTCATTTCATTGGTCAGTGGATAATAAGTTCTCAGTCTGTTCTGACATCTCTATATCAGGGTTGAGCATGGTCGGTTCTTTTGGAGTCTCGGAATAGTCCATATATGACAGATCTAGGTGGACAAATGACTGAAATAAGTTTATTGACAACATATACATTCTGTTCAAGCCAAGTAATTAAAAAGACAACAAAGCAGGACAATAATTAAATAAATACCTAATTAATAAAAATTCTAAAAATGAAAATTAATTGATAGCAGGTTATAAATATTCTTCATAAATTTTGAAGCATAAATAGTTACCTTCTAGCACAATTTGAGCTACGTCCTCTTGCTTCGGTTCATTGTGATCTGTAGAAAAGATCGTCGTCAGCAACTCATTTAGTTGGTCAACGGATAATGAGTTCTCGGTCTTTTCTAAATTCTCTGTATCATGGATTAGCTTGGTATGTTCTTTCGGAGTCTCGGAAGAGTCCATATATGATAGATCTATATGCACAAGAGTAATATAATTTTATATTGACAACATATAATTTGTTCAAGCAAGGAATTTAAAAGGCAACGAACCAAGATAGTAGTTAAAATATGACTAACATTTCCATATTGAGGGCGAGTATAATTTATATGTTTAAAAATCTCTCTTACAAAATATATAATAGCTAATATGTAGCCCATCTAGATGCACAAGATAAGCATACGGAACGGGATATATTGACATGCATACATACGTGTAGCGTATAGAGATAGGGTTTTGAATAACCTGTATATCCTAGATAAATGCTCTGAGCGACGACGAGATTCGGCTCGACGTGGGGGCTGTGCTCGATGGGTCTATCCTAGAAGTATAACATTAAAATTATTATTAGCTAAAATTTCCACAGCAATTAAAAACCTAGAATTCTCATGTTAATTAAAAGAACTATACTTTCAACGTAATATATCTATACTGAATCGAGATTGGCCAGCGTCGCGACGAGGAGGTCATGGTCAGTGGCGGGGCGGTGCTCCAGCGGTCTTCAACTTCGGGGAGGTTGCTGCCGAGGTCCTCTTTGATGCTGAGGTCACAGCGGTGCGCTCGGAAAGGCCTGGAGGCGCTCTAATCGCCGATGAGCGGCAGCCGGAAGCAAGAAATCGGTGGCACTCGAATGCTAGGTGAAAACGGCAGCTAGGGCTTGCGCGAAATTCGAGTGACGGCAGCAGGAACTCAAGATGGACGGGAGGCAGCTATGTATATCACGTGGAGGATGATGATCGAGTGCGACACAGTCATGAAGATTATCCCGAGCTTTTCGGCAGCGGCGGTTGTGGGGATTTTCCTGTGCGAGCAGACTATCCCTGTTCCTTCAGGTCTGTGCGGCAGAAGCGGCTCAGCAAGACGGGCGCTCACAGAACGGGGCAGTCGCGTGGTTAGAGTATTGTGCGGCGTGTGATTTGGTCGAGCGCGAGGTGATAAACAATCACAACTTTACCGGTACAGAATTATTTTCAATAATGGAATCAAGTACATAACCAATGTGGGTAATCTTGAGATTAACCTGAAGCCATTTTGGGAGGTAATGGCTTCAGGAGATGATGGTCGTTCTAACATAAGCAATAGTCTACCAATACCATTACATCATGAACATACACCATGAATTTTCTTAGTATTTAAGCACAAAAGATTCCAAGCAGCTGCAAGACAAATTATACTACCCAAAATGGTGAAAATAATTAATCATCTCAGCCTTTTAAATACGCAGCAATAGCATGCTCTTGCTCTCTCAAAGGCACATTTCTTCTGATGACTCCTTGAGGATCTGCAAGATCTAAATACGCAACAATAGCAAGGTATTTCTCTCTCAAGACAACATCTCCTCTGATGAATCCTTGAGCATCCGCAGGATAACTACGGAATAAACGATGTACCAAGCCCAATTCATGGGAATTCACTAACTCTGTACTGATGTTCAATTTGGAGTCACTTGTAGTAGTTAACGTCTCTGCATGATAAACAAGATGATTTCAAAAGGAGTATGTTTTGAATTCTACACTATATAATTGTAACTTAAGAATCAGTTTTATAGTTCTGCTACTGTGGATTTGAGATCTTAACTCTAGCTACTAAGGGGGAGATGGAACTTTATCTTCATAATACAATTTGATTCAAATTGTAATTTGATAATAACCACTTTGAAACTATTCTTGTCATTGGAAATAACAGATCTTTATTGCACTTTCTGTTTCTAAGAAGATAAGTTGAAAAGGCTTGCCCAATACTTATGTCTTTTAGAGATTTCATTCAAATCAAATTGTGAGAAACTAATCCGATTTAGAATGATTTGTTACTTACCGGTCAGACTATCAAATTTTTTCACGCATGTAGCAGACACACAGCAAAAATGCGCTACCATTGATTGCCACCAAACTGTATTCCAAGATGCGTGTTCACCCCATATACGAACAAAGACCACTTGCAGTCCGTACAGTAAAAAATGTGTTAGAGATTCACCAAATAAAAATGTGTTCTTTAGAGCACAAAATGAATGGGAACTTACCGGCGATTTACCAAGGCAATATCCCTATTAGGTATATTTCGTGCGTAAGGTTGGGGATACTGAGCTTCTCCCACATATATCAGCAGACCAACAACATCTGTAGGAATAATACATAGATATAAGGAACAAATCTTGTGTATAGTTAAAAAAGCGCTTGAATGATATTATTCACTTAGTTGGCTTTACTTATGACCATATCATCTCCTGTTGCCTCGGTAAAAATATCACTGAAGTCTATGAAACGAGGCATGCGAAAGGTTGTAGTTGGTGTAAGAACCATACAAAACTCAGCTTGTATGGTTAGGTTCGCATGGGTAGGCACATCTGTCAGATGAAAACCCACGTTAGAAAACTCATAGACTAAGCCACTACATATCGTTCCATTAAAGCGATCAGCTTGCATGTCATATGCTAGCGCTTCTATTGAAGTTTCCTGCATTTCAATTGTAAAATCAAGACATACACTCGTAATTACAAAATGCGTTTACTCAATTTTATACATGCATACTTATAAGATTAGCGTCAGGAATGACCCATGTAATACAAATAAAGGATGTAGTTTTTGATTTGCATTTCAGTAGAGAAACTTGGGTAGTTATACATGTTGATATTATCACAACTTTCAAAACGATTACCAAATACTTGATGCATGAACATACCTCATCAGCACCACTTAAGAACAGAGAATTGATGTTTTTGACGTACCGTCGTGTCCTTGAGGATAAACCGGATGTACCGAATCCCAAACTTAATCTGTTGCATGGGTGATTTGAACATCACCTCCGCACGAACCTTCCAGCATGTTCAGAAGATGTGTTCCTTATGAACCTCGTGGAGCTCCAGTGACCTATGGCCACAAAGAAAGAAAGTGCAGATATAGTAAATATATAGAGCTACCATTCCATGACATAGTTTTCAGAATAAAATTTAACATGAGAAGATAAATATGAGAAGTAATAACAATAAGGAGAATAGGCTTTCCTGTTAAATGGAAGCATGCTTTGTTTCATGCCGATATATTTCGGGCTGTACTGATGAGGTGGCTTGCACCCTCATGGAGAACCATGGTCGATAAGAGGTCCTCATCACGTGGTAGCAATCAAGAAAAAGGGTCTGGAATGGGAACAAATCTTTGCAAAACAATCATACAAGTGGAAAAATATTCTAAGTATCAAATCTCATATCAGATTAAATTTGAGAGCATGTTTTTGAATAATCATCTTAGTGCCAAGATAGAAAAGGGCACTTTATCGTAGAAAATTATCCATGACGGCAAACAAGCACTACAATTCTATCATCTTTTCATAAACAGAAAATCAATTTGTTAGGAGAAATAAAAATTATAGACAATACTCTTGCATCAATTCACCTAATCAATTGAACTGAATTTATTCTTGACTCTAATTAGAAGGGATTGATTAAGGAAGTTATACTGTCGTCATTATAGTTGCATTTTTTTTTAGCACACAACTAAGTTTGCTTATGACTAAATTGTGATAACCAATGAAATTGAACTATTTACAGAAAAATGATTCGGGTAGTTCATAACCTGAAGAAATGAGAACAGTGGCGTGGATTTAGGGGAAAATAGAATACCGGATGTGAGTGATAGGAAAGTCACCTATGTCTTGCCTCGGTGAGTTCATCGGTCGAACGAAAACAACGAGAATAGCAGAGAGCTTAAAATCCTCAACAACATAACAATATGGAGGTCGATTAAAAATGACAGAATCTGTACTGCTTAAAAATCTCAACAACTCAATACGCGGGATGAGAATGAGTTGAGCGTGGATTGGGAGCAGCAGGGGCAAAAAGGCTAGTCGTTATGGGCCGATCGAGCCTGGGCAGCCACCGCAAACGCGCCGCGCGAGAGCTGCGAAATGTGGAACCCATGGCCCATGAGCCATCATCTTACTTGTTGGTGAGCTAAACGGGATAAACTATGGACGGCAGAGTTCACAGAGACGCTAAACTCTAGAATACAGAGTTCACAGAGGCGGGGAATCGGTGTACCTGCTTCATAATCCGGTCGCGGAGCTTTTCGGAGTCGGTGAGCACGACACCAGGCGCACCAGCCTCCGAGGCCTCCTCCATAGTCGCGGCACTGATGGTGAGTCTGGATTGAAGATTGCTTGCGTGACCCTTCGCAGGCGAGGCTTTGGGCATGGGGGGCGCCGTCGCGTGCGAGGACTGGGGGATGGGGGTGCCGCCGCGCGATGGGGGCGCCGCGGTGGATGGTGAAGACCGCGGCATCAGCGGCGAGCAAGGGGAACGAGATGACTCCTGTCCTTTTTTTACTTTTCTTTTTTTTCGCTGTATTTAGGGGAATTTTTTTATTTTTATATTTATTTAATAAAATAATTACAAAACTATATTTTCATTTCAAAAATTTACAAAAATATACTCCCAACGCCCTCTGGGAGAGTGTTTTTTATGAAATCGTCCTTCCAGAGGGCGATTTGCTGACGTGGTTGACGGCCATTGGCCGGGTGGCCCACGGCCGTCAGCCAGCCGGATTTTTACAGGCGGCCCTCCTGCCGCCCTCTCAGAGGATAGTTTTTAGGAGGCCAGGAGAGGCCGACTACAAATGGCCGACCCACGGGCCGGCTATTTTGCAGACGGCCCCCTTGCCTCCTATTGGAAGGGCGGTTCTTAGCTCCCCGGTATAAAACCTCCTCCTAGACTCCAAAAATATCATAAAATTCACTGAAATCGTAGAAAAAAAAGAAGAAAGAGCTGAGAGCAAGGCTGAACGAAAGCAGCGAAGCTCTGTCAGTTTGCTGATTCGTCTGCAGGTAAAATTTATTTTTTTTGTAATTTCTATTTATATGCAAGAATTGATATAGTATTGTACTGGTTATGTGTATAATACTATATAAAAATAAGTTGTTACTCGTAGATCTGTAGGTTTTTAGTTAATCTGTTAGATAACTTAATTTTTGTAGAGATGTGAGAAGAATATTGGTACCTAGTTTAACTGTATTTTATCATCAACAGAAACGTCAAATAATGTGATATTTCAGTTATTTCACGGGCAAGGGAATGTTAGATATGGTTCAGAAGGGGTAGATTTGTCGGATTTTAGTTCAACGGTTAAGGGGATTGATAGACCAGCTGAGAGAAGTTTTGGGCCAGTGTACAACTGGCTGATGCGAGGGTTTCGACTGAACCCCGAGCTCAGCGCAATAACCTTGTATGTAGTAGTCAGTCGTGCAGCTGAAGGTTTTTTTGGGAACTGATGCCGGTGGATTGCACTGCCACTTGGAGATGGTATGTGGAGAATGCATTCCAACGTGGTTGGCCACTGGACATACTTGTGTCGGTATATGAGAAAGATAACACCACTGGTGTAATGCCCGTGCAAGATGATAAGGGTCTAAGTACGGCGAGAGGTGATAGCGAAACAATGGAAGAAAATGAAGGAGGGAATGAAGAAGATAGACAGCCAATAGGTGTGGCAGATGAGGGAGAACAAATCAACACCATCGTCGAAGAAATGGATAGGGAAGATTCTGAAAATGAGCAAGCAGAGCATGATGATTCGTCTGATGAGGACATGATGATACCTGCAAAATGGAGCAACAATGACTTCTCTGGGCTTGCTATCTCCAAGCGACATCATGTGCCATGGGAGTATAAGGAAAATGAGGTCATCCAGGGGGCTAAGTATGCATATATAGAGGATTTAAAGGAGATAGTAAAACAATGGGCGGTGTCACTTTAGAGGGAGTTCTCGGTCGTAAAATCAAGCAAATCGGTGTATGAAGTAAAGTGTACGAAAGATGGGTGTCCATGGCGGGTGCACACATTCAAGGGTAAATAGAAAGATTATTGGCAAGTTTCAATCGTGACTGAGTATTCATGTTACTTACCCGGTGTTGAAAAATATCACAGAAACATGACATCTGCATTTGTTGCAACAGAGATGTACTCCCATATTGTCAATAATCTGGGGTACGAACCAAGGTCAATGGTTAGACATATTTGTTAACACCAAAATTTGGTACGGTTCGTTATCATGTTCGGTTAAGATAGAGCCGATATCAGCCGGTGGAAGCTAATCCAGAAGAAGCCGAATTCAGGAAGGAATCGTGAAGACCACAGTATGGCAGTTAATTAGTTTATCTATAAATTAGGTAGTGTCGGCGAAATGGGACTGGGGGTCCCACGTTCTGCGGGGACGCGTGGATTATCGGCCACGTCAGTTCCCCGGGGGTAATCGCTCCATCGGCCCCGGGCTCGTCCCCGGGGCGCCGTAGCCATCGGCCCCGGGCTCGTCCCCAGGGCGCCGTCTCCAGCGGCTTCGCTCTCGGGCCCGGGCACCGATACCCCGGTCCCGGGTGCCGATCCCCCGGTCCCGGATGCCGATGCCCAGGCCCGAGGCCGACCGACTCGACCTCAGGAGCCGATCGCCATGGCTCCAGGGGCCGATCCACCCGAAGAACTCGGTTGACCAGCTCCCCAACTACCTACATTAATGACGAGGCGACAGGGCCTGTCGCCCCCTGTCGCCTTGCCTTACCACGCGTGGACGTCCCAGGGACGGCCCCCCCGTGAACACCCGACAATACCGTCAGAGCCTTTTGACTAAGAGGACCTCGGTTCTCTGTCCTATGGCAACGGAGGGCGACGGCCTCTGTCACATCTCTGTACTCCAGCTGACATGGGAGGCGACAACCGAGACGACCAGACGCTCCGTCACATCCCCAGAATCTCACCACCCGCAGCAGCTGAGCAGCGTGATGACCCCAGCGTTGCAGCACCAACTCCGCCACGGGCTCAGCAGACGGGCGGGAGCGACGGGACGTTTCTCCAACTCCGGCGTGGACTCTCCTCCAGCGCGGCGCGGTGGACAGGCGTGGACAAGGACGACAAGACGTAGCATACTAGCTCCCTCTCTCTCTGCGCATATGCAAGCTCGGCACTGTGGACTCCCCTGGGCTCTATAAAGGAGGATCCATGCCACAGACGAAGGCAGGCAGCTCAAGCTCCAGCGATAGACAACAAAGCTCTCTCTCAGCCTCAAGTCCCCGGTGAGCTTCCGAGCTCCCGGGGGTCCTCCTTGTAAGCTCCGACCCGCATTCCTCTCTCTCTCTGATAGTCGAAAACACACAGGAGTAGGGTATTACGCTCCGGCGGCCCGAACCTGTATAAATCCTCCTGCCTCCTCTGTGCGCCTCGGTTCATCGTCTTCCTCGGCGCCCCGCGCGATTACCACGCTTCGGACGGTCCGGACCCGCATCGGACGGTCCGGACCCTTCTGCTTCACCACGATTCGGACGGTCCGGACCCGCTTCGGACGGTCTGAATCCCGCAGCTTCTTCTACGTCTTCTTCTCGTATCTTCCTTCTACACCCTGACGCCGGCTTCACCTGAGAACTACTCCCCTGGCCGAATCTCAAAGGGGGGTCTCCTGACTTCCCGCCGTCAAGGTTTCATCCTCCGACAGCTGGCGCGCCAGGTAGGGGGAGTTTTCCTTTTCAGGTGTTTACGCCGGCGCCTCCAACATCGACGCGCTCCATGGCGGAAGGCCATTGTCCGCGGGACTCCAACAATGGCCGCGGCGACCTCCGCGACTGGCTGGACCGGACGCAGGTTCAGGAGGACGCCCGGGTCACGGTCAAGCGGCAGCGCGAGCGGCGCGCGAACGCTGCCGCAAGTCCTGGGGCCCTCGACCAGGATCCTGAAGAGGATGGCAAGCTTTCACGTTCCGTGCTGCGGTGGAATAGGAGGAAGCGCCAAAAGGCCAAGGGCGGCAGCGAGAGCTGCGCCTTGGCGGCTACGGGCAGCTCCCGGAGCTATGATGCCCGCGGAGGCGATGGTCGCAGCAAGCGGCGAAAGGCCGCACGCGCGCCGCCACCGCCGGTGACAACCCAGAAGTGGTGCCCCCTCCACCAGACGGACTGGCACGACATCACGGAGTGCCGCGCCATCCAGCGCTCACCCGAGCGTGCCGAGCCGGCCTTAGTTCGGGGATGGTGCGCCTACCACAACACGGACCGGCACGACATCACGGGAGTGCCGCGCCGTCCAGGGCATGGCCGAGCGTCTCAAGCCGGCCGTAGCCCGTGGGTGGTGCGCCTTCCACGACACGGGCCGGCACGACATCACGGAGTGTCGTGCCATCCAGCGCTTGGCCGAGCGCCTCGAGCCGGTCGAAGCTCGGAGGTGGTGCGCCGTCCACGAGACGGATTCGCACGACCTCGTGGAGTGTCACGCCGTCCACAAGTTGGCCGAGCGCGTCAAGAAGTCTCGGCAGGAGCAGTAGCGGGCCCGAGCTCGCTCCCTCTCAAGGGACTTGAGCCCGTGCGGTAGGAGCCCCTGGCTCCCGGGCTCATAAATAGCCCCGGTCGGAGCTTGCCTCCCGGGCGCGTACTTAGCCCCGGTCCGAGCCCTTGGCTCCCGGGCCCTTGGCTCCCAGGTGCGTAAACAGCCCCGGTCGGAGCTTGGCTCCCAGGTGCGTACTTAGCCCCGGTCGGAGCTTGGCTCCCGGGCGCAGCAATAGCCCCGGTCGGAGCTTGGCTCCCGGGTGCGTACTTAGCCCCGGTCAGAGCTTGGCTCCCGGGCGCGTACTTAGCCCCGGTCCGAGCCCTTGGCTCCCGGGTGCGTAAATAGCCCCGGTCGGAGCTTAGCTCCCGGGTTCGTAAACAGCCCCGGTCGGAGCTTGGCTCCCGGGCGCGTACCTAGCCCCGGTCCGAGCCCTTGGCTCCCCGGTGGCGTACCTTTAGCCCCGGTCCGGCAGCTTAGCTCCCGGGCGCAGCTCTAGCCCCGGTCGGAGCCCCTGGCTCCCAGACACATGTTTGAGCCGAGGCACGGATTCCCGAATCCGTGCCCCGGGCCTGACACCGAGGTGCCGAACCAGGGCGGCCTCGCCAAGGCGAGTGCAAGCCTAGGAACGCGACACCCGGAATGGGGCGCGGATAGCCCCGGACAGCACCGCCCCAGCGAGAATGCGTCCGAAAGGTCGTCTCACAACCCATATTCAAGCCCGGGCCCCCGGAACCCGGCTTATATCAAAACCGTATCCCAGTCCGGGGCCCCCGGGTCCCGAGCACATGCCGGACTCGGGCTCGCGAGGGAAGCGAGTCCGAGCTCCATCCCCAGGCACAACAAATATCTCCACAAATCCGTCTGTATAAACATCCTATAAGTTGGGTAAACCCGGGCTAGCGCTGGACTTCTCCGGAAACTCAGCGCTAGCCTGGGCCCCATGTATATACACTTTACATAAGCAGTGTTTTTAATATCCTTCCCGGTCTCGTTCCTTTCGTCGTTTTCCATGTGTTGCGTTTGTAGCATGGGATGGACAAGGGAACGAACCGGACGCTCTCACAGTTCACTATGTGTAGAGTAGACCTTTCCCCGGCGGTCCCGGGGACGATTCATACCACACCAAGCTCGGCGCCCGGGGAGGCCCAGTTTTTTCCTGGTGTACCGGGCCGAAGCCGTTCTGTCACCAGAACTCTTCTTCGGCTCTCGGGTACAGCGCTACATCGATACCGGGGCGCCCGGGGAGACCCCGTTTCTTCCTGGTATACCGGGCCGAAGCCATTCTGTCACCAAACCTCTCCTTCGACTCTCGGGTACAGCGCTACATCGACAAACATCAACCACAACAATATGCAGCTCGACAACCTCGACTTCCTCGAGGAACGAAGGTTTGGGGCTCGAATCTCCGCCGTATCTTCGTACAGGTCGGAATGAAATCTTCCCTCCGTGGGAAGGCCCCTCCCTGGTGATCGGAACTTCCCAACCGGGCTCGGTAAGCCTGGGAGCATCTTCACAAATATTATCTGAAAACCCATCCTGTAAGTGCCTCTAAACCTCAGCACTGACCGAGGCCGGGCCCCAGGTGTATTCGCTTTCCATAGTAATACTTTTATTTATCATTTCCGGGCTCGTGCCCTTATCCTTTCTTTATGTCGCGATCGTGGCGACCTCCCCCCAAGGGCATAATCGGGTCGCGCCCATGCGGTGGCTGGGTGTTGCGCCTAAGCATCTGTTCCCTACTAGCGAGCTACCATATCCCATCTGCTAAAACCCGGACATCGTCTAAGCCCCGGCTTGCGGTGTCCCGCACTGGTTGGCTTCGGGCTCGGTTTTTTCCGCTGCTAGGGGGCAGATTCCTTATGCGCAATCCTTTCCTCCGCTCGGTCGCGACCGCGAAGAGGCCCCTAGGAGGTGGTAGACGCAACGGCTCGCCGCATGGAATGGACAAGGGAACGAGCCAAGTGCTCTCACGGTTCATCATGTAGAGCCTGTCGTCACGGCATCGCTGCGCTCCCTAGGCCAACAGGGTCCGGGGGCACGGAGGACCCCCGGACCTGGAAGACGGGAGGGCCGAGCCTACAGACTCAACCAATTCCGCAAGTCTCGCGCTCGGACGCCCGTGGCACCTTGGTGCCGGGCTCCCGGGGACCTGGGCGCGACGGCGGTTCACGGCGGATCGGCCCGATGCTCGGCGCTCCCGAGGGAGAACAACACTCCCGGTCCCGGGATGGTGCTCGCGAAGCCATGCCGCTCTTCGCAATATCCAGATATGTTACCTTATCCAACTTTACATACTACTCAACTTGTATTCTTCCTCTATTTGCATGGTCAGCCTAGGTTCCCGGGGCGGGCTGCGGTGCCCGACCTGGCCAGCTCCTCCCCGGCCGCCGCTGAGGCGCCGGGGGCTTCGTTACTTGGCGACCCCGAGCCCGGGCAGGATCAAGTTCCCGAGGGGCTCCCGGCGAGTCAAAAGTGCCCTCGCAGCCTCACTATGCCCCCTGGGCCAATAGCTCCCAGGGGCGCGGAGGGCCCCCGGGACCCGGAAGACGGGCGGGGGCCGAACCTGCGAACTTTGTCGCTCCGCAGGGCTCGCGTCCGGTGGCTCGCGCTCAGGGGAACCAGGTTCCCGGGGCGGGCGACCATCGCGTTCGCCGCCCCTGGGGACCGAGCTCATGGGGGTGGCGGCTGTACCAGGGCCCGGACATGGGCGTTGGGATCAACGGCTCTTCACCGCTGCTGGACCTCGATGTCGGATGACGCCCAGTACTCGGCGTTCCCTGACACGAGGCCCCGAACACCAGCAACTTCCGAACAACACTATAGACCAAGGTACGAAAATATAAACATGATCATATACATATACAAATGTCTCTCTTTGTACCAGACAGGCAAAAGCCAAGCGCAAGCACGAGCGAGGCCCTGATCGTACAGGGGGGCGTCACCGGAGTACTTCTGACCGGACCCCGGGTGACGTCGGAAGGGGAGCACTCGGGGGCATGGAGGGCCCCCGGGCCCCGGAGGCGGCCGCGGATGGCGTCAGAAGGAAACCGGCCTCTTCCTCGACCTCTTCCTCGACCCCTTCGTCAACCATCGGCTCTACAAGGTGCTCGCCGCGGTTGAGGAACCCTGCTTCCGGGGCAGCGGACTCGGCCACGACCTCCTCGCGAACCACCGCGACCTCCTCGTGAACCACTGCGACCTCCTCGGCGACCTCCTCGCGAACCTCCGCGACTTTCTCGCGCACGCCGATCTCACACCCCCGAGACGCGAGCCCGGCCTCTTGGGCCCAGACGCTTTCCTCTCGGGAGAGTGTTTCCTTCTCCCGCGCCTCCATCTCGGACCAGGCGCGGGAGGTCTCGTCGGCGGCAGACTCGGTGGTGCCCTTCGATTGGACGACGCACCCCTCTGCTGCCGCGATCTCCAGCCAGCGGGTTGCCACGAAGAACTCGGTGGCGACGCCCGGGTCCCGGGCACGTATCTCGTCTAAATAAACAAGTCTTCAAGCTACACCAGTCCAAGGCGAACCAGGTTCACCCCGTGTCCCCTCTTTTCTTCAAGACGTGGCCCCGTTCCTGCCCGGGGCTAATCCCGGCCGAGCAACAGGGCCAGGGGCCACTGTCGGCGAAATGGGACTGGGGGTCCCACGTTCTGTGGGGACGCGTGGATCATCGGCCACGTCAGTTCCCCGGGGGTCATCGCTCCATCGGCCCCGGGCTCGTCCCCGGGGCGCCGTAGCCATCGGCCCCGGGCTCGTCCCCGGGGCGCCGTCTCCAACGGCTTCGCTCCCGGGCCCGGGCACCGATACCCCGGTCCCGGGTGCCGATCCCCCGGTCCCGGATGCCGATGCCCGGGCCCGAGGCCGACCGACTCGACCTCAGGAGCCGATCGCCACGGCTCCAGGGGCCGATCCACCCGAAGAACTCGGTTGACCAGCTCCCCAACTACCTACATTAATGACGAGGCGACAGGGCCTGTCGCCCCTGTCGCCTGCCTTGCCACGCGTGGACGTCCCAGGACGGCCCCCCGTGAACACCCGACAATACCGTCAAAGCCTTTTGACTAAGAGGACCTCGGTTCACTGTCCTATGGCAGCGGAGGGCGACGGCCTCTGTCACATCTCTGTACTCCAGCTGACATGGGAGGCGACAACCGAGACGACCAGACGCTCCGTCACATCCCCAGAATCTCACCACCCACAGCAGCTGAGCAGCGTGACGACCCAGCGTGCAGCACCAACTCCGCCACGGGCTCAGCAGACGGGCGGGAGCGACGGGACGTTCCTCCAACTCCGGCGTGGACTCTCCTCCAGCGCGGCGCGGTGGACGGGCGTGGACAAGGACGACAAGACGTAGCATACTAGCTCCCTCTCTCTCTGCGCATATGCAAGCTCGGCACTGTGGACTCCCCTGGGCTCTATAAAGGAGGATCCATGCCGCAGACGAAGGCAGGCAGCTCAAGCTCCAGCGAAAGACAACAAAGCTCTCTCTCAGCCTCAAGTCCCCGGTGAGCTTCCGAGCTCCCGGGGGTCCTCCTTGTAAACTCCGACCCGCATTCCTCTCTCTCTCTGATAGTCGAAAACACACAGGAGTAGGGTATTACACTCCGGCGGCCCGAACCTGTATAAATCCTCCTGCCTCCTCTGTGCGCCTCGGTTCATCGTCTTCCCCGGCGCCCCGCGCGATTACCATGCTTCGGACGGTCCGGACCCGCATCGAACGGTCCGGACCCTTCTGCTTCACCATGGTTCGGACGGTCCGGACCCGCTTCGGACGGTTCGAACCCCACAACTTCTTCTACGTCTTCTTCTCGTATCTTCCTTCTACACCCTGACGCCGGCTTCGCCTGAGAACTACTCCCCTGGCCGAATCTCAAAGGGGGGTCTCCTGACTTCCCGCCGTCGAGGTTTCATCCTCCGACAGGTAGCTTTAATGATTTTTAGGAAACCTGATCTCGTGCCTGATCAGGGCTTGTTGTTTTTCCTTTTATAGTTAGGAAACTCCTGTTTCGTATCCGATCAGGACTGTATCAACTCGGGGTATAAATACGTATGCCCGGAGACCATGTAAATCATCTCATAGATCAATACAAATTTGGCGCATCGCCACCCTTTTCGACGGGTTCTTGCTTCTCGAGCCGGGCTGCATCGGTTAGGTCCGAACTCCTGCGGGAGGGTAAGTCTCGTTACCCCAACTATCTTATCGGCTAGGACTTCCTCGATTAGGTCCAATATTCTAGCTGATCTACGGAAGTCGGCTTACCACGGTGTATCTATTCTGTCTACGGCTGCATCAGTTAAGTTTGATCTCTTAGGCCGAGTGGATATATCACATCACGCATGCGTAGATGTATCAACTTACTGGGTGTAATTTATCGTCAGTTTATCTCCCAGGCCTTCGCGTGTCTTAAGGCACCGAACCATGTCATCAGCTCGTTCCCGACGCTAGCCGGTGATTTTCAGCGTCAACAATATTGAAGAGAAATTCAAATACACAATTAGCTATGCTAAATCTTGGATGGCAAAACAAAAGGTTGTAGATATGAGATTTGGCATATTTGAAGCATCCTATGATAATTTGTCTCGTATGTTAGGCTGTATTCTTCAGAGAAATCCAGAGACGTGCTACGACCTGAAAGTCTTTCCATCAATTGACCATGGTAATAAAAGTGTGTTACAACGAGTATTCTTTGCATTAGGTGCTTGCATTCAAGCATTTGTCCATTGTCGTCCCATCCTTTGCATCAATGGGACATTTCTGATCGGAAAGTACAGAGAGCAGATCTTAACAGCAATTGGAGTTGATGGAAACAACCAAGTTCTACCGGTGGCTTTTGCTTTTGTTGAGAGTAAGAATACTGATAGCTGGTATTGGTTTCTAGAAAGGGTTAAGTCTGTAGTTGTACGGATGAGACCAGACGTATGCCTCATACATGTCCGTCACATCGGTTTGCTGCGTGCAATTGAGGAATTGAGATATGGATGTGTTGAGAAGGGATATCCACCAAGGTAGTCTTATGTCCAAAGCAGATTGTGCATACGTCATATGGGTGCAAATTTCTACAGATAGTTTAAGAATAAGCATCTTATAGATCTTTTCAAGAGGCTTTGTGCCCCGAATCAAGAGAAGAAATTCAATGAGCTTTGAAGAAGGATGGATGAGCTGACCTCTAAACTAACAGGTGAGCAGTCCAGGAGGGTTAGCATTGGAGGGGATAAGGCTCCACAAGCTCTTGGACCTCTATCAAGTGGCGGACCTCATATGAGAAGAAGGTCTGCATCCTCAGTTAGAAAATTTTCAGAGTGGATTAAGAATGAGCCAAAGGAGAAATGGGCATTACTTATGACAAGGATGGTTCTCGATTTGGCATAATGACCACAAATTTGGCAGAGGTTTATAACTGGGTGATGCGTGGTGTTCGAGAGCTCCCACTTGTTGGCATAGTTGAATTTATCTTGCATGGCACATGTAAGTACTTCAGAGATTGGTTCAGAGCAGCTGGGCCCTCAATGACGGACAATAATCTTTTCTTTGGCACACTACTGATAAAGTATCTGCAAGATGAAAGTAAAAAGACCCGAAGACAACGTGCTCTACCTCAAGACACACAAGAACACAGATTTGAAATATTGTGTGTCGACAAGGGCATGCGCGAAATCTACCATAAAAGAGTTGTGCAGGAGTGTGTGCTGAAGGAAGACGGGACCTGCAAGTGCTCGTGCCGAAAATCTACTCTGTTCCACAAGCCATGTTCTCACGTTATTGCCGCGAGCGGTAAGTGCGGGATAGAAGCACGCTATTTTGTCTCACCTTATTTCAGGAAAGAAGTAATCTATAATACCTGGAGCGGAGAGATATACGGTTTCGGTATTGCGGGTACATTTACTATGAGCATTCTCAAGCTATGTACATTCCTGACCCAATAAAATTGAGGGATAAACCAGGTCGCCGCAAGACAAGACGCATCCGTAATGACATGGATGAGTCAGAAACCGGTCAAAGACATAAACGTTGTTCAAAGTGTGCCCAAACAGGTCATACATATAAGAAATATCTAAAGGATGCAACCGGTCCAAATACGGCGGAAGCTGGACCGTCGGGTTCAGCCACTGATGGCAGTCGGCCTACAGGTGAAGTCACAATTTCAAGACGACCCCGTCTTAGGCGTTCTCGAACAATTGGTGGTGCTGCGGTGTAGTGTAAGTCTATACTAGTTCTTTGTTATAGAAGGATATGTACCGTACTGTTGTTTTTTATTGTCATATAACAATGCTATAAACTTTAACAATAATTAACGCTAACTCTCTATTTGCACGCAGGTATGGCGTACCATACACTGGAGATATTGGACCGAGGTCTCGACCAGTCCCACCGGTCTTACCTGTCAGCCGTGGAGGGTACCCAGCTAGCCACCTTCCGTCCATGGCCTTCACGTCACCTCCTGCGGATAGACCCTCGGTTCCGTGAGAGGTAAGAGCTGTACGAATATTTATTCACATCGTTTGTGCATATCTATGTTCCCCAATATTAAATACAGTGCTATATTCTGCAGGTTGTGTGAGGCTGAACTTCTTCCGCTGTGTAGGCTAGTTGAGCCTACACCGGACAAGAGAGACCCTGCCAAGCGATGGGACGCTGACCGGTCACTTCTGGCAACACTGGTGGATCGCTGGAGACCGGAGACCCACACGTTCCACCCACCGTGCGGCGAGATGACTCCCACACTCCAGGACGTGTTGTGCCTGCTAGGACTTCCCCTCGCAGAAGACGCAGTCGGTCCGATCGATGGGGCGCACGGTTGGTCGTAAGACATCACTGCTCGGTTCGAGCCCGTGCATCGTCGACCTGAACTTGGACCCCCGGGTTCGCTACCGCCTTACACCTCGAGCGGCCCCTCGCAGGCTTGGCTGCTACAGTTTACCGTAAGTCGTGGATTTCTTTCATTCACAATCATCCGACCTACAAAGCAACAGAGCTACTGACTATAATCTTCCTTTACAGCCTGATAAGCTAGACAATGACGCTGACGAATACTCAGTGCGGCGGAGCATGGAGGCGTACCTGTTGTGGCTGTTCGAGTGGGTGATGTTCACCAGCACTCACGGGCACGTGGTGGACAAGGGACTGATCCACTATGTTCGTGCGATCGCCGACAGCGAGGACGGCTGTGTACCATAGTGGAGTTGGGGATCTGCTGTGCTAGCGGCGACGTACCGTGCTCTTTGTGACGCGTGCACAAAGACAGATCCAGATGCGATTATCGCCGGTTGCCCTCTCCTTCTGCAGCTATGGGCGGCCGAGCAGTTCGCGATAGGCCGTCCTCTGATTCAGCACTCTTCTTACGGGGACGGCCCTGGAATCTTGTACGGGCAGTGGCCCGAGGACCGTCCGACTATGAGGACCGTATGGTGTCGCCGTGAGGTACAAAATATGAAATTCTATGTTTAGCACTTATGCGCAAACACTGACGTGTAAACTTTTCCTATTTGGCAGCGTCGTTACGCCCACAGGTAGGTTAGGAGGGCCTACTCCGAATTCGTTATGGAGTTCAACCGCCTGCTGCCCAGCGACGTCGTCTGGGAGCCGTATAGTCCGCAGGCCATCATGGCCCGTGCACCGCTCGGACTCTCTACTCTTTGCATGCGCGACCAGGCGTACTAGATGACGACAGTGTCATTGGTGTTCGACATCTTTGTCGAGCCCCACTGTCCGCAGCGCGTGATGCGACAGTTCGGACTACGTCAGCACTCCCCTGTGACAGTGGAGATCATTGTGCCGCACGATGTGCACCGGTTAGTACAACTGCGACCTTTGTTTAGTACTACAACTATTTAATGTAGTCTAATGCACTCTCTGCAAATAGATATAATCGTAGGGGACAGGCAGCCGGCGCTCAATGGTATCCTCGACTGCAGAAGTATGTGGAGGACTGGTTGTTGGCGACGGAGGAAGTCATCGACGAGATACAGCCACACACTGAGGAGACCTACCTAGCATACCTCACGTGGTACCAGCCCCGTACCCGCACACGCATAACGTTCACCGCAGATGATCCACAGCCACACGTCGCCGCTACGACGGACACGTATCCTAGACACCGTGACCAGGACTACTTCCGCGTGGTAAGTCACATTATCTTTGCACTTTGCTATTCCCTTTGTACGTGTCCACGGTTCTAACACATGTTCATGTCACATTTGAAATAGGCTGACGCAACACGACAGGTTCAGGCTGATGTAAACGCGGCGTTCGGACGGTTGGACAGTGGGATCGTGCTGACTGCAGATGAGCAGAGGACGACCTTTGGGAGGATTCGTCAGGCGATGCACACAGTGATTCGTGCGCTCACTTGTCGTGCGGTCGATGCGGTACCTCCCGTAGTTGTACAGCAGCAACAGCCACGGCCAGCAGGAACAGGAGCAGGAGCAGGAGAGCGACCGCAGGATTCCAGTCAGCCATCTGGCCCCTCCAGAGGTAAATTCGACTAACCATCGGTTCATAACATGTTTCCTTCTACGACATGTGCCGTTGTACATCAATATGTTTTCCTGCAGCTTTCGCTACACCGTATCTACATCCCTCTGGAGCTAGCACGTCGACGCATGGAGTGTACCACACACGACCACACGCGCAGCTGGGTATGACAAGTGCCCCCCGGGCCACCACAGGAGGTCCTTCAAGTTATATCAAAGTTTATTTTTGCCTTGCAAAATTTTGGTTTGCAATTATCAATATTTTGGTGTACAGGGTTCCACTCTACAGCGCCGGGGTTGTTTGCTGGCGCTGGCTCCTCCACGCAAGACGCACGCGGCAGCGGTTGGGCACTGGATCCTTTCGACGGGGACGACTTGGAGGACTCGGGCAAGGAGATCCAGGAGATACTAGCTGCCTCGTAGCTCGAAGGAGCTCCGCTACCACAGACACAGGACCCACCAGCTGCCACACCCGTACAGACGACCCATGCTGGTCGTGCCGTACCACCAGACCGGCTGACGTACTCCCAGGGCCAGGTGCGAACGCAGGGTAGGAAGACAAAGATAGCTAGAGGTTACGGTCAGGGCCCATAGTACGTTGTATCAGTGATAGTCTGTCTGTTGTATATCATGTTTTATTAATTCTACGTATACTGAAGAAACCCCTTTACTTCGTTTATGCTCGTTGATCAAATGACGTGCTCCTCACGATCTATGTTTGTGACGAAACTGATCAAAAATATGAATTTTTGAGTTTCAACTTCACGGCGAAAGTACATTCCGAGCGGTAACAACCGAACACACGTTAATTGCTTACGAACATAATGAAATTATCCAGCCAAAGAGTACAAATGGTATATCAAACGTTTCTAGTTATCGTTATTACATGCCTTAGGGAATTTTAAACAGATATCCAACTAGAGATGCAACTACTGTGTGCAGCGTGGGTACTTCCCCTTCCTCGCCGCCTCCAGCCCAGCTTTCTTTGCACGCCATGCCCTCTCCCGCTTCCTCTCCCTATCTGCCTCACGGGCTTCCTTCTCCTGCCGCTCCTTCTCCTCCTTCCTCTTCTGCTCAGCCTCCCACTTTTCTTCTGCCGCCCAAAGACGTTCGAGGTGGTCCCTGTGCCATTTCTACGACATGCGAAGATACCGTGCGTCCTGTGGACGGATCTCCGTATCTATCCACTGCACAAAGTCGCACAGAGGCGGAGGAGGCTTCGGTGCCTTGACATATACAAATTTGTTAGCTCAAAGGTTCAAATATTTCGTACTATAAAATAATTCGTATTACCTCCACTGGTTTCTTCGCCTTCCCCTTCTTCCCTTGTGGTTTTAGCTTCTCCGGAAAGTAGGCGTAATTTGCACACATTCAATACCTTTGCCGGTATGTGTAATCCTTCTCACTTATTGCAACTTTACAATTATCTCCACACCAACACATCGGCGGAGGCTCGTCAATCAGAGGTCGTAGATGAATGGACATACCGGATGCATCCATAGCAATCTACATTATAACCAAATAAACGCAAGTTATAACTCACTAGGCTAAAAATATCTTATACAACTACTTACCTAGGGTATACTACACATGACTACAAAAAATAAAATGTCATCGTCCACATTTCCATCTCCCTAGCGTTTCTCAAACTAGTGTTACTCATCTAGTAAAAAAACATAACTTCTCTCATGCGCTCTATCAATGCCTTTAGCTGTTATGCTCAACTACAATAGATCTACATTCTGTGAAACAAACCTAAAATTTATTTATCTGTGAAAAAATTGGTTTAATACTACATATACTACATTATTTGATGAATATAAATAGAAATTACAAAGAGACATCAAATATTACCTGCAGACGAATCCGTAAACCGGTAGGGCTTCGATGCTTCCGTTGTCCTTCACTCTCGGCTCTCTCTTTTTTTTCCTGTGATTTATGTGAATTTTATGACATTTTTGAAATCTGGAAGGGGGTTTTATACCAAGGGAGCTAAAAACCGCCTTTCTAGCGAGCGACAAGGGAGCCGCCTGCAAAATAGCTGACGGCCGTGAGCCGTCCGGCCAACGGCCGTCAGCCACGTCATCAAATCGCCCTTCCATAAAAAAACGCCCTCCCAGAGAGCGTTGGGAGTATATTTTTGTAAATTTTTAAAATGAAAATGTAGTTTTGTAAATATTTTATTAAATAAATATAAAAATAAAAAAATTCGTATTTAGGGATAGTTGGGTTGGAAATTTACGTGGGCTTCTATCAGGCCTTTCAATGTTGACTGGGCCGGTGCGGCGTTTTGGGACGTCCGGCCAAGCATGAGAGAGGTAATATTGAATATGATTTCTGTGATGTCCTAACTGTTTTATTTTGATGATAATATAGCACTTTTCTTGAAACAATGAAACATATGTGGAATTACTGAGTCAGTAGGAATATTGTTTCTCAGGTGATTGCATCACTGACATGTGGATCAAATCTAATGCTGTCTGTTCAGGCTTTCTTTGAACAAAAAGTAGTAGTGTTTCAGTGTAATGAAGATTTATCAATATATCACACTCCAGCAAGCACATTTACTGTTAAGGCAGTCAAATGATCAAGCCATACATCTATACCTATAAAATGTGCAGATATATACGGCTGTTTGCTGCAACTTGTACCAGCAACAGTAGCAATGTGGCATGATGGTTGCAGAGGAGGAATAACTGGTGTGGGCTCCAGATATCAATACAGCGACCGGTAGGCTTGGATTGAAACAAAAGCAAGCTCATGTTTATTACTGCTTCTGTTTGACCACATGGTGATGTTCAGGACATGCATAAGAAATACATAGTACACAAACCAATACTGAGACATTATTGATGATAAGAGCTGTCCTAGATATACAGTATTATTATTGAATAACAAAATATACAATGAAAAACATGAGAACGATGACTAAATTATTTGGGGAAGTAACTAAATGGATGTTGCATCTAAGACATTCTTATGGAAGAAAGGTAATTCTAGGTGCAAATTCCAAAATGTGACTTTAAATCTGTCTCTCAGTCCTGAGGATCAGAACCATGCATGTTTCTTCTAATGATAGCGTTATTGATGTATTCTTGAACTTCAAGAACCACATTTTGAAACATCTAGCTCAGGCCATTCAATTCATGAGCTGATGGCGAATCCGGATTAAAAATGATGTCGGTCTCATAAGTAGTTGTTAGTTCCTCTAAAAAAAGGAAAATAAAGATCATTTGTTCAGAATTATGTAAACAAAGGTGGCAAATACATTAAAGGGGCTATCATACTTGACGTTCTATCGACCCTCATAAGTGTAGCTGCCATGCAATGGAAATGCACCCGTGCTGGACGCCACTGGCACAAGTTGCGTGTAACGTGTTGATCCCAGACACGAACAAAAATTACCTGCAACCTAAATTTGTAAGTATACTTAGCTGATTCGATTATTCCATTATTATTTCAGCTAAAATCTATATATCACACACAATAGAGCATCACTGGAAATTACTTTAAGTATAATTTAAGCAGAAATGTGGTCAGCTATGTTAGTTTTTGTACCTTAAATGGTGAAGTTACACCTAACGGTAAAAAAAAGTAGATTACAGTGCAACACTGAGCGCTCATACCTAGGATTCACCAGAGCGATCTCCATCGTCGGTGTTCGCCATAAGTACAACTGACGGAATTCAATGTCCCCGACATGCACAATTACTCCAATGACGTCTGCACAGGCCATAGACATGTACAAGTTCTTCATGGGTTACAAAAAAAACATAAGTATCATTTTATTTTTTGGATACTTCATACCTACGAGCGTGCCGTGCCTTGCCAAATAAATATCATCATAATCAGGAAACTGGGACGGGCACCTTAACATGTTGACAGGTCCACGATGTAGTGCAAAATTCAGACCTAATCTTGAATCGAAGATGAACTATCATTTCCGTTGGTTCAAACCCAACATTAAAAAAATTGTAAACAAACCCACACTGCAAATGCCGGTTGCAATGCTCAGCCTGTCTACGGAAGGCAATTGCCTATATCTTGGTGCCCTGCATAGGATATGGGATATGTGTTGTAGTTGTTTAGTCAATCTCAAATATTGCTGTTAGGAAGCAATTGAAGGTTATTTATTCAATTTACATAAAGAGAGTATATAATCAGTTAGTTTGTTACAACAGATTAACAGATTAACCTGTTGTTAATAATGATTATATAACCTTATTAACAACAGATTATTGAAATTCCCATTCAACATACTACAAGAGAAGCGCAACTTGGTTGCCAATGATCATTCGACACTTTAAATTAACTATAGGAAAGTTGTGCAGCAGATAAATGTTCAGACAGAGGTTAATATAAAGCAGCAGCCCAACAGGGAAAAATCAGATGTCCTATCCAAGCTGAATAAATTGAAACAATGTCCAAGCAGACCATAAAGGCATCATTCCAATAGAACCTAAGCAAGTACTTACCAGTTCATCAGCAAGTATTAGCCGGATTTGTAGGGTGCCCTTTCTTGAGCACCCTCGCTCGGACAATCCAACATCTTCTGTAAATGTGATCCATTCCTACTTCATGGAACCGAACTATTCTGTAGTGTAAAAACAACAACAATATAAATAGCCTATACATGACATGATGGCAGCATCGAAATAGAAGGGAGGAACAGAGACTCCAAAGCTCTCTATCTTGGGGTCACAGTGTCACACACAGTTGCTGGTGGAGTAACGAGCGTAATTAAATGTCATTTCTTGATTTCCATTTTTGTTGCAATAATAAGCTGATACTAAGCACCTATGCCTAATATTGGGCTTGATGAATTGTCAAGACAAGGAAGGAATAGAGAGTCCAAATAGAAGGAAGGAACAGAGACCTCCATGGTTGCACGGCTTCGCCATTCTCCATCTTCTCCGCTTGACAGTAAGGGACCTCGGCAACAACATGGAGGTGGTTCGGCCATACCAGTTGATCCGTATATAAAGTGTGCTTTTGGCGCCTAGTGTGAATGTCGAAAGTGAAAAATCTCGCCAACAATACCCAAAAACAAGCACAAATTGTTTCTTAGTTGAACTGATTCCCGAGCGGCAAATTTTCATACAAAAAAAAAATTTCAAAGCAACAAAGAACGTGAAACTTATCTGTCTCTATTCACATTGAAACAACTCAAGCGGATCCACCGGTACTGCCTCGCAGTCGTATATCCAACCCTTCGCATGCGTGGATTGAGAGTTGTGTGGGCAAAGGCGCACGCGAGGACTGCGGGATGGGGGCACCGCCGCCCGCGAGGATTGGGGATCGAGGCGCCGCGTTTCTTGAGAGGGAAAGATACAGGAGGTTGAGGGGGTGAGAAATCTGTACTGTCGCGCGCGAGGATTTGGGGATGGGGGCGCCGTCGCGGGCGAGGATTGCGGGATGGGTGGGGGCGTCGCAGCGCGATGGGGAAGACCGCGGCATCAGCGCGAGCAAGGGGAACGAGATGGCTCATCTTTTTGTTCTTTTTCTTTTTTTTTCGCTGTAATTAGGGATAGTTGCCACGGAAATTTACGTGTGCTTCTTCGATGGCGGCTGGGCCGATGCGGCGATTTTGGGACGTCCGGCCTACCAGGAGAGATAGCTAATTATGGGCCAACTTTCGGCCCAAGCAATTAGGGGGTTTCCTCATGAGCTAATTTCTATTGGAGAATAATTATTAAATAATGAGAGTATGCATGAGAACACTCAGGAGATTAATGCACTCCTGTGTTCCGACTCAGATGAAGGGTGCTTGAAAGTGCAAGAACTCAACAACAGAGTGAGGAAATGCCCTATGCAGAATGACACCATGAGTGCGGAGTCGGTAGCAAGTGCTGGTGCTTCCCAACCAGCGAAGAAGAGAAGACTCAGCTCTGGTACCGACAGATCTGTTGTCGACACGGCCAGCTCGGCAAAGCCTGACTATTCCGTTGATCAGAAACATCTCAGCCATGACGATGATGCACAGTCCTGTTGTATTGGTGAAATGCAAAGTGATCACCAGTTTTCTCTGAGGGAAGGAGAAGCAGCAGAAGGTGATGACGGCCCTGATGATCGGAAGCGGAGAAGAGAGAGGATCCAAGAGATTGTTGCTGCACTCAGAGAGATTGTTCCTAGAGGCATTGCCAAAGATGCCACAGCCGCTCTTGATGAAGCAATATGCTACTTGAAGTATCTAAAAGTCACACTGGGGGCTGTTTCCCTCTAGCTCCTCGATCAACAGTTCTGTTCTTGTTCAAGAATCCAATACTAATCTCTCTCCATATATACAAGTAATGAGCTAGTGCAACTATAGCAGCAATAAGGTGAAATGAAACTTGGTAGTTCCATTTGATCATACAAAAAGCAAGAACAGCTCGAATAGGTGTTTCAGACTCAACCATACAAATACTCTGCAAAAGGTAAAAAAGAACTACTAATACATTAAGTTTACCAGCCCAGTCTATAAAGAATAAGCATCATCCTGCAACTCACAGAAAAAAGCATTACTCTTCAACTTCCTTTTTTATTTCTTCCAACAGTTCATCCTTGTAGTCCTCTAAAAAAAGGAAAATAAAGATCATTTGTTCAGAATTATGTAAACAAAGGTGGCAAATCACATGGTTCTGCCTTTTCAGAACTATAGCTGTTTGCATGACCAATGGACTGGTGAAAAACAATAGCATACCAGAATATTTCAGAATAGCTGTTTGCCCATCAGAGTAACAGTTTCGGCCTGCCTCAGATTGGTCAAGGAATCAAATGTGGATGTTGCAGCTTCATTGAAGAAGACGACTATCATTCTCAGACAAACAAAGGTCTGACATGAGTGAAACTTCTCAGAAGAATTCGTCATCTCTCAACCTACATTTTCTGAACATCTCTACTCCTTCCTGTCCCTGAGAACAGCAAAGATGAACAGCAATCCTTGTCAGCTAGGCTTCCATCATATCCAAGGTTACAGAAACAACTTACTAATGCTTTGACAACTTAGTTTTTTGTATAAATGAAGAAAAAGTTACAGAAGCATAATATTACTAATGCTTTTGTTATGACTAACTTGGTTATATCATTTTTATATGCCCAGATCTATATTCTAAAATAGTAATAATCCTACTTCTCTATTAATAAAAAAGAGATACTCCGGAACATGCGGTTGCTGTAGTTGTTTAGCTACACAATCATTGAACAGATGTAGAATGGAAATCATACATATGCCTTTCCTCTCCTACCACCCATGGTAGTAGGATCAACTTTCATGAGGAAAAGCAAACCTGAGCTGTTAAAAATACATGTCACCAAGTTTTGTAGCATATACAACTTTATCTAAGTATATCAAAATTGATATATAACTGTAAAATGTCACCAGTTCGCAAAAGTCCTTCTATTGGTTAGGTCATTTGTCATTTTTTAATGAGGTTAGGTGATAGCTTGTGCACAATACAACTTTGATGATTGAAATTGGACAAACCTCGATGTATCCCAAGTTAGTAGGGTCCAGCTCTTCCATAATGAGTGTGGTGTACTCATCAGCTCGCTCCTTGATTTTGGAATGTTTGTTTCCTGACGCACTAAGGGCAATAATCTGCAAAAGCATAATCGTCGATTTAATACCCTAAACACAGAACATAAATAAATTAGATTCTCATTTTTCATGCTTTCTGACCGACCTCCTTAACCTCCTCTGCTGTGATTCTTCCGTCAGCATTCTTGTCAACCCTGCACAGAGAGATGAACATTGCTAAGTACTAAAATAAATATCTTAACACAACAGAACCATAAAAAAGCTAGTTGCTTGAATTTTACTCATGAAACTGAGCTGCTTCTATGGTGCAATTTTGACTTGGCAAATTCATCACATAAAAGTAGAATTATGCTTATACTTGTGCAGAAAGGCACGTATTTAATCGCTGATGCTCCAGTTCTCAATGCATCAACAGTCTCTGTTGTAGCCTTTGCACCTTCCAGCATTATCATCTACAATCAAAGCAAGAGGAGAAATGCAATAAATAGCAAGCATAATGAGACCCACAAGGGAAGTCAAAACACATGTTTATTTGTGACTTCACCTGATCATGTATCCTTAATTGGAAATTCCCAAGCTGCTCAATGTGTTGTGAGGACCTCCCTGTACACAATATTCTTCGTGTGTGTTCTAGTCTGTTTAGACTATTCATTATTTTTCATGTGCGTTCTAGTCTGTTTAGACTGTTGTTTAGACTGTTCATTATTTTTCTTCTCTTTGTCCGGCATAGAGAAAATCTTGATGCTTGTTCTAGTGGTTGCTCTAGACAATACGACGTAAAGTTGGCCATGAGAGAACACTGGCTCCGGTAGGTAGATGCCTGCATTCGGAATGGTCTGTCCCTATGTCTTGTTGATTGTCAGTGCGAAGCTCAGTCTAACTGGGAACTGCTTTCTCTTAAAGCGAAATTAAAACATCTCGTCATCAGAAGGACATAGCGATATCCAAGGTAAGAGCTCAACTTTCTACCATCTTTAAGAGGTATGATGACAAGTTTGGTGCAGTTAAGTTGCAAAGGCCTTCATAGCCCTCTAGTTCTGGTAAGAAAAAAGTGCTTAGGATGATATTTTTTCTGATGGTGCTGGTAATGATACACCTGACTTTGGACTTGGTCCTGGTCCTGGTACATCTTTGAATTCTTTCTGCACCCCCACTCCTACTCTGTCTAGAAGAACTTCTGCTAGTGCCTTGCTGCATGCAGCAAGCATTGGAGCAGCTGGTATTGGTTGTTCTGAACTCTCTTCCTACTTGGACAATGACACTATCAACCATCATGATGATAGCTTCAACATCTTAAACTGGTGGTATGAGCACAAACTTACATACCCAGTTCTTTCAATTTTAGCTAAAGATATTTTGACTGTGTCTGTTTCTACCATATCTTCAGAATCTGCTTTTAGTACAACTGGCAGGATCATCGAGGAGCGGCGACGTCGGCTGAGCTCTGAGATGGTGGAGATGCTCTCCTGCATTACGGATTGGGAGGCTGGAGCAGCAAGACTACAGCACATGATAGAGGACAAGGAACTTGAAGCTAGCTTTAAAAACTTGTATCTTGATCATGATTCAAATGTGTAACCTATGATAGAACTGTATTGCAATAATGATGAACTATTTGAATTGATTAAACTGGGCTGTACTCTTTTTTTCTATCTAGGGTTTCTCATGAGGTGTGAGTTTTACCTAGATAGGTTTTTAATAAGGCACCCATTGCACCAGCTCAAACTTGAAAAATTATCTCTGTAGTTTATGTTCTTGTATGTCTGTGATGTGATATGTAAAAGTTATGTTAAAGTTAATATGTGATGTGATCTGTTGAAATTATTCAAGTATTTGATAATTTCTAGATGTGATATGATCTGTTAAGAACTTTTTGAATCTATGAATTCTATTGAATAATTCAAATTTTTGAACTTGTGTTGTGCTGATTGAGTGATTGATGCCTTTAGTGCCTAGGCCGATGCTAAGCCCGGCGAGCCTGGCGGGCCATCGACCGGCACGGCACGGTTTTGAGGCCGTAGGGCCGTGTCTGGGCCGAGAAACAGGTACGGCACGACACGATCAGGCCACCATGGCTAATAGTGTCGTACCGCATAATACCGTGCCACTATCGTGCTAGGCCGGGCAGGGCCGGGCGGCCCGTTTGGCCTTCTATACTCGCGCGTCGTTATCCCGCGCTCGTCGCTTCGTCCGCCCGTTCCCCTCGCCCGGCGCGCTCGTCACCTCCTCCGCGCCTACTTCGGCGCCGGCGCTATGCTCCTCGTCCCCCGGATCAGGCCAACGCGAGCTCGAGAGGCGCCGGATCTAGGCTCAACAGCGGCTACAAGGGTCGGCGGCTACCGGCAAGGCTGAACCCTAACCCCGACGACCTGGAGCGGCGGCGGCGGCGGCTCCGGCGCAGGCTCCGCAGGCCCAGCCGCCGCAGGCGCCCGCGCTCGACCTCGCCGAGCATCCCAAGGCCATGAGCCACGCGCTGTACGCGTCTTACTGTATCCTTTCCCCTCCTCCGTGCCTTGTCTTTTCTGCTCGACAAAATGCCCGAGTGCCTGCTAGTTCTTTGGAATTTTTTCTGAACTATGGAATGCTTACATGATCATATCTTCTAGAGTGAGATTGTTCCTGTTACGGAGCGGAGCACGCTGCCGCCAAGAAGGCCGTCACCCTCGCCACGCGCCTCTGCGAGGTTATTTTTCTCCTCCTTCTTGGGTCCCTCCCCCTTGTTATTTCTTTGTTTCTACTATCTACTTTTTAAGATCAACTCATGAAGTTTTGCATTGACTTGCTCTTGTTAGCTGTGGCGATCGATGTGGAGTTCATTTATTTGACCTTGAGATGATAATTTCTTCTTCTTCTTCTTTTTTTGCGGGGATTGAGATGAGAATTTCTGACTGAAATTGCTGTAGTTGCTTTGTCCGTTGGCTGGCAGAGAAAGAAGGGCTCTCTCTGGGGATTGGCTTTCTTAGTCATATTCGCATCATGGACAACCAAAAACAAGGGGTAGTTGATGTGGCGCTCCGTTCTTCCCTGTGTCGGCCTACGTCAAACGGCCGTCGCGAGAAGAAAAGTAGCAAAAATGATATATTTGGGATTGAAGTGGTTACAACTTCTCTTGGGTTCCTCACAAAATTCGAGGATGTATACAAGTTATGGGCATTTGTTGCAAAATTTCTGGATTCATCATTTCTTGAGCAACAGAGGCTATCATCAATTCCTGAGGATTCAGAGAGATAGTATTTAGAGGGATTCAGTTATGCCTGTTGCAACTACATACATGCAGGAGGATGGTGGTGGCAGCAATGTAATTGCGAGACATAAGAAGAGATGTCAAGGAGCTTTTGCTTGGAGCTTTTGTATCCCAAAATGACTCCACTTGGCATAAAGGGGCAATAGTTGTGGTGCGGCTGGTATATTTCTTCGTTCTTCTTTTTCCCTTTTCTCTAGGTATGTAGCTTTTTTGGTTGTAGATTTTGTTCAAGATTTATATGTGTCACCTAATTATTTTGAGCAGCATCTTTTCCATGTACTTGTTTGTAAAGTGGCTCCATTGGCCATGAAGTAAGCTTGCTTGTATGATTCTTGCAACATGAATAGCATGGTGATAGGTGATCAGCCTCTTTTCAGTTCTCCTGTTGAGCTTTGACAATGTTCTCAGTCCAACTGCTCTGTACTTATTTTTGCTTTACTGCTGGCACTAAGCTACCATAGCCCTGTTCTGTTATATCTGTATAACAAACTTACCTGCTGGCCAATATTGCTTTCTTCCTGATGTGCTGTCGTCTTCTGGGTTCTGTTCTAAATTGTAAGCTTGGTGTTGCTATGTCTTCTTGTTTCTTCAGTGAGTGCAGCAGGACCTCTTGAAATTGGACGTTCAAACTAAGGCAGACAGAACCCCTGTGACAGTCGCCGATTATGGTACTTGTTGATACAAATATAATGTTCTTCGTCTATTCGTTTTTAATATATGAATGATCTTTCAACAAAAGTACTTGTATTCTTAAAAAAATTGATATCATCTATGATGGGACTTGCGCTAAATATGAACTTCTGAATTAGTTTTCGTTCCATGACCAGGGTCACAGGTATTGGTAAGTCTGGTCCTGAAGATGGAATTACCTTCTAACTCCTTTTCTATGGTGACCGAAAAGGTGATTTACAAATGTATATTTCACCTTTTTTAATTGTCACACAAAGAAGCATATTTTTTTTAATTATCTGTTGACCTATATAGGATTCTAAAGACTTGAGGGAAGATGGAGCTCAAGAATTTTTGGAACATATCACCAAACTTGTAAACGAAACCATCATAAAAATAAATTATTTTTTGTGAGCACCATAGAATAAATTAATTACGATGTGTGGTGCATCCTGTTATGATGACAGAAGTAAATAAGTAAATTGCAGTATCATGCACCTTGCACAGTGGACAACATCAAATGCCTCATCAGGGAAAGAAAATCAAGCTTTGAACACTTTTGAGAATGAATATCTGTTTATAATACTTTAGATGGATAGAAGGAAATCATCTGTAGATTTTGTGTTGGAAAATATTTTCATGATATCTCAGTTTATCGATTTTTGCAATATACAGCCAAATACATAATATATACATGTTTTTTTATTATCAACAACTCCATCTTGCATGCTTGATGATGTTGTCACTTCATCTGGATTGTCATCATTATGTTTCAATGCACGAAGAATATATGGAGATAGAACGGTATACACAATCAAGTAAAAATTTAAAAAGTGTAGTGAAGCTATAAGCGAAAAAAAACTTTTAATGTCTATCTCATTCCACACTGTTCCCGTGTTTGCTAACCATGTTCTTTCCCTTTCCTCAACACCCTTGCCTTTTATTTCCATCCCATGCATTTTGTCCGTCCAACGTTGTCATAGCAATGCTCATGTGATCCGTTGTAACTTACGGGTAATCTGCTAGTTTGTATATAAAAGTGTATCCAGTTCATTATTTATCCCTCGTTGAATCCTACCTAATCAAATAGGCCGTAGTGCGCTGCTTCTTCAAAACCATGTCGTTTATTAACCTGGATCAGAACGAAATATTGCAAGGAAGAACATTAGAAATTAACGATGCATGTTTGTCCGTAACTTACAAATAGCAAGTATATTAAATTCAAATACAGAAACAATGCAAAATTATAAGTCCTGATAGTAAATTCAATCCTTCTAATTCAAATCTCGCTCTATCGGATTCAAGTATAGTTAGTAACATTATTAGGTGAGGGGTTTAGCTAGGTATGAATGGCACAGAAATAGATGAATCTCTTTTAGAAGTATTTGCTGCTTTATATTGTAGCTTTAATGTATCTTTTGACGCAACATCTAACACATACGTATTGATTGGCAAGAAGAGATTGAGGACAGTGGCACAGGACTAAATTTTGGGATGCTATCGAAATGAAATCTTTTACGTATTTAAGAGGAAACGTAGAGGTATCAAGAGGTGAAGTAATATGAAGCGTTGATTAAGAGAGGCAAGATACAGAACTAAAATTATCATAACTGATGACAATGGAATAATTAACTTAGTAAATAGTGACCATTTTCTTTTATATGAATTATTATGCTAGATCTAATCGGTGGTCTTCGTTGGCACAGGAAAAAAGTCAAGATTGGCTTTCTCCTCCTCTGTTATTTTTTCTAATGTCTCGTTGTGCTTATTTACTTAGTTGATTATTTGTTCATATTCGCTTAGATTAGAGCATCTCCAACAATAGTCCCAAAAACAAAGTCTCTACTTTCTGAGTAGGGACTCATTCTATTTTTTGAGGCTCTGTTTTTGACACCCAACTCTAACAAGGGCCCTTAAATCTGAGTCCCTATTTCTTTTTCTCTTATATTTCAATATAATCTATAGGTATATTCTCCATATTACATCACTAAAATTCAAACTCAAATATTTATAAACCATAACAATAAACCATATTCAAATTCATAATTTCAAATAAGACAATTTAAATTTAAATTCAAATTCAAAATTTTTTCTAAACATAAAAATCATATAGGCATATAGAAATCATCTATCAACCATATACTAATAAATTACGATCAAACTACAACGAATCATACTAGCTAGCACCATGAAGTGCCCACAAATGCTCCACAAGATCATCTCAAAGTCTCTCATGCACTTGCTTATCCTCAATCTCCTGATGAATCTCGAGGAACTCATCGAGTACGAGTGGATTACGCCGTTGGTACTCCTCCTCCCTCAACACCTCGCCTCCATCTTGATCATAGTCATAGCCCCCATCGTCATTTATATCTCGCTCATTTTCAATAATCATATTGTGCATGATAACAGCAGCTGTCAATATGTACCATAGGGTGTTCTTGTCCCAAAATCTAGCAGGACCCCTCACCATAGCAAATCGAGCTTGTAGGACACCAAATGCTTTCTCTACATCCTTTCGCACTGATTCTTGAGCTTTTGTGAAATGAATTTTCTTGTTGCCTTGTGAATTGCTATAGCTCTTAACAAAAGTCGCCCATGAAGGATAGATCCCATCTGCAAGATAGTATCCCATAGTGTACTTGTTACCGTTAACAATATACTCCACAGGTGGTGAAGTCCCTGAAGTTAGCCTCTGAAATAGTGACGACCTATGCAAAACATTGATATCGTTGAGAGAGCCAGGTAGTCCAAAGAAAGAATGCCAAATCCACAAATCCTCAGATGCAACAGCTTCAAGAATCATGGTTGGACCATCCACATGCCCCGTATACTGCCCTTTCCATGCTGTTGGGCAATTCTTCCATCTCCAATGCATACAATCAATGCAACCAAGCATGCCAGGCCATCCTCTTTTAGTGTTCATAGCTATTAATCTTGTAGTATCATCAACGGTAGGTGCCCTCAAGTGTTGCTCACTAAACACTGCAACCACAGTCCGTACAAAGTGGTGAAAAGGTTCTAGCATGGTACCCTCTCTTCCTTCAGTTTCTCTTTCTGCAGGATATAATCTTGTACGAGTTCCTTGCATGTTCCAGCTTCCCCTCCACTCTTCATCTTCTCCTTTGCTTGCTTCCTTTCCATTGGTCTTTTATTTGAAGTTGGCTCTGATGAATCAGGAGATTGGCTATTGGTACCCTCTTCTTGTGCACCATTTTGGGCAGTTAATGATGGAGAGTTGCTAGTCCTTGGCCTCTTGTTTGTATTAAGTGTAAGGAATTTTTGACTATTCCTCACCTTGAGCCAACAATTAGTGAATTGGAAGGATTTCTCCTTTGGATCCTTCCTTGCCCACATAACTTGCGCTTCCAGCAACTGCGGCAAAGAAAGGTATAAATGAGTTCTAAAGTTAGTACACATTTTATTATAAATTTAGGACAATTCACAATGTACAAATGAACTTACATGCTCCTTGTATGGTATACCGCTTGGATGCCGACGCTCAATAGTTTCAAATATTGCTTGAAATCTCTGGCATTCCTTTTGAATGGTACTCCAACGGTGCTCAAGAGAGTTAGCACTCCTATCGAACTCAAAGTTCTTATGGGCATGAAAGTGATCAGCAATTCTTTTCCAATAAGCCTTTCCTGGTTGCTCATTGGCAGTGACAGGATCTGTGCTAATGCTTTCCCATGAGATGCACAACTGAATGTTCTCCTGATGGGTGTAGTTGCCTGCTCTCTTGGATGACTTTGCACTACTAATTTAGCTACTACATTGGGTACCAAAGGTTTCAGGTGGCATTAACAGTGAAATATCATCAACATTAGTATCCTCAGACATCATTCGTATCCAATGATCACCTTCAAAAACCATGGCAATCTATCCACCTCAAATTGACAAGCATTGAATCATATTGAAATTAACAGAAAACATATAGAACATAAATTAAAACAAAATAGATTGATACCATAAAAGTATCGTAGCAACAATCTAAGCGTGTATAACAGTGATTAAAACATAAATCAAGTCTGCAATAGGACAAAAAGTATAAGAATGTCATAACCAGCAAAGACTTACATACAACAGTGATGATAAGATAGAAAAATTAATTTTTTTAAAAAATCCATGGTATCTATAAAGCACAGGAGATTCACTTGGAAACATTATTTATAGTTGGCTTTATAATTCTCCCAGGTAATGAGTAATTTAAAAATATTTATCTCGCAATAGGTTCTCACATACATGTATGTTTCCAGTTGTGATCTGACCAATTGCCATTGAATTTTGCTTACTTTCTGAAGGAATTAGCATGTTTGGTTGAAATGCAAAATATTGCATGGCTAAAAAGTCAATTTGCCCGGTCCAAACCTCAAAGGGAGAAAATTAAATCTGTTTTCTTTTGCTAAAATTTCACATTGAGCATTTATACCTTGGCAATTTTATCTAGCATCCAAACAAAACAAGCCTACATCACTCTTGTGTTATTAGGGGCATATAGAATATAGATGTGATTGTATGCATACAAGTATATGCACTTGCATATTCAATAAAGGTACAATATGATTGTATGCATACAAATATATGTACTTATATATCCAATGAAGGTACAATATACAAGTGCAAGCTGTACCTTGAGAACAGATAAAACGGAGAGGTGGAGGCGGCGGCGACCCAGGCGGAGAGGTTGAGGCGGAGCAGGATGGCGCCGGCGCGGAGCATGCCGGCGAGACCGGAGGAGCCGACGGGCGTCCCCGCGGTAGGCGCGCCAACGACGGCGGGCGTGGCGGCGGCGAGGTCCCAGCGCTCGGCGTCGGAGGCGTCGGCGGAGAGATCGAGGCGAAGCAGGACGGCGCCGGCGCGGAGCGTGCCGGCGAGACCGGAGGAGCCGACGGGCGTCCCCGCGGTAGGTGCGCCAACGACGGCGGGCGTGGCGGCGGCGACCCAGGCGACGAGGTCCCGGCGCTCAGCGGAGAGGTCGAGGCGGAGCAGGACGGCGCCGGCGCGGAGCGTGCCGGCGAGACCAGAGGAGCCGACGGGCGTCCCCGCGGTAGGCGCGCCAACGACGGCAGGCGTGGCGGCGGCGAGGTCCCGGCGCTCGGTGTCGGAGGCGTCGGCGGCGCACCGTGGACACAACGGAAGGGGACGGCCGCGGAGGGGGTGGATCCGGCGGCGCCGGCGGCTCGGATTGAGGCGCAGATGGAGGGCAGAAGGTGGCGGCGCGAGGACGGGTGAGGAAAAATTGTTTCGCGCGAGAGAAAAAAACTTCCAACCGTAGAGTAGGGAGCTCCCTACGTACTCGTGAGAGATGGGGCTGAGAAGGAAGATTTCGGGGCCTCCATAAAGTAGGGACTCGAGTTGGGGCCCTATTGGACTTTAATTTTTTTTATCTGACTTCAAAAAATATAATAGAAATCCTATTTAGGGTCCCTGTTGGAAATGCTCTTGGTGTGGATTGAGAGAGGCTTAAATGGATTGCTATACATCGGACGCCATCCCAGCTTTCCAGCTTTACGCTTGTCTGTTACGCTCTGCGACTGCTGCGCGCTGCGGCCTGCTGCAGTAGCTCATGCATGCCGTGCTGCTACTGCTGCATGCTGCTATGCTTGCATGCTCATGCAGCATGCTCTCTTCCCTCTCTCTCTTCTCTAGTAACATTTTTAGACATTAGACTATTTTTTTAAATTATTTATTCGATTTATGATCTGATTTTACCGATGTATTTATTGCAATTATATCTTTATAAAAAGATCTCATATGATTATGTTTATGATGAAATAAATATATATGATTTATTCCTAATTGAAACATTTTGATACTATATGTGAGACATCTAGTTGTAATTGTTGAAATATAACAAAATATTTTCTTAAACATATAAAAACACCACATACAACATTTACAAATAAACTAGTAAAATAACATAAAGCACTTAATAAACATCCGAATAATATTATGTGCAACATTCAAACAAGATCCATTGTAATAAAAAAACTTTAAATGTGCAACAAAATCAAATTTCAGTTGAATATTTGCTTCTTACAGATGAAACAGTTGAAACATTCACAAATGAATTAGTGAAACATCACAAAATACTTATTGAAACATTAAAATAAAATCATGTGCAACATTTAAAAAGATCCATTGCAACACAAAACTTAAAATATGCAATTGATCTGAATCCAATTGAAACATTCGATTCTCACACATGAAGCATCGAATTTTAACAGATAAAACATATACATTATTTTTATTAAAATATAATCATGTGAAACCTTGTGGTAAAGATTTAATTGTAACGAATACATACAACGATATGATTGGATAATATTTGATAATTAATTTAGGAGAAAAATGATTGATAAAATAGATCTTGTATTCATTTATGTATGCGTAGGAGAGAGATAATCAGAAGGAATACAGGGCGTGAGAGAGAGAGGAGGGAAAGAGAGAGAAGAGAGAAGTAGTAGCGTTCAGCATGCAGGATGTGAGAGAGAGAGGAGGGAAAGAGAGAAATAACATTTTTTTCTCAGGACAGAGGTGGGCGGCCCAGCTTGCCAGCCATCCGGAGCATCCGGATGCCCGGGCTAAAGCATTTTCCGAAAAAGAGTGCAGTTCTTGATCCTAAGAAGATGAGAGGAGATAAAGTTCGGCAACAAAAGAGTGAAAAATCTAAAAAGAAAAAAAATCATAGACGAGCTTGGGTTCTAGATTTTAATAGGCAAGGTCAAGATCTCTAGGAAAAATAATGTAAATCTGAAAAAAGAACGTAATCTATGGATTCTAGATCTAACTGGGAGGAGAGATCAAGTACTTTGAGAACAAGCAAGGTAATCCTTGAAAAAGAACACAATCTAGGGTAAATCTCAGCGGAAGGAGACGTCAAATTATTTTGGAATAAACAACCTAAATCTTGAAAAAGAATGCATTTATTTATAGTGGTACCGATTGATGGATTGATATATTGTATCGGTACCTATTCATATTACAAATATATTATAGCCTTTCCCTATCTAATTATGTTACCATGCAAAGTTATTTTTCTATCTTTTCTACTTAAGTATCTTTGCCAATACTTAAGTACCTTTTGCTTGGTACCTTCCATTATGGAGCATTAGATTTGAACCGATGGACAACTCACATTATTTGCGAACAACCTAAAAGATCTCTAGTGGAATACAAAGTTGAATGCAACTAGCTATCAACATAAAAACAAGCTAACTTGTTTTATCCAAAATTATAGATGAATAGGATAGTAGCGTAGAAAAATGAAAAATAAATCAAAGAGTTAGTGTTTAACGTGATTGTCGAATCCCATAAATATTTGTAAAATGCCCTCCGTACACCAAAATTATCAAAAATCAGCTATACAAAATCATATGCACTGATTTATGTAATTACAAATAATATCTTTTGGATCAACACACGGTTTATATAACCATGCATCACCACTTATTAAATTGTCATACTCATCAATTGGTATACGCTTTGCTGGTCCAGATTTAGCCTGGCTGCCTGCTGCCCTGCAGGTTGTACAGCTAGCACGGCCGCACGGCTGCTGAAAGCATGCACCAGTGCTGCTTAAAGCATGGCATAGTCCTGCATGCGGCCTCGATGCCGCTGCAGCCAGCCACGATCAGGTTTGGCTTTCGCGCCGCACTCTGGTGACCAGCTGCCGTCGACATCTGCGCTCCACCCAAGTTGAAGCTAGGGTTATCGACTTCTCGTTTCTCCTGCCGTCCCAATACAAGACGACGTTGTGTTAGAGGTGCTAGAGGGGTACATAGCGGGCTGTTGGGCTGGAGGGGATGCTCGGGCTACGCCCCTGTTGTGTCGAATTTTTTTTATTTTTATATTTATTTAATAAAATATTTACAAAACTACATTTTCATTTCAAAAATTTATAAAAATATACTCCCGCCGCCCTCTGGGAGGGCGATATGTCTGAAACCGCCCTCTCAGAGGGCGATATGATGACGTGGCTGACGGCCGTTGGCCGGCGGCCCACGGCCGTCAGCCGGCGGCCCACGGCCGTCAGCCATTTTGCAGGCGGCCCCCCGGGCCACAGAAAAACCGCCCTTTAAAAGGGCGGCAAGGGGGCCGCCTGTAAAAATCCGGCCCGCGGCCCTCTTGCCGCCCTCTCAGAGGACGGTTTTTGTGTAGCCCGGGGGGCCGCCTGCAAAATAGCCGACCCCCTTGCCGCCCTCTCAAAGGGCGGTTTTTGTGTGGCCGGGGGCCGCCCGCAAATGGCCGACCCACGGGCTGGCCATTTTGCAGGCGGCCCCCTTGCCGCCCTCTGGGAGGGCGGTTTTTAGCCCGGGCAGTATAAAACCCCCTCCCAGACTCCAAAAATATCATAAAATTCACTGAAATTACAGAAAAAAAAAGAGAGAGCTGAGTGCAAGCCTGAACGAAAGCAGCGAAGCTCTGTCAGCTTGCTGATTTGTCTGCAGGTAAAATCTATTATCTCTTTGTAATTTCTATTTCTATGCATAAATTGATGTAGTATTGTACTGATTATGTGTATAGTACTGTATGAAAATAAGTTGTTACTCGTAGATCTGTAGGTCTTTAGTTAATGTGTTAGATGATTTAATTTTTGTAGAGATGTGAGGAAAATATTGGTATCTAGTTTAACTGTATTTTTTCATCAACAGAAATGTCAAATAAGGTGATATTTCAGTTATTTCACGGCCAAGGGAATGCTAGATATGGTCCAGAAGGGGTAGATCTGTCGGATTTTAGTTCAACGGCTAAGGGGATTGATAGACCAGCTGAGAGAAGTTTTGGGTTAGTGTACAACTAGCTGATGCGAGGGTTTCGATTGAACCCCGAGCTCAGCGCAATAACCTTGTATGTAGTAGTCAGTCGTGCAGCTGAAGGTTTTTTTTGGGAACTGATGCCGGTGGATTGCACTGCCACTTGGAGATGGTATGTGGAGAATGCATTTCAACGTGGTTGGCCACTGGGCATACTTGTGTCGATATATGAGAAAGAAAACACTGCTGGTGCAATGCCCGTGCAAGATGATGAGGGTCCAAGTACGGCGGGAGGTAATAGCGAAACAATGGAAGAAAATGAAAAGGGAATGAAGGAGGGAATGAAGAAGATAGACAGCCAACAGGTGTGGCAGATGAGGGAGAACAAATCAATAGAATCGTTGAAGAAATGGATAGGGAAGATTCTGAAAACGAGCAAGCAGAGCAGGATGATTCGTCTGATGAGGACACCATGATGCCTGCAGAATGGAGCAACCAGGATTTCTCTAGGCTTTCTATCTCCGAGGGACATCATGTGTCATGGGAGTACAAGGAAAATGAGGTCATCGAAGGGGCTAAATATGCATATGTAGAGGATTTAAAAGAGGCAGTAAAACAATGGGCCGTGTCACTTCAAAGGGAGTTCTCAGTCGTGAAGTCAAGTAAATCGGTCTATGAAGTAAAGTGCATGAAGGATGGGTGTCCATGGCGGGTGCACGCATTCAAGGGTAAATGGAAAGATTATTGGCAAGTTTCAATCGTGACTGAGCATTCATGTTATTTACCCGGTGTTGAAAAATATCACAGAAATATGACATCTGCATTTGTTGCGACAGAGATGTACTCCCATATTATTAACAATATGGGGTACGAACCAAGGTTAATTGTTAGACATATTGAAGAGAAATTTAAATACACAATTAGCTATGCTAAGGCTTGGAGGGCAAAACAGAAGGTTGTAGAGATGAGATTTGGCACATTTGAAGCATCCTATGATAATTTGCCTCGTCTGTTAGTCTGTATTCTTCAGAGGAATCCGGAGACGTGCTACGACCTAAAAGCCTTTCCATCAATTCACCATGGTAATAAAAGTGTGTTGCAACGAGTATTCTTTGCATTAGGTGCTTGCATTCAGGCATTTGTCCATTATCGTCCCATCCTTTGCATCGATGGGACATTTCTGACCGGAAAGTACAGAGGGCAGATCTTAACAGCAATTGGAGTTGATGGAAACAACCAAGTTCTATCAGTTGCTTTTGCTTTTGTTGAGAGTGAGAACACTGATAGCTGGTATTGGTTTCTAGAAAGGGTTAAATCTGCAGTTGTACGGATGAGATCAGACGTATGCCTTATACATGACCGTCACGCCGGCTTGCTGCGTGCAATTGAGGAATTGAGATATGGATGTGTTGAGAAGGGATACCCACCAAGGTGGTCTGATGTCCAAAGCAGATGGTGCATGCGTCATATGGGTGCTAATTTCTACAGACAGTTTAGAAATAAGCACCTTATGGATCTTTTCAAGAGGCTTTGCGCCCAGAATCAAGAGAAGAAATTCAAGGAGCTTTGGAGGAGGTTGGATGAGCTGACCTCTAAACAAACAGATGAGCAGTCCAGGAGGGCTACCATTAGAGGGGATGAGGCTCCACAAGCTCTTGAACCTCTATCAACTGACGGACTTCATATGAGAAGAAGGTATGCATCCTCAGTTAGAAAATTTTTAGATTGGATTGAGAATGAGCCAAAGGAGAAATGGGCATTGTTGTATGACAAGGATGGTTCTCGGTTTGGCATAATGACCACAAATTTGGCAGAGGTTTATAACTGGGTGATGCGTAGTGTTCGAGGGCTCCCACTTGTTGGCATAGTTGAATTTATCTTGCATGGCACATGCAAGTACTTTAGAGATCGGTTCAGAGCAGCTAGGCTCTCAATGACGGACAATAATATTTTATTTGGCACACTACTGACGAAGTATCTGCAAGATAAAAGTAAAAAGGCCCGAAGACATCGTGCTCTACCTCAAGGCACACAAGAACACAGATTTGAAATATTGTGTGTCGACAAGGGCATGCGCGGAATCTTCCGTAAAAGAGTTGTGCAGGAGTGTGTGCTGAAGGAAGACGGGACCTGCAAGTGCTCGTGCCGAAAACCTACTCTGCTCCACAAGCTATGCTCTCACGTTATTGCCGCGAGCGGTGAGTGCGGGATAGAAGCACGCTATTTTGTCTCACCTTATTTTAGGAAAGAAGCAATCTATAATACCTGGAGCGGAGAGATATACGGTTTCGGTATTGTGGGTACATTTACTATGGAGCATCCTCAAGCTATGTACATTCCTGATCCAACAAAATTGAGGAATAAAGTAGGTCGCCGCAAGACAAGACGCATCCGTAATGACATGGATGACTCAGAAGCCGGTGGAAGGCATAAATGTTGTTCAAAGTATGACCAAACAGGTCATACATACAAGAACTGTCCAAAGGATGCAACCGGTCCAAGTACGATGGAAGCTGGACCGTCGGGTTCAGCTGATGATGGCAGGCGTCCTACGGGTAAAGGCACAACTTCAAGACGACCCCGTCTTAGGCGTTCTCGAATAATTAGTGGTGCTACAGTGTAGCGTAAGTCTATACTACTTCTTTGTTATAGAAGGATATGTACCGTACTGTTGTTTTTTATTATCATGTAACAATGCTATAAACTATAACAATAATTAATGCTAACTCTCTATTTGCATGCAGGTATGGCGTACGATACACTGGAGCTGTTGGACCGAGGTGTCGACCGGTCCCACCGGTCTTACCTGTCAGCCGTGGATGGTGCCCACTTACCCACCTTCCGTCCACGGCCTTCACGTCACCTCCTGCGGATAGATCCTCGGTTCCGTCAGAGGTAAGAGCTGTACGAATATTCATTCATATCGTTTGTGCATATCTATGTTCCCCAATATTGATTACAGTGCTACATTCTGCAGGTTGTGTGAGGCTGGGCTTCTTTCGCTGTGTAGGCTAGTCGAGCCCGCACCGGACGAGAGAGACCCCGCCAAGCGATGGGACGCTGATCGGTCACTTATGGCGGCATTGGTGGATTGCTGGAGACCGGAGACCCACACGTTCCACCTGCCGTGCGGCGAGATGACTCCCATACTCCAGGACGTGTCGTACATGCTAGGACTTCCCCTCGCAGGAGACGCAGTCGGCCCGATCGACGGGGCGCACGGTTGGTCGTAGGACATTACTGCTCGGTTTGAGCCCGTGCATCGTCGACCTGAACTTGGACAACCGGGTTCGCTACCGCCTTACACCACGACCGGCCCCTCGCAGGCTTGGCTATTACAGTTCACTGTAAGTCGCGGATTCCTTTAATTCACAATCATCTGATCTACAAAGTAACAGAGTTGTTGATTATAATCTTCCTTTACAGCCAGATAAGCTAGCCGATGACGCCGACGATTACTCGGTGCAGCGGAGTATGGAGGCGTACCTGTTGTGGCTGTTCGGGTGGGTGATGTTCACCAACACTCACGGGCACGCGGTGGACAAGGGACTGATTCACTACGCTCGTGCGATCGCCGACAGCGAGGACGACCGCGTACCGCAGTGGAGTTGGGGATCTGCTGTGCTAGCGGCGACGTACCGTGCTCTTTGTGACGCGTGCACAAAGACCGATCCAGGTGCGATTATCACCGGTTGCCCTCTCCTTCTGCAGCTATGGGCGGCCGAGCGGTTCGCGATAGGTCGTTCTCTGATTCAGCACTCTTCCTACGAGGGCGGCCCTAGAGGCTTGTACGGCCAGTGGCCCGAGGACCGTCCGACTATGGGGACCGTATGGTGTCAACGTGAGGTACAAAATGTGAAATTCTATGTTTAGCAGTTATGCGCAAATACTGACGTTTAACCTTTTCCTATTTTGCAGCGTCGTTACGCCCACACGCAGGTTAGGAGGGCCTACCCCGAATTCGTTTTAGAGTTCGACCGCCTGCTACCCAGCGACGTCGTCTGGGAGCCGTACAGTCCGCAGGCCATCGCGGCCCGTGCACCGCTCGGACTCTCTACTCTTTGCACGCGCGACCAGGCGTACTGGATGACGACAGTGCCGTTGGTGTTCGACATCTTCGTCGAGCCCCACTCTCCGCAGCGCGTGCTGCGACAGTTCGGACTACGTCAGTACTCCCCTGTGCCCGTGCAGATCGATGTGCCGTGCGATGTGCACCGGTTAGTACAACTGCGATCTTTGTTTACTATTATAACTATTTAATGTAGTCTAATGCACTCTCTGCAAATAGATATAATCGTAGGGGACATGCAGCCGGTGTTCAGTGGTTTCCTCGACTGCAGAAGTACGTGGACGACTGGTTGTTGGCGACAGAGGAGGTGGTCGACGAGATACATGCACACACTGAGGAGGCCTACCTAGCATACCTCACGTGGTACCAGGCCCGTACCCGCATACGCGTAACGTTCACCCCAGATGATCCACAGCCACACGTCGCCGCTACGACAGACACGTATCCTAGACACCGTGACCAGGACTACTTCCGCGCGGTACGTCACATTATCTTTGCACCCCGAATTCCTTTATAGGTGTCCACAGTTCTAACACATGTTCACATCACATCTGAAATAGGCCGACGCAGCGCGACAGGTTCAGGCTGATGTAAACGCGGCGTTCGGACGATTGGACAGTGGGATTGTGCTGAATGCCGATGAGCAGAGGACGACCTTCGGGAGGATTCGTCAGGCGATGCTCACAGTGATTCATGCGCTCACTTGTCGTGCGGTCGATGCGGTACCTCCCGTAGTTGTACAGCAGCAACAGCCACGGCCAGCAGGAACAGGAGCAGGAGCAGGAGTGCGACTGCAGGGTTCCAGTCAGTCATCTGGCCCCTCGAGAGGTAAATTGGACTAACCATCGGTTCATAACATGTTTCCTTCTATGACATGTACTGTTGTACATCAATATGCTTCCCTGCAGCTTTCGCTACACCGTACCTACATCCCTCTGGAGCTAGCACATCGACGCATGGAGTGTACCACAGACGACCACACGCGCAGCTGGGCATGACAACTGCCCCTCGGGCCACCACAGGAGGTCCTTCAGGTTATATCAAAGTTTATTTTTGCCTTGCAAAATTTTAGTTTGCAATTATCAATATTTTGGTCTACATGGTTCTACTCTACAGCGCCAGGGATGTTTGCTGGCACTGGCTACTCCACGCAGGGCGTGGGCGTGACAACTGCCCCTCGGGCCACCACAGGAGGTCCTTCAGGTTATATCAAACTTTATTTTTGCCTTACCAAATTTTGATTTGCAATTATCAATATTTTGGTGTACATGGTTCCACTCTACAGCGCCGGGGATGTTTGCTGGCGCTGGCTCCTCCACGCAGGCCGCACGCGGCAGCGGTTGGGCACCGGATCCTTTCGAGGGGGACGACTTGGAGGACTCGGGCGAGGAGATCCAGGAGATACTACCAGCCTCGCAGCTCGAAGGAGCTCCGCCACCACAGACACAGGACCCACCAGCTGCCACACCCGTGCAGACGACCCGCGCTGGCCGTGCCGTACCACCAGACCGGCTGACGTACTCCCAGGGGCAGGTGCGAGCGCAGGGTAGGAAGACAAAGAGGGCTAGAGGTTACGGTCAGGGCCCGTAGTACGTTGCATCAGTGATAGTTTGTCTGTTGTATATCATGTTTTATTAATTCTACGTATACTGAAGAAACCCCTTTACTTTATTTACGCTCGTCGATCGTTTACGATCTATGTTTGTGACGAAACTGATCAAAAACATAAATTTTTCAGTTTCAATTTTATGGCGAAAGTACATTCTGAGCGGTGACAACTGAACACACGTTAATTACATACTAACATAATGAAATTATCCATACAAAGAGTACAAACGGCACATCAAACGTTTCTAGTTATCGTTATTACATGCCTTAGGGAATTTTAAACAGATAACCAAGTAGAGATGTAACTACTGTGTGCAGCGTGGGTACTTCCTCTTTCTTCCCGCCACAGATATGGCTGTCCGGACAGGATGACGATGGTCCGGACTATATAATGCAAAACAGCAATTTGTACAGTACGGACCGTCCGAACAGGGTGACGATGGTCTGGACTATATATTGTGAAACGGTAATTTGTACAGTTCGGACCGTCCGTATATAGCGCGGACCGTCCAGACAGCACTCTGGGACCGCCTGCAAAGTAGCCAGTCCGAACCGTTTGTATACAGTGCAGACCTTCCGGACCGACTTTGCAGGCGGCCCCTCGGTGACCCAAAAACCGCCCTCTCAGAGGGCGGCAAGGGGGCCGCCTGCAAAATGGCCGGCCCGTGGGTCGCCATTTGCAGGCGGCCCCCCGGCCACACAAAAACCGCCCTCTGAGAGGGCGGCAAGGGGGCCGCTTGCAAAATGGCCGGCCGGGGAGTCCGCCATTTTGCAGGCGGCCCCCCGGGCCACACAAAAACCGCCCTCTGAGAGGACGGCAAGGGGGCCGCCTGTAAAATGGCCGGCCCCCCCGGCCGGATTTTTACAGGCGGCCCCCTTGCCGCCCTTTTAAAGGGCGGTTTTTCTGTGGCCCGGGGGGCCGCCTGCAAAATGGCTGACGGCCGTGGGCCGCCGGCCAACGGCCGTCAGCCACGTCATCATATCGCCCTCTGAGAGGGCGGTTTCAGACATATCGCCCTCCCAGAGGGCGGCGGGAGTATATTTTTGTAAATTTTTGAAATGAAAATGTAGTTTTGTAAATATTTTATTAAATAAATATAAAAATAAAAAAATTCCTGTTGTGTCCACCCCTAATTGAGGAAAACCGTGATGAGTCATTTGACTCCGTAGCCACACCTCGAAGGAAGGAAATTTTGACCAAAGCTAAAAAAAAAAGTGGTACGTACGAGTGGTGGCTAGTTCAAAAAAGAATGGCAAAAAACATTAAAAAATGAAAGGTTTCTTTTGGAGAAGTTGTGGTTTTGGTGACCTTGCAACAGGGGTGGACTAAAAAGCTCGAGGCTCATGGTTTGAATCAGCTTGTAGTGAACTTAACTCGGATCGGCTCGAATTTATAGTTATAATGAGTCGAGTCAAACTAGGCTTTTAGCTTGTGAGTTTAACGAGCCAGCTCGTAAGCTGTTCATTTAACTCGTTAGCATAAAAAATCACCATAACTTTATATATTTAGTGTTTCTTAACTAGTATTTACCATTTTAATTATATCCAAACTGTTTGTATTTAGTGAGTTCTTTATTAGTTAGTATTTATTATTATTTTAATATATGATAAAATGATAAATTTAAAATTACAAAGGTGATATGAAGACGTTAACGAGCCTAGCAAGCCAGCTCGTGAGCTGAGCTGAGCTGGCTCATTAAGATAACGAATTTAAACGAGTCGAGTCTTAATAAGCTTGAGTAGCTCGTTATCCACCCTAAATGTTTTGACAAAAACCTAGTATATACATTGTATATGCGCACAAAAACCATCTATTTGGCTAAAATGACTTCTTTTCTACCCAAAATAGTTATCCAAGCCCTCCGAATTCCATCCCTCAGCTCTTGCCGGCTAGCCCACACCGACCTTTGCCCATCTAGCTGGCCGACTAGCTAGAACGTGGTTGCAGTGGAGAGCGGCTGCAACTGCAACCCATCACGCCAACGCGCATGCGAACTACTCAACCTGGGATTGGAAAAATTGGACCCTCTGGTATTAACTTGTATTCTTTTGTCATTAAATTGTTTGGGAAATTTTGAAATAGTGGAATTGAGCAATGGAATGGTTTATTCTATCTATGTGAAATGTGAATGTTTGTCATAGAACCTTCAAAAAAGTGTGCCGGTTCCAAAGAAGATTTTATTCAATAATTGATAGATATGGGTCTCTGACAATAATAAGAAAATAAAGAGAAAACCGGTTTCATGGTATGCATATGTCTGAATTAGCTTATAGAGCAATAGAAAATGTATACTTAGAGTTGAAATCTATGTGCAATGCTAGCAAAATGTCCATGCTTTGCTATGGTTAAAAGAAAATATATTATAATGTTATAGACAAATATATTTTTTTATCAAACATGTTAGTATAGCTTGTTTGCTTATTTGAATATATGATATTCAGTTGTTTGAACCAAATTTTGAACTATTCCATATTTGCAAAATATTGAACATGTCAGTATAATTTGTTAGAAAATATCAGGGGACAATTTACAAAATCTACAAAAGCAGTGGTAGGGTGGCAGATTCACTGCCACCTTTGAAGTTGTAAAGATAGAAGAGAAGTGAAACATAAATTTTGGATGAACCCATGATATCTATTTTCTAACAGGATAAAATTTTTTATGAACCTTTAATTTTTCTATGGAAGAGCACTTCGATAACTTCGTACCCCCATCTCCAAAATCTTGCGTCCGCCACTACCCTGCAAAGTTTAGATTTGTTTCAAAAGGTGTTAAAGAGCAACACTTGGATTTTGTTGCCGTTCTTAAGACTTGAAAGCCATAATTTACCCACGCAAAAATTAGAAACCTATGTGGTGGAAATTTTTTTTTATTGCCCGAGAAACCTCCATTCGAGTGATCGGGAGGCATTCTTCTAGGGCTAAATTTGGCTATTTTTGATATCAGAGAAATTTCGAAGGGGGATTTCTATGTGAAGTTCTTTCTTAATAAAGAAGATGGTTTCAACTAGGTTTTGGTGGCGGTGTTGTCTAACCTACTTTAAAAGAACAATTCTTAAAAGAATTAGTTCAGACTTACAGGAATGAGTCCTACCCAATGATAGAGGTGACTTTAATATCATCAGGTCAAATGAAAAAGGAACAATAATTGTTTTGATCCCTGATGGCTTTTTCTTTTTAATGCGGTCCATCACTAGTCTCAATTTGAGAGAAATTGATCTACAGAGACAATTCACATGGAAAAACAACGTAAAAAGTCCAACGTATGAGGAGCTGGATATAGTGTTGACTAACACGGATTGGGAACAAAAGTATCCCTTGCTCACATGTCAAGCCCCACCACGAGCCATTTCAGAACGGATAAAGGATGGCGTGCTCCATGACCATGTATAGCTATGTTAGGTATTTTAAACGTTGTTTAATTTATACCCTAGGGACACGGTCATTTGAAACTATCTCCTATTTTACTCTATATATCCGGATGCTACAGCCCCACTGCCGACGCTGCCCTCCTACTCGCCCTGAATGGATTCAGGTATGTCCTCCCTTTGGAATCTACCCCATAAATTGTTCACTATTTTTGCCAATAGCCTACATCCTCTTTGCAGCAACTGTTTGTTCTTCCATTTCTATTGATGGTTTCCATAGATATATGTTTTTTTAAGGCAGTTTGTGGATATATGTTACTGCCGTTGTCACCATCTCTCCATTAGCTAGAGTATGAGATGTATTCCGGTCGGCATAAAGATCCAAGGGAGGAACTGGTGAACCTTCATTTGTGGTATGTGGAGAAAAAAAATATTATGGTGTCTCCTTTTGTTAAATGTATTAATTATATCGATCTATTTTTTTAGTTTTCCCTTGCACGGTTACGTAGTTTTGTTTTTCTATACAAAGATGATGAAAATGGTGGCCACCTCAAATTTACACAAAACGTCATCTATTAGGAAGACTCACATAATAGAAAGAATCAATATTTAATCTTTTAATGTATAGCTACTTCAAAAAAATTGTTCCTGAATACATTTTATTTTTCTGTAATTTTCAGTTATTTTGTTAGTTTAACCCCTGTGTGCAACCGAAGTAGTCCATACTCATGACTGAAATTCCATACTACTGTACCGTATTAGTATTATGTGTTGATACGAACATTTCTATGCACATCACATATCGGATCCATGCTGGCCAGCTAGCACTCCGGAACATAGCTGATGTTGACAACAGCAAGGCACATCTGGAATATGGACGACGCCATTATTTTCCCCATTACTGTAAATATATTTGCCAACTTTTGTGCACTCGTTAACATATTTTTCTCAAATACAAAACCCACAGTTACATGCAAATCCATGCACGGTTTTACATGCAAAAGTAGATATTTTTTATTATGTAATCTGGATGATCCTATTTTTGGAAGTAACAATCTGCTTAATCATCTGAGAGTTGCATAAACAGCATTCCTTCATGTCATAAAGCTGTACTTCTAGAAACATGATCACAAACCTGGTTGGCCATTAACATTGGGATTAATGAGTTGCATGACGGGTATCTTTCAGATTCAGCATGTTGCCAACTTTTGATCTTCATTTGGCCTATAAATACCCTTGGCAAACAGTAGAGCAATCTGCTCTTCTAGTCTAATCTTCTGCATCCACTCTGGTCATACTGTAGAGGTATCCATCAGGTGATTCCTTGATCTTTTCCCTGCGTTTCTATGATCATACACATATGAATTTGTCGTACAAGTAAGAATCATCTTGAAAAGTATTTTATCTTTACTCTGTTAATTTGCAGCTTGCTCTCATGGCGTCCCAAACCCATGGATGCAACCTGAGGGCATTGCTCGTTGAGGATATCAAAGTGAACTGCATGATCCTGTTGGCGATGCTGCGCAAATTTCATGTTGAAACTACTGTGGTTCACAATGGAAAAGAAGCTGTTGAACTTTTCCTTGAAGGAGAAACATTTGACATTGTTTTGTCTGACAATCTCATGCCCATGATGACAGGTCCTGAGGTATATATAAACATACTTTAATTGCCATTCTTCAGTTGACATATAAATTAAAAAAAGTATTTCTGATACTAGTTAATACCTGTAATTACTTCACAAATTTAATTCCTGTCTCACTGCCTGTCAGGCAATATCCAAGATCCGTGCCATGGGAGTTACTGATGTGATGATTGTTGGAGTCTCAGTTGACTCCAACAGCATGGAAGCGTTCATGGCTGCTGGAGCTGATATGTGTCTTCCCAAGCCCATGACGATTGAAATTCTGGAGAATCTCCTTCAGGAGATCATGAGCAAGAAAACCAGGAGCAGCTTTACTGCTTGAGATGGATGGTTTAATAATTTGAGATCTACTTCTGCATAATATCGATGCGTGATTTATGGTGTCTGTTGTACTTCTTTCAGAAAAAGCGATTATCTGTCATCATTATTTAGAGTCAAATATCTTACGAATTTAGGTTTAGATTTGATTTTGCCATTTTCAGTGCTAAGTTTTATTCCGCGGTTTCTAAAGGTGCCACGTCATCTAAAGAGATGTGGACTGATGAATAAAAGAAGGACTTCCAGTGCACAGTTTCATTTCATAGACTATCAATAGCATTTACTGCTTGCATGGTGTTATGATATAGCGCTTCATGAGATTATGTAGTCACTTTGTAATTGAACTAGAATACTAGAACTAGAACTATGAGATGCATGAATAATCTACCATATGTGACCATCTAATAAAATTAAAATATCACGTTGGCAAATAACACATGGTCAATGAAAATTTGATTAATTTACTCGAATAATCATATGATATAAAATGGATCGCATATGTATAATAGATTACATATAGCGTATCTCAAACTAGAGATTTTTTTTCAACGGGGCCTCGACCTTTGCCAAATATACTCAACCATTCTTAAGTTATAAATGAGCATTAGTATCTCGAACATTAGCATTCTTCTCTAGCACTCTTTCAAATGTAACGTAATCTTTAGGGGAGGCTTCTGGTGTTTGAACAATCGTTGTACTTGGTGCCTCATTTAAATCAAGATTATCTTCAATGTCCTCTGCTATTTCATTTTCAACTATTATATTATGAAGGATGATGCAAGCTAGCACAACTTTCTTAAGTTGTCCTCTATCATATAGGCGAGCTGGTCGTTTCAAAATGTACCACCGACGTCGCAAGACACCAAATGCTCGTTCAATATCCTTTCTCTTCGATTCTTGTTGCTTTGCAAATAACTTGTCCTTATTGGTGATAGGCAAAGATATTGACTTCACAAATATAGCCCAATTCAGGTATATTCCATCAGCAAGATAGTAACCTGTGTTGTACTGGTTCCCATTCACCATGTATTGCACCCGAGGAGATTGCTCCTTTAGTTCTTGGATAAATAGAGTCGACTGGTTGATATCATTATTGAAACCAGCAACTCCGAAGAATACATGCCAAATCTAAAAATCATGAGAGGTGACGGCTTCAAGAATTATGGTTGGGACTGAATTGCCCCTTCCATGCATTGGTACATCCTTTTCACTACCAATGCATACAGCCAATGCTCCCGAATATGTTAGGGAAACCTTGACTCTCACCAATTTTGAGCAAACACTCAGCATCCTCTACAGTGGAGTGCCTCAAGTAGTGTCCACCAAAAACTGCAATAACATATTCGACAAACATCTTCATTGCCTCTAATGCAGTACTGTCACCAATCTTTAGGTATTCCTCTAGATGATCTATGGCATTGCTATTGGCCAATTGACGAATAGCCGTTGTACATTTCTACAATGGTGATAGACCTTGGCGATTAACTGCATCCACCCTTGTAGTGAAATAATCGGATCACTTGCCTAACTCAGCGACGATGCATAAAAACACTAGCCTGACATATGGAATCTCCGTCGAAAAATATTGGCTGGATATAGAGGATTCTCCGAGAAATAGTCATCTAGGAGATGTTGATGGTACTACTCTCTTGGCCTTTTGATACACTTCCTCGAACCACTTCAAGGATCGAAAGCCACTTCTTGGAGAGCTTCGATGCTAGATTTCAGAATGACCGTGGCCTCATGGTAATCATCTAGAATGTCGTCATCGGCAAGGAAGTAATCTAAAATGGTGTTGCTGGTTGGATCAGGAGGATCTGTAGAGAAAGGATTACCACGCTGCATCTTGTGAAGGCCGGTCTAGAGCAACTGAGCGAGACCAAAAAAAAAAAAAAAAAAATGGCTTCGTGGAGCATATATATGGGTGACTCATGTACAGCATTCATACAGTATTGAAGCATTCACACTCATGCAAATTGCATTCACACAGTACAACAGCATTCACACTCATGTAAATTGCATTCACACAGTATAGCAGCATTCACACTCATGTAAAATGCATTCACACAATATAGAAGCATTCACACACGTAAATTAACATCATTTTCGTCACCAGTAGAAACTAGATTGCATCCACCTGGAAGTAAGACATATTCTGACAAGTAGCATCAAGTAAACCAGCACCCAGCAGAAAGTACTCAAACCAAACTAAGAATTAAAACATGTTCTGACAAGTAGCATCAAGTAAACTAGCACTCAACAGTAAGTACTCAAACCAAACTAGGAATTAACACATGTTTTGACAAGTGAACCATGAAGAGTAGTGCTACTACTACATGAGACCCATCAGTAATTGTGCTTCCTTGTGCTCCATACTAGGATCTCACCTTACTCTTCCTCATCTCCCCCAAGCAGCTTGTGCTCCATCTTTGCCAATATCTTCTCTCGGTTAGCCTTCATGTCTTTGGTCATCTGACTCGTGTCTTGAGGTAGGAGTGAATTATAAACTTCGAGTACCCATGCTTCCTTGTGCTCCTTTGCAGTCTTGAGTTGAAGCCTTGTGATTTCAAGTTGTGCCTTTGTCACCTTCTCACGCTCCTGCTTACACTCTTGCTGCACTGCAACTTTCTTGTTGACATTCTCTCCTAGAAGGACAATACCATCCATAACCTCTTCTGCCTTGCTCTTCCCATTATGTTGGGCCTTGGCTGCATCTCTTCCAATGAGACACTCTCCACCACTGTCATCTGCAATATCAATGGGCATGCTCTTGTTCTTTTCTTTCTCCGCCAATTGTGCAACATACACACACCATTTTGGTTGGTTTTTGAGAGTCCTCCACCAATGCACCAGCGTGAATGGCTTTCCATGTCGAGCTTCATACATTTTCAGTGTCTTGTCCATTAGTTGATCATCGGACATCCCACTTTTATTCACCTTAGTCACCTTAGCCCAGCATCCATAGAACTCATTGATAACTGTCTTTAGGCGTGACCAATGTATCTTAAGTTGATTAGTGTCTCTTCTACGATCTGGTGAAGCGTTCGTGTTAAACTCTTCAGTAATATCTTTCCAAAATGTATCACCCTTCTTGTGATTCCCATTAATCGAGTCATTAGAATTGTTTAGCCAAGCACTCGCCTACAAGATGCAAAATAATCAGTTTAGTGAAAGGGAACACAATTCTAGTCATATTTGACAAAAAGGTTTTATACATTGTTATTACCAATCGCACTTCCTCATCATGTGACCAATGCCTTCTCTTTGATGTCCTAGTTGCCTCGACATCATTGTCGCCATCAATGTCAATAGTGACCTTTCCTTGATTTTGTGATGAGGCTTGTTTGTCTGACTGTCCTTCTGCTGGTGGAGTCCCTTTTGCAGATGGTGGTGGCAGGGGAGAGATTGGTGCAAAATTTTAAGTAAGTCCAACAAATTGGAAATTTTCTCCTGTTGGAGCTAATTGTGGTTGCTGTAAAAAATTAACGAAACCATTCGGTGGATAGCCCCTAAAATGTACAGAGAGAATGTGGTCAGACCAGCTGCAACGAAAATGTTAACATTTGTGGGTTCAATGCAACTAAACAAGTGTGTCTATTTCTGAAAATATAAACTATGTAACAATATCTATGGCACCACTGGGTTCGAAACAGAACATATTTGCTTGCAGCAAAACAGGCAGCAATTAGATGGCATATAACAGGTATGCACTAGAACAAACCAATAAAAAAAAAGAAACCTCTATAAGACATGAACTGTTCTTTTACTCTGGCTGTCTGCTGTCAGTTTTGTGCCAGTTAATGGGCATGATTTAGCGAAAAAGAGCCTAAAGGCAATGCCTTAATTAAATATTGACCAAGTTTCTGGAGAAGCAATACTTTGCAATGTACTAAAAAATAAGTGAAACCAGATATTGGTAGCTTGCCCTGCTCCATTGTGTAGTTTGCAGCGTGATGCTCTGCTCAGGCAGCCGCATACCCAACTAAAGCCTGAAGCCGTGAAGGCTGAAAGCCTGAACTGAAGTTGCACCTGCCTGGCTGCCTGCTGCTGCCGCAGTGCTGCTGCCGTGCACCCGCGCCTGCTTGCTGCCGCCCCCGCTTGCTACCATGCCGGCTGCTGCCTCGCCTGCCTGCCTTGCACCCGGTCGCTGCCGGCTCGCCGCACGACACGACGTCCCCGCCCGGCGCCTGCTGCCATCCCGGCACCGCAATAGAATTGGTACTCCGATGGATTTAGGTATTGATTTCCTACTTATGCACAAACCATATTGATGCACAAAACAAACAAGAGAGGAAAATCACCATGGATTTGGAGATTGGTTTCCTTGGGGGGAATTACTTATGCCACTGCTACCTCCGGATCCAGTCCACCATCCTGTAGCAGGCGTTGGCAGAGGTGCTGGCACTGCAACATGCGGTGGAGGATGCGCTGATGGTGGTGGCGCCGCCTGTGCAGCAACCCTCGGTGAAGAATCCATCCGCTGCAAGGTACCCGCTTTCTTCGTTCGGCCCACCATCACTTCGGGTTGCGCCGCCGGCCGGGAGAGATTCATAGAAATCGGGCCGCACCGCCGCATCGGGGATGAATGGGGAGGGTGGGATGGAAGGGGAGGGAGAGGATGGAAAAAGAAGGGATGGAGATGGAGGAAGAATGGCGGGAGCGGGATGGAAGAGCGCGCGCTGCTGGAAATCGGAGGCAGGAGACTTGCGGGAATTCGGCTGCCGCACCGGATCTAGAAAACCGAGTGCGGACGAAACGAGGTCCCCAAATGCAGTTTCATCCAATTTCCAATACCTAGGTAACAGTCTGGACCTCGTTTCATCGGGATGAAACCGGTGTTCTCTCTCCTTTTAATTTTGTTATCATATCGTCAACTTAGCTGATGTGTTACTATGAAGCTTGTATGGGGACTGGCCTTAATGCCTCATTTGGTGTGAGTTATATTCCTTTTAAAACAAGTTCAATTATGTAAATTTTATTATTGATGCTTGGTTTACGGTGTCAAAGCTGTTAGGCGGCGTAAAAAATCATGAAGTGAGAGTTCTGGCACAATGACCTATTTTTTGCATATGTTTATTGCCGACGGGTCGAGCTATTTTTGACAGCCCATATATTCCATTCCTATATGGTTGTAATTGATTCTATTAATGTGAAAACATATGGGCTATTTTTAAATGTTAGTATAGGAAAATATTTAAAAATAAATAGATACAGTAGTACTAAAATCATTTTGCAAGTGGGTATAAATTGCATTTGCAGAGGCAGTTAACAAGCCTATTTTCACATGTGGGTAATTGGCGAGGAGGTTGTTTTAAGCTGACCGTGCGTGTAAATGAATTTCTAACTTTTGAATTTTCTAGGTGCAAAAAAAGCACGAAAAAATATTTTGAATTTTAGGATCCATCAGTACACAGACACACCTCCAACAATTTTTTGCACGTGCGGGATATAAGATTTGAAGTCATGATGCCTGCTCTTTACGGTCTCACCTATTATATGCTGTCGTTTGTATTCACGATTTTTTTTTACTTCACCTCTCTAAAACTTATTATGCTTTTTTGATATTTTAAATGATTCCAAACCAAAAAAAAAATCAAGAACAAAGTTATAGATCTCGTCGCACTCTACAACTTTGATATAGATCACGTCTCCATCGGAGCTTGTTTAAAACATTCAAAAATTGGTTTTTTTAAAATACATCGACAATCTTGTAATGAATATTGGGGCAACTAAACGATCTCAAATCAAAAACTTGTCAAGTACAAATTTGTAGATCTCAACTTCATATGAAAATATTACGTTATATGTATGTATATATATATATGTATATATGTATATATATATATATATATATGTATATATATATGTATGTATGTATGTATGTATGTATGTAACATACCTAAATTTTAAGTTCAGAAATTCGAGTATGGAAAACTACTAATAGTGCAACTCTTAGGTTATGCCTTGTGATCCTAGTGCGTAGAACCCAACAAAAGTCCAATTAGCTAGAGTTAGCTTACATGAAATGAAATGAGAATAAAATAAAACCTTCCACTTTCAAAACAGAACCTCTGAGCTTCTATACTAGACACACTAAACCTAAACGTATCAATAAGGCACTACAATGCATTTCATAATATTAAAGAATATAAATTTACTACTCAGATGCCATGGTCAACTTAGCCAACATTCTAATTCAAATAAAAACCTGAGAATGTTCTACTTTTGTTAGAACGAAAACCACCCGAGGTCCAAGGATGGAAATTGCATAAGGTAACAAATCATGACTCAATAACCCTACTATAACCTGCTCTAGGACTTATTTTATTGAGTTGACATAAAACCTTAATTCACTCTAACTCGGCACAACCCTCTAATTTTGCATTAAGACTTAAAATCAATGAAATAAGTTGGAAAGTAAAGTGTTAAATAAAAGAACAAATCATTTAAATAATAGGGTATTGCTTTGATTGTGTCCTTGGGATTTTCCTTTATAAGACATATGCTTTCACTTAATAGAAATTTGCTTAAAGACATTTAATAATTTACCTATGGAAATAGGAGTGCAACATACCCAAATTTTATAACTAAAAATCATGTGATAAAATGTGCAAGGAATAAGTCATCTCCCCTGATTGTGCATATTTTATTTTTAGTGTTTTTGGATCTTTGTTGCACTCATAATAGGTTCATAAGCATTTAAGTGAACAATAGAAAATTCTAGAAATAATTGGTTCAACAGATAATTCTGTATAAAAGTTACCACACATCACCCGAAGACTACCTGAATTTTTCCAAGATTTTACAACTTAGTTTGGTACCCCAAATAAATTCCACAAGTCTGCTTAAATCTAGAATTCAAATCATTAATCCAGCTAACTGTGCAATTTCACCAAATACAATCCATAGCTTGTCATCCAGTGAGACTCCACCAGTTTTTTGCCCTATGTTCCCTCTACCATCAGTAATTTGCCCCAGGGCTAACTCCTAAGAATGTCACATAAAATATTAGGCACAAAACCACTGCACTGAGTTGGACAGCAGCTAATCACTATCTGAACCTATCTTTGCGTTTTCACCAGAATTAAACCACAGCTAACCAAGCTTTTCCATTTGACCAGTGCACAAAACAAGTACCCCTCTGCCTCCAGGAATTTTAGCTCAATTTAATTCCCTCTCCAACAATTTGAATTTTATGAGAAAGCCGCATGATTGCACTAGTTCAAGACTTAGCTCCTAAGCTTGTCTCCCTAGCTCTCTTTCTGCCAGGTGGGCCCTAGTATCCGTTGATCCCACCTGTCACCCACACACACGCTGCCAACGCCCAGAACCAGCAGAGGACGCGCGCCATGACCACCCCACGCGTCTCCTCTTCTCTGCCACACGCACCAGAACACGCCACGCCGTCGACCACCCGCGGAGACCTCGATGTCTTGACCATCCCGTGCACCCATAGCATCTCCATCCATCCCTCATCCCGTTCCACATCAGAGCCGATGCCATCTCCCATTGAGTCGCCGTGAACAGATCATCTTTCCCGACGACGGCAAGTGTTTGTTCATCGCCGACGAGCCTCTGGTGAGCTTCGCCGCAGCCCATGCCCCGGAACGTGATTCTCTCTCTCTAGCTGACCCTTTTGGCCATCTCCCCCCCTAGTTTGCACCGGCCGTTGACCCCAGAAGCCTTCCACCCCAAGGGATTGAGCTGAGTTGCCATGGATCCCGAGATCGATGCAGTCTTCCTCCTCTTCGGTGTAGCGCCGCCGTCGTTGATTTCCTTGTCTCTAGTGAGCCCTGCGTCGATTCCCTGCTCCACCGACTTCCCTAGGGTCCTACTAACTCTGTCGACACCTTTTGCCAAGCTGCCCATGGACGGAAGCTAGCCGACGCGTCATCCTGCTGTTTCCGCCGCCGCTGAGCCAATCCGCACGTTGTCCTGCTATCCAGCCCTCGCCGGCCTCCGTAGGACCTTTGGTGAGCACCCTGGCACCTAGTAGACGCCCATGCATGCACTAGTTTGCATTGAACCAAGCCGTAGCTCGATCGGCCTAGCCACCCCGAGCTATCCCGCCGCTGCCATTGCTGATTCCAGCCACTGCAACCTGTGCCACTGCCACCTACATCTTCGCCGCGAGCTCCTCTATGTTTTGTATTTGGGCCGCGTCGTCTATCTCTCCGCCGTTCACCATCGGCAAGTTTGCTGGCCGCCTCTGCCTCTGCTCCGCCCAGCCGTGTGCCGTTCCACTGACACGCGGGCCCGTGTAGTTAGAAGCGTGAGGACGAGGTTAAAACGAGTTTAAAACTTCCGGGGTTTAAATTAAAACTTTTTAGACTTACGTGTGGACCGGAGGAGCTAATCGTAATAACCTAAAAATTTGAGGACTCTTAATAAAAATTGCGTCGCACGTGGCCGGGAGTGCGGACTGATTCCTGGAAAGCGGAGGAGCCTTTTCGCAAGATTTAAGTCACTTACACGTGGGCCCGGTGAAATTAAAATCCCGAAAAATACATAAAAATGCTTAAAAGCTTTTCTGTTCAACTGAAAAATGGAATTAACTTGTATAATTCATAACTAATTCATTTAAACTTCAAATAGGGTGAAATTTTTTTTTGGAATTGAAAAATTGTGTAATTCATTTCTGTAAACAAAAATTTGGCACAAACAGTAGACAAAACACCCCTAAAATTTGGTATAATGTATAAATACTTTAACATAGGTGTATAAGAACTTCTAAAATTCATGGAAAATTCATATTGGCTCCAAATAAAATGAAACCAATTTTCTTAGAATCATAATTTTGTCCTCTTTAACACAGTACAGAAGAATTTAACAGAACTCCTCCACATAGTACATGCTAAAATCACATAGAGTATAAATTCTGTATTTCGCGTATATAACTTCTAAAATTCATAACTCTCAAACTAGAAGTGATAAAATAGAAATTCTTTCACCAATGTTCATCTAAAATCAGTACCTATCCACTGAAATAAACTTGTGCATATTAGAGCATGTTGTATTTTTCGCATTTCTTGTTATTTATTCGATTACGCATTAAATTTGTATAGAGGACGAATTCGTTAACGGTGAAGGAGTTGAGCTTGCTGTTGATCAGGTTGAGGTCTCAGAGCAAGGCAAGTTGCCCCATCTCCCTTTGACCATATTGAATCCCAAGTTTTTGGGCAAATGATTTTGTTTGTAACTTGCATGCGTTATTTGTGTAATACGTTATTTGAAATGTGGGTAATTGGTAGTTATGACCTACTTGCTGCATAATCCTCCTTTGGTCGTACTTTCCTACTGTTTTTACACTTAGGAATGGTTAGAGTACTATCCTAATGCTCATTTGGGGTATATACTTGCTTAATATGCTACCATATGCTTAGCCATGCTTTTAGAAATGTTAAATAACATTATGATCACTTTATTCATGTTAAAATGGATATTTTAAAACTTCTGGACAGAGATGTATTCTTTGATTATTTGCGAACCAAAATGGGACAAAACATCTTTTTAGACTTGGGCGACAAGTGGTGTGCATATGGTAGTAGTTGCACGCCGATAGAGGGAGTATTCGCCTGAGTCAATTAACAACTGAACTGTATGTCATTAACTATGGTTTACAGTGTAACCACATGTGCTAGTAATGGCCTTAGCCAATTAAGTTGTCTTCTTATCTATCCTTGCATTTGGGAGGCCGTTGTAGTAACGGTAGTGCCGGCGACTAAACTGCGGTACTATCTATTGCTTTTGCCATGTTTGAATGAAGCGGGAAGGGGACGATTGAACTGTTCCACCTCACATGTGAATGATGATTACGAGGGGACGACCAGACCGTTTCGCCTCATGTATATGTATGATTTGGGAGAGAACAACTAAACTGTTCTGCGTGAGGGGACGACTGGACCATTCCACCTCACATACAACGATGAGTGCCACGTGGAGAAATAACTGTACTGTCCGCCTATGGCATTAGGCTGGTAAAGGCCCCCCAACCTAACGACATTAAGAACCCGAACTTAGTGTGGGCTCCCACTCATCGTGCTCATGCAAGGATTAGGTAGCAAACAATGTAAAGGCTTCGTTGTGACCTCTACACCGTATTCAATGTGCAGAGTGTGGTGGTACCGACGGATACCAGACAAACTAGAGTGCTCATGTCATGTGGGTAAAGTTGTATAAACTATACAGAGTCAAAACTAATCGATTAGCCGTACTCACGGTCACGAGCGACATAGTGAATTGCCATAAGTATAGTTTTATCCTTTCTAAATGTGCCTTGTGAAAATAGTATGTGGAATGGTTTACTTATGATATACATAAACTTATAATGATGGATCTATTGACTTGTTGCCATAGAGGGCAGCAAAGGAAATATTACGATATATTGATTACAATTACTATGATTTACATTATGTACACGTTTTAAATGTTTTATAAATTATCGTTGCAAAATCTTGTGAACTAAAACTTTTTATACTAAAAATGAGACTACAAATAGCCCTCCCTGTCCTAGAGCTTACATGTTTGGTAGGTTTGGCTTTGCCAGTATATTAAGTGTTTAATGTACTGAGTCTTGCTTCGTTTTGTATATGTTGATTATGTTGATGCAGGTGCTGTAGTGCTTAGTGATGAGTGCTATGCGGGAATTGTCGATCTTTAGGATGGTTCTAACTAGGGGCTTACCCCTAGTCGGTTTGCGTGTGTGGTTGGGTAGACATGCAACCCGCTGAACCCTATCTATTTGGCTGGTCGGCCTATGTAATAGCTAGTTGTACTTTATGCCTATCTATATGTACTCCCTTTTATTTGGATGTCAAATGCTTTGATGAAAGTGTAAGGCTAGTCACATTTCCTGGGGGCTAGCTAAGCATGAGTATGGGTTAGAAACATTTAAGATATTTGCGGGAATGTGCTCTTGGATCAAGTCCTCTGTGGTATGTAATTTCTGGTCGCCACCATCGAGTAGTTTGACGAGCATACTTCGTTAGCGGACTGGTGAGCCATCCCGACAACTATCTCCTTTGTTGCTTAGCCCGCATTGTGATTATTATATTGAAAGGTGTTAACCGCGGTCATGGACATAATGAGATTTGAGTGGCTATTTATGCATGTATGGATCACACTCATTTCAACAGTTTATGGTGGTTGTGTTGGGCACTGGACAGTATAATAGTTATTGTGCCCTACAATACACACACACACACACGATCTCTATTTCTAGAGGCGGTCGGCTTAAGCGATCACCTCTAAAAATGTCTCTAGAAATACTCATCCATTGTTTAAGCTGACCACCTTTAAAAATAGATATCTAGAGGCAGTCAACTTAAGCAACCACCTCTAATTTCACATGTGGTTGCTCTAGTTGACTGGGTGTCTTTGAAAATTGTTTTGCAGTAGTGATATATCCTTAAGAAAAGAATGAATCATATAACCAAAATTTGGAGATTATTCTTTAAAAAAATTGGTGAATACGTGCATTTTAATCTTTGTCTCTGTGACTAATGATTGCAAGTTTTCCCCAATGGAAAAGTAAAATGCACGTGTTCATCAAACTGCCACACTTGTTATTTGGACTACGTACAAGAATTCCTTTGGAATCATGCATGTTAGAATCACTTGAACTCCTTTGGCCGTAAGGAATAAAAGATTTGATCCTAGAAATTGATTCACATATATGTAATTATAGTTTGGATATGTTTCAATCATATCAGCACCTAGCAACATCGAATAACTAGAGATAACAGTACATATGTATGATCACGGAAGTAACAATTGTTAGACATAGACATAACAATATTCAATCACAGTAGACGAGGGTGCATATTTATTATTAGGTTAGTAACTGTTGTTTTACTTAGATAGTTAGATGTAATTATATTCAATCACTACAATCAAGGGTACACAATCAAGGAAGTAATTACGGTAACACATAGATGCAACTATACTTAATCGTAGATGTAACGATGATACATGGCCCTAGGAGTAATGTGGGTACCAGCAAAATTAGGCACCATCATAGGCTTGACGCCTGTGGAGAGAGAGCAATGCTACTTTTGGAAGGGAAAAAGTGACAAGGGGAAGTACGGTGATATTTTTGGTAAAGGGTAGGGTTGCTTATGAGTACAATCAGGTGCACGCTCATAGTGTAGTCGTGTCACTGAACTTAATGCTACACATATGAAGAGTTTAGAATTTCCAAACTCAAGCATAAAAGGAGCATAAGCAAACACAATGAATCAAGGGCATGCTAGCTAGTTCCTATGTTTGGCTCAAACTCAAGCAAATTCTCTAAATTTAGCTCATTACACATCAAAATATGTATGGGCCATCTGAGGCAGCACAAATTAGGCCTGCTAAACTATTTATCTATAGGTAAATTCCAAATACTTAGGCCTAAAACACTATATAATGAGCATCACTACCGGTTTGGCAATCGGCAATGATATGCCCCTGTAACACCGCAGAAACTACAACAAGTCCGAGATGCACTAAAACCGTACAATCACACCAACCAAAAGAATTTTGGTAGCAACTTCTTCAAAACAAAGCATCACGGAAGCAAAAATAGAATGATAGAAGATTAGAAGACAACACGCTATCATATATAAATAATCTAAACAAGGGTAGAATAGCCAATGTCAGCACCTCTAATGTTTATTAGCCCATCAAGTCAACAAACTCATCTATTAGTTTATAATCACAATACAACATTTATATATTAAGTGATATCATGACGTGTAGAAGTGCTGCTAATCCCATCCGCTCATGCAACATGGCACAATAAGTACCTGAAAAGATTGTAAGGGGTGAGAATAAATCTCAGCAAGTAAATTGTTTTAATAAGCTATTTAAACTACAAGTTTATTAAACATCAAATTTAACCATGACAATAACAACATCATATAAACGGCAAGTTAACATTTGAAACATATATCTTTGTATGTAATAGTAACCCCATTTCAATTTCATATATAATATTAGACCACATTTTTTTATTTTCTTTATCCAAACCAGAAATATACTCATGAATATCAACAAACCATGTGTATCTTCCTATATAATATAAACCACATGACTTTCACATATGAAAGTAAGCCACCATACCATATCCACAAGAGAGAATATTTGTTCCTGAATAACTTCAATGATATGATATGCTGCAACATGCTAATGCAATGCACATGGATATCCACTGCCTTTACACCCAACAAGGTGTAAAGTTGCATCGTGTTAAGACAACATACGATACTTTAGCGGTATGATCACAGCCATAGCTTCGCGAAATAGCTTCGAACGTGATGTAAAATGAATGCATATGAATAACTGCAAATACCACAATATTTCACTTTTTCATCATCCACATATACCACATAACCCAAATCTTCATGATAAAAAAAAGCAAGACAACAACATATATATGAGTAAACAAGATGCACTTCACAAGATATTTCATTTAATCCTATCATTTTAAGTGAATTTGATTATGAACATATATGAAGATGGAGTTAGAATAAACAACATGTTAAAGTGAGTAGCAACCACTCTACTTTTACTTGCTTTCAACAAAAACAATAGAACGTTAATCACGATCCGAAGCACCACCACCTATTTACAAGAAAAACCTCAAAACACACACTCAAACATACACATAACACAACAGGTAACACACTCCTATGGCTCCAACCCAACAACACACAAAAACAGAGAATGTTGCTCTCATCTAACTGTAACACTACCACTTTATATTTTTTTTATATCTTTACTTCTACAAAGAAAATGACTGCAAAATAAATACATTTTAGATGTCTGCAAAATAATACCTACAACTTTTATGTAGAAACAATATTTTTATTCTGATGGCCTAATTTGCACATGAAAACATGCTTCAGAATCTGTCTAGACAGTTCAAACAGCTGTATCAGGAGTTCTACTCATCCCATTAATGTGTACTTTACCAATCTGGAAACCATAATAAAACATCTACAACTTTTTCTATAGGCAGCTGAACTGATTCTGCTGTTTAACCCCTCAAAAAATAGTTCAATGTATTACCATCTAGATTTCATCAAAAAGTAACAGCCACACTTAAAAATTCGTAACTCCTAAACCACATGTCCTAAAATTGTGAAGTCTCACGAGTGCAAAGTATCTGAAGTTCTCTACAACTTTGGTATTCCTGGATCTGGCATATTTAGCCTCTAAGGTGCCTTACTTTCGTGATGAACAGAAACTACATAAATCTTAACTACATTCAGTCAATCAACTACAAAAATCGTTTTCCCGTCTACCAAACCTATCAAACTACATTCAGTCAATGAACTATAGTCCCTCATTCAGTTTTCTTTCCATCTTACTCCTAACCACCCTCACACCTCCACCTATATATCATGTAATGAAGGACATTAAAATCTGCTTTTCTTCATCCTTAATCTCTTCAAAAAAAGTCTAGGAATGCTTATATTTTGTGGATGGAGGATAAATCATGTGGGATATTATTGTAAAGATTTAGTTGCAACGAATACAACAGTGTAATCGTATTGTAGATTGGATAAGTAATTTAGAAGAAAATATCCAAAAATCATTTTAAGTTCAATGCTCGGGCTGCTAGCTGCTTGCATCGCTGCTAGCTGTCAGCTCACGTGGGTCCCTCAATGCATGCAACTTGCATGCTACCTAGGCATGCCGCTCAAAAGAAGCTTCTCCTCGCTCGGGACCTCGGGAGGAGTGCGCCCGATTTTTCCGTCGGGCTTGGACTCTCGAGGGGAGGCATCTATATATCCTATATAATTGTTATCAAAAGAAGCACATGTAAGAAGCCATGTCATCAGCAATCCTAAGCCATTTAATCATGTTACAATAAAAATATCAATCATTAGATCAAGGTGTTACTTATACGCATTCATTAGCCGTCTCTTCCCTTACTCTCTACCTTTAATTAGATACACATCATCAATAATCCTAAATCATTTGATCATGTTAGTACAAAATTATCAACCGTTGGATCAATGAGTTACTTGTCTGTATTCATTAGTCGTCTCTTCCTTTCTCTCCATCTTTAATATATGATAACTATATAGTTGTGTCCAGTAACATATTCTCACGAGAAATAAGAACTAAATGGGAGATGAGCACATAATCTAATTATAGCATCAAGGTTAAAATAAGTATGTAATGTTTAGATTTCATTATAGTATATATTCATTTCTATGAAATTTTCTATAACATGGTGCTTTCAAAAAATAAACAATGAAGCAACATTATCAATTTTATACATCCATTTTCACCTGCTAATTGTAAACTCCAATTATTATAATAACTAGCTGGGTGCCCATGTGTTGAAATGGGAGAAATATGCATCAATTTGAAATCACAACTGGTGAAATGATATGATGTTATTGTTGTGGTTCAAAAATAATTGTATTATTTAGATCATGAAACTGAATAGTCAAAACGATCCATAGAAGTTACATATAATTATTGATCAGAGAGCAAACCCTGTACTATATATTGATACACCTTATATTTTTCACGTATTACTTCAGAGAGGTTGTCTATAGCTTCGTTTGCTTCCAGTTCTTTTTGCGAGGCTTTCAATGGTTTTGGTAGTATCAATTATTTCGACATCACTTAGACTTTCATTTTCTTCATTTTTTGGTTTGGGTTCCAAATATTCTTTCCTTATATTTATTTTTGAGTTCCACAATATTGGAGCTAGCTTAAACCTGAAATTTGTCTATCTAGTTCTCTTAGCTGTTGTGCTAAACATATAGTATCATACGACTAATATTATTAATAAAAGAAGAATTAACAATTAAACAATAATAAAAATGTAATGATTACTCACTATAATATTAAGGTCACTGCAGTCCATTATTTCCATTGAATTGAGTACATGTATCTAACTTTTTTGGCATTAACAACTGCTAGGTACCAGTGACAATGTTTTATATTAATACTCCATCCGTCCCACGCAACAAGACGTATAAAAATTTACGTGAATTCCCACGGAATAATGCGTTTGACTGCCTCCTCTCGTCTTTTCCTGGATTTGCGAATGCGAATGCAGCTACGTTGCTTCATTATGCATGCGGATGTAAGCCATGCAACAGTTTGCATGTGCGTGGAAGACCAAGCAAATTCTGCCTGGAACACTACATGCATTCTATGGCTAGAGTAACTAAGCATGAGATTAATTAGTGGTAGATCAGGAATTATAGGAAAATGACCAACTCGTCTTAATTGGTATTGCAGAAAACAATTATACGCCTTGTTGAGTGGAACGAAGGGAGTAGAAATAAAGACCTGCATCAAACATTTGTTTACCATGCCGTGGTGTAAATAAGTATTATCCACAAATATATTATTATCATAGATGGATGGGAGATTTAACTTTATCATATACCACTGTTAAAAAGGCTATATTCAAATCTGCACTCGGTCGCTGCCGCCGCTGCTGCCCTTGCATGTGCCTCGGTCGTCAAATTGTAACCCACGATCAAGTTCATCATTATCAGGATCAGCAAGATCAGCAAAGATAATTTTTCTAGTCTGTGAGGTGCTGAAGCCATTTGACGAGAATCCCTGTAATTTGGTTGAACAAAGTAAATTCACATGATGTATATTTGCTAATCAATTAGTAGAAACTTTAAATATATAACAGAATAGAGCAAACAACATCGTAATTTTTTAAATGCTTTAATACTAACATGATTATTGCAATAAGAGAAGTTAAATATAGCTGGCTATGAGGTCTCCAAACAACAGAAGAAATAAGAAAGGTTTAATTTACCTTGCTCCATGCTTCAATGACACAAGTGATATCACATAAGAACGTGAACTTTTCAGGTTCATAGTGGTGGTGCCAACTTTTCAGTTTGAAAGGCCCTGTAAAGAAAAACAAGCTCAGACTAACAATAATCAAGATAAACTATCAATAACGCTGGAGCAATGGTAGACTTAAATTCAAATTTTAATCTCTAGAGAAGGTAGTGGCTCAGTTATTAGAAGTACAACATGAAATAAACAATGAGAGAGCATAATGCAAGTACTAATGTATTTGATCTAAACAAAAGTGCAGCTTGTTATCAAGACAGGGTCTTTGTGAGTGCAAATAGATTTAACACTCTAATTGCCTCCCAAGATTTAATATTTATGAATTAGAGATACAAATAGATACCTGTTTTCGAATCCGATTCCGAGAAAAGAGATGGGATAGGATTCGTGATAAGTAATATGTTATCTGGCACAATCCGTACCCATTCCAAATTAAAAGAAAAATATGGGTTAGGATAAAAAGTATCGTGATCCGACCGTACCCGACCCGATTACAACCCTACTCTCATCTCTCCCTCTCTCTTCTTTCTCTGTCTCTATGGCGGCTGTGGCCGCCGAGCAGGCTCTGGTGGTGACAGTTAAGGTCGTCGCCGGCTGACGTGTGGTTTCATTCCAGGTCAGCAACCTTCAACTCTTAACCTCTCCTCTCCTCCTCTTTCTGTTGCTATGTAGCCCTCTGATTTAAGTGAGTGAGACTGAGGGTACTCTATTTTTTTAACAGAATACTCCATTTTTTGGGCGATGTGTTAATTCTATCACGGAAGAATGAAATGAAAACTTTTAGTTGTTGCCATTTTTTGTTGACGACATCAAATGTTCAAACAGGTACCCCATTTTAACAGGAGATTGCCTATAGCATTTGCTCTACTTACAAGGTCTGATTGTTTGTATAATACAGATAACCTCTTTTTATGCAGGCAGATGCAATGGTCCATCAAGGCTATGGTCGATGACACTACTTGACCAATCAGGGGCCATGGTCGATGACAGTACTTGACCAATCAGACGATAATAACACTCACTGTGGAAGCCATGGGCACCGGGTACCTCATGAGAAACATATGGGCTACTTGGATAGAGGATGGGCCTAACCTTGTAATTAGGGATACAATAGGACTCGGCATACATTACCTTGTACGACAAGAAAAGGATATATTCCTAGTTGGGCACGTTGTATTCCTAGAAGAAAATCTCTTGGTCGGAATCTAACTGGGATTCCTACTCTATAACCCTGTCCCCCGGTATATAAGCGGAGGCAGGACGCCCCCTGAGGGCATATCGAAATTTCACCAGAGAAACCTCAAAGGCAAGACACCACAACTAGACGTAGAGTATTACCTCATCTCGAGGGTCTGAACTAGTATAAATTGTTCCGTGTTCCTTTGCAGTCCATCAAGTTTAGGTCTCACGAGTAGCCCCATATTCTTATTGCCGATACAAAACATCGATAGTTGCCACGCCAGGTAGGGGCATCGGCGAGGCCATCTTCGACAAGCTTGTTGGATTCAACCACCGGAGTCGACGGCATCAACTTCTTCCCCGGGCAAACAATTAGCTTCGGGAGCCTTGACTTCATCACCGACGAATTTGGCAACCTCACCCTGTCCGACTCAGATCCGATCCGATTGGCCAGGGACCAAGCCAACTCTACGCCGGTTGGTCCACGTAACGCTGCAGCGTTCCTCGTCAACATGCTGTGGCAATCTTCAACATGCCTGGGTCTCGGGACAACTCTTCCTTTCGGTGTTCAACTCGGACTCGGCCTCGAGCTAGCCAAGATTAGGCTAAGAAAGAAGGAGATCATCAATCTCCTGTTCGGACTCGGCAACTCCGCGCATATCTTTAATCAATATCCGATGCAGCAAACCTGATCCCCCGGAGTCCAACTCGGATATAGCCCAGAGCTGCTCGAGAATGGATCTAGGGAGGTCGGAGTCATCATTACCCCCATCAACTACTCTGATTCTGACTCTAAGTCGGACAGCAGTTTGGCAAGCTTCTCTCCACCACACGAAGTTTTCATGGTGTCCAAGGGCTCGACTCCCACTTAAGAGGTACACCGACTATGTGATCAACAAGAGGAGAAGGCTTGCCGACTGCGAGAACAACAAGAGGAAGACGCAAGACGCCTGCACGCCATGCATGATACTCGAAACGACGATCTGCGCAGGGCTGGGCGGACTGCTCAACAGCAAATCTTCCAAACCCGGGTCGGCGACCATGACGTTTTTGTAACTCCTTAGAAGAACGTCGTGGCTGCTGCAACTCTACTGGATACACTCCAGTTTGGGCCTGATCACTAGGCCACCCTGACAATAGCAAGGTAAAAGTCATGATCACTGCTATTGCATGTCAGTAGCATCAACAGTCGAGCGACACTCTCATACCGACCAATAGGTCAGCTTCTCCAACAGTGGTCTCGTCTGCCTCAACATGACGCTGAACGGCCGGCTCCAGTTAGCCGCACACGGAGTCACGCCACACGTCACTCGGCAACCACAATAACGACCGGTGGCGCCGACATCAAGACGACCGTCGGGACAACCAGGATCTCCGAGGCCGACTACGATGTGATCTCCGGCAAGACATCAACGCACGGCGCCATGAACGCGAGGAAGATGAGCCTCGTCGACTGGAAGACGAGAATGTGCGCTTCGGCCTCCACCATGAGCGGTTTTACCGCCGTAGTCGGAGTCAGAGTCCTCACGCAGATGAAAGAGTACCGGCCTTCACCCAAGAGCTACAACAAGTCGACTGGTCGTCAGTCTTTAAGCCGACTGGAATCGAAAAATACAATGGGAAGACCAACCCGGAATCCTGGCTCACATTTTATACTCTGGCGATCTGAGCAGCTGGAGGAGATCATAAAGCCATGGCTAACTACCTCCTAGTCGCTCTAGCCGACTCGGCAAAGACATGGCTACGGGACTTCCCAAGCAATCAATCGGCTCCTGGGGAGAACTCTGTGAACGCTTCATTGCCAACTTCCAGGGAACTTACGAGAGGCCATCTTCCGAGTACGATCTGTATCAGTTGCACCAAAGAAAGAACGAGTCTCTTCGTGATTTCATCAAGAAGTTTTCTGAGAAGAGGAATTCAATCCCAATGATCAAGGACGAGGTCGTCATCGCCGCCTTTCGTAAGGGAGTTAGAGATGCCCCGTTCATTGCCAAGATTACTCGGAAACCTCTCACTTCTGTCAAGGCCCTTTTTGACATGGCGAACAAATACGCCGACTTGGCAGATGCAGTCACTGAGGCCATGGATGACAAGAAGGAGCCCCGGCAGAAGGATAAGAAAGACAACAACGAGCCAGCACAGAACAAGTCCGGCAACCGCAAGCGGAAGTTGGAAACCGTGGTGGCTGCCATGGAGCGTACTCGGCCGTGGCCCCTGAGGACTAACGAGTACCAAAAAGTGATGAACGGGCCATGTCCATTTCATCCAAAAGGCAAGCACGCGGCTAAGGATTGCTTCATGCTTAAAAAGTTTGCTTCCGAGCAAACTTAAATATCTGCCGGCAACAAAGACAAAGACAAGCCAGATTCGAGCACAGCCAGCAATTACCAAGATCCCTAGCTGAGCTCAACCACATTTTTGGAGGGCCGTCTGCATACGAGTCCAAGAGGAAGCAGAAGTTCACAGCAAGTCAAGTCAACTCGGTCTCGGCAGACGCCTCCCAGTATCTGCGTTGGTCAGAAACACCAATCACGTTTGACCGCACAGATCACCCCGATCGGGTTACTCATTCAGGACGCTATCCCCTCGTCCTAGACCCGGTCATAAGGAGCATCAAACTGAAGAAGGTTCTCATCGATGGAGGAAGCGCTCTCAATATTCTGTTTGCCAAGACGCTCGACGAGATGAAGATTCCTCGTTCCGAGCTACAGCCAAGTACAGCGCCCTTCCACGGGGTAATCCCCAGCCTGTCTTCTACTCCACTCGGATAGATAACTTTGCTAGTTACTTTTGACACGCGGGATAATTTCTGCACCAACAATATTTGCTTCGAGGTTGCCGACTTCGAGACTACATATCACACAATACTCGGACGACCAGCGCTAGCCAAATTCATGGCAGTGCCACATTACATATATATGATGCTCAAGATGCCAGGACCAGCCGGAGTTCTTTCTCTTCGCAGTGATGTCAAGCAAGCCTTCACTTGCGACAAGGAGAGATGCGAGCTGGTTCAATCTTAAGAAGCGGCAGTCGGGTGAAACAGCATCCGACTAGCTGGTACAACGGCAAGTGAGGATGATCAAGTTCTGGCAAGAAAAGCAGCCAAGTCGGGAATTTCAGCGGCCTTTGAAACAAAAATGATCCCCTTGGACCCTTCCAACCTCTCCAAAGCTGTTCTTGTCAGGACCGGACTCAACCTCAAATAGGAAGACGAGCTCGTCACCTTCCTCCAGGCGAATAGGGATATATTTGCTTGGAAACCTTTCGACATGCCTGGTGTACCAAGGGAGGTGATCGAGCATTTCCTCAACATCAAGCCGGACGCCAAGCCAGTCAAACAACGACTGCGGCGCTTCGCACAGGACCGCAAAGATGCTATTCAGGAGGAGATAACCAAGCTCCTTGTAGCCGGGTTCATCAAAGAGGTCTACCACCCAGATTGGTTGCAAACCCTGTCTTGGTCCAGAAGAAGAATGGTAAATGGTGCATGTGCATCGACTACGCCGACTTAAACAAGGTGTGCCCTAAAAACCCATTTGGTCTACCCAGAATAGATCAGGTGGTAGATTCAACTGCGGGGTGTGAACTTCTCAGTTTTCTCTACTGTTACTTGGGATATCACTAAATCAGCTTAAAGGAGGAGGACTGCCTGAAGACTTCTTTCATCACGTCGTTTGGAGCATACTGCTATGTCACTATACCGTTTGGATTGAAAAATGCTGGAGCAACGTATCAACGAGTAATTTAGCGGTGTTTACACACTCAACTCGAGCGCAACATGGAGGCATATGTCGATGACGTGGTGATCAAGTCAAAATCCAAGGAAGACCTCATCACCGACTTGGAAGAAACTTTCCAAAGTTTTTAGAGATTCAAGATGAAGTTGAATCCAGAAAAGTGCGCCTTGGGTGTACCGTCCGGAAAACTACTCAGGTTCATCGTATCACATCGAGGCATCGAAGCCAATCCAGAGAAAATCAATGCTATTCTGAACATGGCACCCCCAACTAGCCAGAAGGACATCCAAAAGTTGATAGGCTACATGGCGGCGCTCAGCCGATTCATTTCCCTACTTGGTGAACGGGGCATGCCCCTTTTCAAACTATTGAAAAAAGCAGACAATTTTCAATGGACACCCGAAGCCCAGCAAGCTTTTGAAAACTTCAAAAAAATTTCTCACATCACCACCAGTGTTGGCATCACCTATGCCCCTGGAACCACTAATGTTATATCCGGCGGCAACCACTCAGGTAATCAGCACGGTGCTGATAGTCAAGCGAGCAGAGCCAGGTCATATACAGAAAATACAAAGGCCAGTCTACTTCGTCAACGAGGTCCTAGCCGACTCCAAGATGAGATATCCTCAAGTCCAGAAGCTGCTATATGGCCTACTCATCACTGTCGGGAAGTTGGTGCACTATTTTCAGTCGCATCAAGTAACCGTTGTCACATCGTATTCACTCGGAGACGTCCTACACAACCACGAGGCCACCGGCAGAATCGCTCAATGGGCGTTCGAGTTGATGACGTTTGACACCATCTTTCAGCCATGAATAGTAATCAAGTCTCAAGCTCTAGCTGACTTCGTGGCTGAGTGGACAGAAGTCTAGACAACTGCAAACACAAATAAGCTAGAGTACTGGACGATGTACTTCGATGGTTCTCTACCGATCAGCGGCGTAGGGGCTGACGTCGTGCTGACGTCCCTACTAGCGAAAAACTCAAGTACGTTCTCCAGATTCACTTTCTAGCTTCCCACAATGTCGCTGAGTACGAGGCACTCATCCACGGGCTCCGCATTGCCATATCACTCAGCATCCGTCGACTGGTCGTACGCGGGGATTCTCAGCTCGTGGTCAACCAAGTCATGAAAGACTGGACATGTCTCGACGATAATATGACAGCGTATTGTTAGGAGGTCCAAAAGGTGGAAAACAAGTTCGATGGGCTAGAGATAACCCATGTATTGCAATAATACAATGAAGCTGCAGACGAATTAGCCAACATGGGATCCAAGCGAGAAGTGGTCCCGACTGGGATTTTTATCAAGCAACTATTGGAGCCATCAGTCAAGAAGAAACCAGTGCTTGAACAGTCGGGGGCTGAACCTACCCCGGCAACAAATGAAGTGCTAATCATCTCTCAAGATTGGCGGACTCTAGTTGTTAGATTCTTCTTGGACAATGTTGACGCCGAAAACCGCCGGGTGTGCCGAAAAGCTTGCTGACGATCTGGTTCGGCGCCTAGAGACACGCGAAGGCCTGGGAGATCTGCTTAGCTCCAGTGCAGGTCCTAAAATATTTGAGGTTCGCGGGTGTGCCAGTCAATTTGACCTAGCAATTGACAAGGAGATGAAATTAGATTACTGATCCAATCGGCCAGCAAGCCGATACGGATTCCTTCCAGCCGATGCCGCTATGCTCGTGCCCGGGCCTCTGCCTGTACTCGCGCCCGGGTCTCGTGCTCGCGTCCGGGTCCTTGTTGGTCCTCGTGCCCGGATCGGCAGCAATTGCGCAATCGGCTATCGGCCGATACGGGCTGATATAGACTCCTCGTAGCCGATAGCCGATGGCACCTGTGTATCGGCTAGGAAACCGATAGTGCTATGAGCAAATAGACAAGATGTCAGTATAACATGTGCATCGGCTAGGAGCCGATTATCAATAGATAAGCAAAATAGTAAGCCAGCCGACTGCCGAGGAAACACATATGCATCGGCTAGAAAACCGATGATAATATAGATGACCAAAACAGTATGGATAATACAGTCGGCTTTATAAAAAGATAACCTATCGGCTAAGCACTCCGATAGAACGTCGCATATACACCGATCAGCCCGACAAGGATAAATCTATTATTATCGATCTAGTAGTTCAAACCTAACTGATGCAGCACAGATCGATAATAGTAAAGGAACCTCAACGAGCCGATAGACCTAATGCAATTGTGATGAAAATAACTTACCGGCTATACATTCGATAACGCTTGCGCAAAAACCATCAGCCTAGCAGGAACGATTTATCGCTGGCAGTTCAGTAGGTCGGACCCAACCGATGCAGCACGAACTGATGATAAATCGCCCCCAGTAAACTGATAAGATCTACGCACGCGTGATGTGGTATACCTGATCGGCCTAAGAGGTCGGACCGAACCGATGCAGCCGTAGACAGGGCAGATACACCTGGGTAAGGGGTGACGAGTCTTACCCTCTCGCAGGAGTTCGGACCTAACCGATGCAGCCCGCTCGAGAAGCAAGAAACCCGTCGAAAGGTTGGCGATGAGCCGAAGTTTTATTGATCGATTGATGATACTTTACAAGGTCCCGGGCATACGTATATATACCCCGAGTTACAAGAGTCCTTATAGGACACGTAACAAGACTTTCCTAACTAGAAAAGGAAAACTAACAGACCTGATCGGACAAGAGATCAGGTTTCCTAAAAGATAAAAACTATCTAATAGATAAGATAATTAACTGCCATAGCGTGGTCTTCACGATTCCTTCCCGAATCCGGCTTCTTCTGGATTAGCTCCCAACGGCTGATATCACTTCTTTCCTTAACCAAGTCCGACGCGAATCGTACCAAATTTTGGCGTTAACACATGCCCCCCAATTTCGGAGTTTGTTATCAAACTTCGAAATTCTTCTTCTGTTTGGCCTCATTCCTTCCTGGCCTCCTGAAATCGGCTTTCATGAACCGATACCTTCTGTACTAGGTGCTAGGCTCTTGAAGTCTTCTGATGAAAATTTTTCCTTGATCGGAGCCACCAAACCTTGGAATGCTAACTCGGCCAGCTGTGCATCATCCAGACTTAAACTATAACATCGGCTTCTAACATCACGAAACCGCTGGATATATTCTGCGACTGATTCCTCCGGCTTCTGTATTACCGATGTTAAGTCTATCAAGCTCATCTCCTGACTCCCTATAAAGAAATACTTGTGGAATCGCTTTTCCAGATCGGCCCAACCTCGAACTGAGTTAGATGACAATGAAGAAAACCATGTAAAGGCCGATCCGGATAATGATAACGGGAAGAGTCTAACCCTCAAAGCTTCTACAGCCGATGCCTCTCCACATTGAGCCAAAAATCGGCTGACATGTTCCACTGTAGATATATCATCTTGCCCTGAGAATTTGGAGAAGTCTGGTACTCTGTATCGGCGCGGCAACGGAGCTCTATCAAACCAATCTGGATATGGAGGCCGATATATAAATGTTTCCTTCTTCGGTCTTAGACCGAATTGCTCTCTCATCACCTCTATGATTCTTGCTGATAAATTGTCTTTTCTTGGATCTTCACCGTAATGACGCAGAGGTGGAGTTTGTAGCCGATTCTGATTCTGATATTCCCTCTGATAATTGTACTCAGGAACAGCTTCTGAATAACTCTGTTGATGCCCCCCATAGTACGCAGTTTGATATCCTTGAGGAATCCCATCTTGTTGCCCCCCGGGTATTTGAATCGGCTCTACTGCCTTCTTGATCAAGCTCTGTAATGTGTTCACCAATACCCCAGATTGATCAGTCAACGCATGATGAACTGCTTCATTAAACATGTCTTGGATCGGCTTTTGTGAACTTGTAGGCGATATATGGCTCGATTCGTCAATGAGAACAAGTTTTGGAAACTGTAATTTTTGAATCGGCCCTTGATCTGTCATGCCGAAGGATTGTAGACAAAGCTTCTGAAACTCCACGATGTTCTGCTCCACTTGTTGTCTTTGTTCTTCGGTCAAGTCTTCCATTGTGACTGGAATCATATTATCTGTACTGACCTCCTTTCCAGCCATGTTGAAGTTCTGTGTCCCACCGGGTCAAAAACGTGTTGATTCAGCCGATAGGATATACTGTGATGATATGAAGATCGTGTCCCACCGGGCGTGCCAAAAACGTGTTGACGCCGAAAACCGCCGGGTGTGCCGAAAAGCTTGCTGACGATCTGGTTCGGCGCCTAGAGACACGCGAAGGCCTGGGAGATCTGCTTAGCTCCAGTGCAGGTCCTAAAATATTTGAGGTTCGCGGGCGTGCCAGTCAATTTGACCCAGCAATTGACAAGGAGATGAAATTAGATTACTGATCCAATCGGCCAGCAAGCCGATACGGATTCCTTCCAGCCGATGCCGCTATGCTCGTGCCCGGGCCTCTGCCTGTACTCGCGCCCGGGTCTCGTGCTCGCGTCCGGGTCCTTGTTGGTCCTCGTGCCCGGATCGGCAGCAATTGCGCAATCGGCTATCGGCCGATACGGGCTGATATAGACTCCTCGTAGCCGATAGCCGATGGCACCTGTGTATCGGCTAGGAAACCGATAGTGCTATGAGCAAATAGACAAGATGTCAGTATAACATGTGCATCGGCTAGGAGCCGATTATCAATAGATAAGCAAAATAGTAAGCCAGCCGACTGCCGAGGAAACACATATGCATCGGCTAGAAAACCGATGATAATATAGATGACCAAAACAGTATGGATAATACAGTCGGCTTTATAAAAAGATAACCTATCGGCTAAGCACTCCGATAGAACGTCGCATATACACCGATCAGCCCGACAAGGATAAATCTATTATTATCGATCTAGTAGTTCAAACCTAACTGATGCAGCACAGATCGATAATAGTAAAGGAACCTCAACGAGCCGATAGACCTAATGCAATTGTGATGAAAATAACTTACCGGCTATACATTCCGATAAGACGCTTGCGCAAAAACCATCAGCCTAGCAGGAACGATTTATCGCTGGCAGTTCAGTAGGTCGGACCCAACCGATGCAGCACGAACTGATGATAAATCGCCCCCAGTAAACTGATAAGATCTACGCACGCGTGATGTGGTATACCTGATCGGCCTAAGAGGTCGGACCGAACCGATGCAGCCGTAGACAGGGCAGATACACCTGGGTAAGGGGTGACGAGTCTTACCCTCTCGCAGGAGTTCGGACCTAACCGATGCAGCCCCGCTCGAGAAGCAAGAACCCGTCGAAAGGTTGGCGATGAGCCGAAGTTTTATTGATCGATTGATGATACTTTACAAGGTCCCCGGGCATACGTATATATACCCCGAGTTACAAGAGTCCTTATAGGACACGTAACAAGACTTTCCTAACTAGAAAAGGAAAACTAACAGACCTGATCGGACAAGAGATCAGGTTTCCTAAAAGATAAAACTATCTAATAGATAAGATAATTAACTGCCATAGCGTGGTCTTCACGATTCCTTCCCGAATCCGGCTTCTTCTGGATTAGCTCCCAACGGCTGATATCACTTCTTTCCTTAACCAAGTCCGACGCGAATCGTACCAAATTTTGGCGTTAACACATGCCCCCCAATTTCGGAGTTTGTTATCAAACTTCGAAATTCTTCTTCTGTTTGGGCCTCATCATTCCTTCCTGGCCTCCTGAAATCGGCTTTCATGAACCGATACCTTCTGTACTAGGTGTGCTAGGCTCTTGAAGTCTTCTGATGAAAATTTTTCCTTGATCGGAGCCACCAAACCTTGGAATGCTAACTCGGCCAGCTGTGCATCATCCAGACTTAAACTATAACATCGGCTTCTAACATCACGAAACCGCTGGATATATTCTGCGACTGATTCCTCCGGCTTCTGTATTACCGATGTTAAGTCTATCAAGCTCATCTCCTGACTCCCTATAAAGAAATACTTGTGGAATCGCTTTTCCAGATCGGCCCAACCTCGAACTGAGTTAGATGACAATGAAGAAAACCATGTAAAGGCCGATCCGGATAATGATAACGGGAAGAGTCTAACCCTCAAAGCTTCTACAGCCGATGCCTCTCCACATTGAGCCAAAAATCGGCTGACATGTTCCACTGTAGATATATCATCTTGCCCTGAGAATTTGGAGAAGTCTGGTACTCTGTATCGGCGCGGCAACGGAGCTCTATCAAACCAATCTGGATATGAGGCCGATATATAAATGTTTCCTTCTTCGGTCTTAGACCGAATTGCTCTCTCTCATCACCTCTATGATTCTTGCTGATAAATTGTCTTTTCTTGGATCTTCACCGTAATGACGCAGAGGTGGAGTTTGTAGCCGATTCTGATTCTGATATTCCCTCTGATAATTGTACTCAGGAACAGCTTCTGAATAACTCTGTTGATGCCCCCCATAGTACGCAGTTTGATATCCTTGAGGAATCCCATCTTGTTGCCCCCCGGGTATTTGAATCGGCTCTACTGCCTTCTTGATCAAGCTCTGTAATGTGTTCACCAATACCCCAGATTGATCAGTCAACGCATGATGAACTGCTTCATTAAACATGTCTTGGATCGGCTTTTGTGAACTTGTAGGCGATATATGGCTCGATTCGTCAATGAGAACAAGTTTTGGAAACTGTAATTTTTGAATCGGCCCTTGATCTGTCATGCCGAAGGATTGTAGACAAAGCTTCTGAAACTCCACGATGTTCTGCTCCACTTGTTGTCTTTGTTCTTCGGTCAAGTCTTCCATTGTGACTGGAATCATATTATCTGTACTGACCTCCTTTCCAGCCATGTTGAAGTTCTGTGTCCCACCGGGTCAAAAACGTGTTGATTCAGCCGATAGGATATACTGTGATGATATGAAGATCGTGTCCCACCGGGCGTGCCAAAAACGTGTTGACGCCGAAAACCGCCGGGTGTGCCGAAAAGCTTGCTGACGATCTGGTTCGGCGCCTAGAGACACGCGAAGGCCTGGGAGATCTGCTTAGCTCCAGTGCAGGTCCTAAAATATTTTGAGGTTCGCGGGCGTGCCAGTTCAATTTGACCCAGCAATTGACAAGGAGATGAAATTAGATTACTGATCCAATCGGCCAGCAAGCCGATACGGATTCCTTCCAGCCGATGCCGCTATGCTCGTGCCCGGGCCTCTGCCTGTACTCGCGCCCGGGTCTCGTGCTCGCGTCCGGGTCCTTGTTGGTCCTCGTGCCCGGATCGGCAGCAATTGCGCAATCGGCTATCGGCCGATACGGGCTGATATAGACTCCTCGTAGCCGATAGCCGATGGCACCTGTGTATCGGCTAGGAAACCGATAGTGCTATGAGCAAATAGACAAGATGTCAGTATAACATGTGCATCGCTAGGAGCCGATTATCAATAGATAAGCAAAATAGTAAGCCAGCCGACTGCCGAGGAAACACATATGCATCGGCTAGAAAACCGATGATAATATAGATGACCAAAACAGTATGGATAATACAGTCGGCTTTATAAAAAGATAACCTATCGGCTAAGCACTCCGATAGAACGTCGCATATACACCGATCAGCCCGACAAGGATAAATCTATTATTATCGATCTAGTAGTTCAAACCTAACTGATGCAGCACAGATCGATAATAGTAAAGGAACCTCAACGAGCCGATAGACCTAATGCAATTGTGATGAAAATAACTTACCGGCTATACATTCCGATAAGACGCTTGCGCAAAAACCATCAGCCTAGCAGGAACGATTTATCGCTGGCAGTTCAGTAGGTCGGACCCAACCGATGCAGCACGAACTGATGATAAATCGCCCCCAGTAAACTGATAAGATCTACGCACGCGTGATGTGGTATACCTGATCGGCCTAAGAGGTCGGACCGAACCGATGCAGCCGTAGACAGGGCAGATACACCTGGGTAAGGGGTGACGAGTCTTACCCTCTCGCAGGAGTTCGGACCTAACCGATGCAGCCCCGCTCGAGAAGCAAGAACCCGTCGAAAGGTTGGCGATGAGCCGAAGTTTTATTGATCGATTGATGATACTTTACAAGGTCCCCGGGCATACGTATATATACCCCGAGTTACAAGAGTCCTTATAGGACACGTAACAAGACTTTCCTAACTAGAAAAGGAAAACTAACAGACCTGATCGGACAAGAGATCAGGTTTCCTAAAAGATAAAACTATCTAATAGATAAGATAATTAACTGCCATAGCGTGGTCTTCACGATTCCTTCCCGAATCCGGCTTCTTCTGGATTAGCTCCCAACGGCTGATATCACTTCTTTCCTTAACCAAGTCCGACGCGAATCGTACCAAATTTTGGCGTTAACACATGCCCCCCAATTTCGGAGTTTGTTATCAAACTTCGAAATTCTTCTTCTGTTTGGGCCTCATCATTCCTTCCTGGCCTCCTGAAATCGGCTTTCATGAACCGATACCTTCTGTACTAGGTGTGCTAGGCTCTTGAAGTCTTCTGATGAAAATTTTTCCTTGATCGGAGCCACCAAACCTTGGAATGCTAACTCGGCCAGCTGTGCATCATCCAGACTTAAACTATAACATCGGCTTCTAACATCACGAAACCGCTGGATATATTCTGCGACTGATTCCTCCGGCTTCTGTATTACCGATGTTAAGTCTATCAAGCTCATCTCCTGACTCCCTATAAAGAAATACTTGTGGAATCGCTTTTCCAGATCGGCCCAACCTCGAACTGAGTTAGATGACAATGAAGAAAACCATGTAAAGGCCGATCCGGATAATGATAACGGGAAGAGTCTAACCCTCAAAGCTTCTACAGCCGATGCCTCTCCACATTGAGCCAAAAATCGGCTGACATGTTCCACTGTAGATATATCATCTTGCCCTGAGAATTTGGAGAAGTCTGGTACTCTGTATCGGCGCGGCAACGGAGCTCTATCAAACCAATCTGGATATGGAGGCCGATATATAAATGTTTCCTTCTTCGGTCTTAGACCGAATTGCTCTCTCATCACCTCTATGATTCTTGCTGATAAATTGTCTTTTCTTGGATCTTCACCGTAATGACGCAGAGGTGGAGTTTGTAGCCGATTCTGATTCTGATATTCCCTCTGATAATTGTACTCAGGAACAGCTTCTGAATAACTCTGTTGATGCCCCCCATAGTACGCAGTTTGATATCCTTGAGGAATCCCATCTTGTTGCCCCCCGGGTATTTGAATCGGCTCTACTGCCTTCTTGATCAAGCTCTGTAATGTGTTCACCAATACCCCAGATTGATCAGTCAACGCATGATGAACTGCTTCATTAAACATGTCTTGGATCGGCTTTTGTGAACTTGTAGGCGATATATGGCTCGATTCGTCAATGAGAACAAGTTTTGGAAACTGTAATTTTTGAATCGGCCCTTGATCTGTCATGCCGAAGGATTGTAGACAAAGCTTCTGAAACTCCACGATGTTCTGCTCCACTTGTTGTCTTTGTTCTCGGTCAAGTCTTCCATTGTGACTGGAATCATATTATCTGTACTGACCTCCTTTCCAGCCATGTTGAAGTTCTGTGTCCCACGGGTCAAAAACGTGTTGATTCAGCCGATAGGATATACTGTGATGATATGAAGATCGTGTCCCACCGGGCGTGCCAAAAACGTGTTGACGCCGAAAACCGCCGGGTGTGCCGAAAAGCTTGCTGACGATCTGGTTCGGCGCCTAGAGACACGCGAAGGCCTGGGAGATCTGCTTAGCTCCAGTGCAGGTCCTAAAATATTTGAGGTTCGCGGGCGTGCCAGTCAATTTGACCCAGCAATTGACAAGGAGATGAAATTAGATTACTGATCCAATCGGCCAGCAAGCCGATACGGATTCCTTCCAGCCGATGCCGCTATGCTCGTGCCGGGCCTCTGCCTGTACTCGCGCCCGGGTCTCGTGCTCGCGTCCGGGTCCTTGTTGTCCTCGTGCCCGGATCGGCAGCAATTGCGCAATCGGCTATCGGCCGATACGGGCTGATATAGACTCCTCGTAGCCGATAGCCGATGGCACCTGTGTATCGGCTAGGAAACCGATAGTGCTATGAGCAAATAGACAAGATGTCAGTATAACATGTGCATCGGCTAGGAGCCGATTATCAATAGATAAGCAAAATAGTAAGCCAGCCGACTGCCGAGGAAACACATATGCATCGGCTAGAAAACCGATGATAATATAGATGACCAAAACAGTATGGATAATACAGTCGGCTTTATAAAAGATAACCTATCGGCTAAGCACTCCGATAGAAACGTCGCATATACACCGATCAGCCCGACAAGGATAAATCTATTATTATCGATCTAGTAGTTCAAACCTAACTGATGCAGCACAGATCGATAATAGTAAAGGAACCTCAACGAGCCGATAGACCTAATGCAATTGTGATGAAAATAACTTACCGGCTATACATTCCGATAAGACGCTTGCGCAAAAACCATCAGCCTAGCAGGAACGATTTATCGCTGGCAGTTCAGTAGGTCGGACCCAACCGATGCAGCACGAACTGATGATAAATCGCCCCCAGTAAACTGATAAGATCTACGCACGCGTGATGTGGTATACCTGATCGGCCTAAGAGGTCGGACCGAACCGATGCAGCCGTAGACAGGGCAGATACACCTGGGTAAGGGGTGACGAGTCTTACCCTCTCGCAGGAGTTCGGACCTAACCGATGCAGCCCCGCTCGAGAAGCAAGAACCCGTCGAAAGGTTGGCGATGAGCCGAAGTTTTATTGATCGATTGATGATACTTTACAAGGTCCCCGGGCATACGTATATATACCCCGAGTTACAAGAGTCCTTATAGGACACGTAACAAGACTTTCCTAACTAGAAAAGGAAAACTAACAGACCTGATCGGACAAGAGATCAGGTTTCCTAAAAGATAAAACTATCTAATAGATAAGATAATTAACTGCCATAGCGTGGTCTTCACGATTCCTTCCCGAATCCGGCTTCTTCTGGATTAGCTCCCAACGGCTGATATCACTTCTTTCCTTAACCAAGTCCGACGCGAATCGTACCAAATTTTGGCGTTAACACATGCCCCCAATTTCGGAGTTTGTTATCAACTTCGAAATTCTTCTTCTGTTTGGGCCTCATCATTCCTTCCTGGCCTCCTGAAATCGGCTTTCATGAACCGATACCTTCTGTACTAGGTGTGCTAGGCTCTTGAAGTCTTCTGATGAAAATTTTTCCTTGATCGGAGCCACCAAACCTTGGAATGCTAACTCGGCCAGCTGTGCATCATCCAGACTTAAACTATAACATCGGCTTCTAACATCACGAAACCGCTGGATATATTCTGCGACTGATTCCTCCGGCTTCTGTATTACCGATGTTAAGTCTATCAAGCTCATCTCCTGAACTCCCTATAAAGAAATACTTGTGGAATCGCTTTTCCAGATCGGCCCAACCTCGAACTGAGTTAGATGACAATGAAGAAAAACCATGTAAAGGCCGATCCGGATAATGATAACGGGAAGAGTCTAACCCTCAAAGCTTCTACAGCCGATGCCTCTCCACATTGAGCCAAAAATCGGCTGACATGTTCCACTGTAGATATATCATCTTGCCCTGAGAATTTGGAGAAGTCTGGTACTCTGTATCGGCGCGGCAACGGAGCTCTATCAAACCAATCTGGATATGGAGGCCGATATATAAATGTTTCCTTCTTCGGTCTTAGACCGAATTGCTCTCTCATCACCTCTATGATTCTTGCTGATAAATTGTCTTTTCTTGGATCTTCACCGTAATGACGCAGAGGTGGAGTTTGTAGCCGATTCTGATTCTGATATTCCCTCTGATAATTGTACTCAGGAACAGCTTCTGAATAACTCTGTTGATGCCCCCCATAGTACGCAGTTTGATATCCTTGAGGAATCCCATCTTGTTGCCCCCGGGTATTTGAATCGGCTCTACTGCCTTCTTGATCAAGCTCTGTAATGTGTTCACCAATACCCCAGATTGATCAGTCAACGCATGATGAACTGCTTCATTAAACATGTCTTGGATCGGCTTTGTGAACTTGTAGGCGATATATGGCTCGATTCGTCAATGAGAACAAGTTTTGGAAACTGTAATTTTTGAATCGGCCCTTGATCTGTCATGCCGAAGGATTGTAGACAAAGCTTCTGAAACTCCACGATGTTCTGCTCCACTTGTTGTCTTTGTTCTTCGGTCAAGTCTTCCATTGTGACTGGAATCATATTATCTGTACTGACCTCCTTTCCAGCCATGTTGAAGTTCTGTGTCCCACCGGGTCAAAAACGTGTTGATTCAGCCGATAGGATATACTGTGATGATATGAAGATCGTGTCCCACCGGGCGTGCCAAAAACGTGTTGACGCCGAAAACCGCCGGGTGTGCCGAAAAGCTTGCTGACGATCTGGTTCGGCGCCTAGAGACACGCGAAGGCCTGGGAGATCTGCTTAGCTCCAGTGCAGGTCCTAAATCTTTGAGGTTCGCGGGCGTGCCAGTCAATTTGACCCAGCAATTGACAAGGAGATGAAATTAGATTACTGATCCAATCGGCCAGCAAGCCGATACGGATTCCTTCCAGCCGATGCGCTATGCTCGTGCCCGGGCCTCTGCCTGTACTCGCGCCGGGTCTCGTGCTCGCGTCCGGGTCCTTGTTGGTCCTCGTGCCCGGATCGGCAGCAATTGCGCAATCGGCTATCGGCCGATACGGGCTGATATAGACTCCTCGTAGCCGATAGCCGATGGCACCTGTGTATCGGCTAGGAAACCGATAGTGCTATGAGCAAATAGACAAGATGTCAGTATAACATGTGCATCGGCTAGGAGCCGATTATCAATAGATAAGCAAAATAGTAAGCCAGCCGACTGCCGAGGAAACACATATGCATCGGCTAGAAAACCGATGATAATATAGATGACCAAAACAGTATGATAATACAGTCGGCTTTATAAAAAGATAACCTATCGGCGTAAGCACTCCGATAGAACGTCGCATATACACCGATCAGCCCGACAAGGATAAATCTATTATTATCGATCTAGTAGTTCAAACCTAACTGATGGCCAGCACAGATCGATAATAGTAAAGGAACCTCAACGAGCCGATAGACCTAATGCAATTGTGATGAAAATAACTTACCGGCTATACATTCCGATAAGACGCTTGCGCAAAAACCATCAGCCTAGCAGGAACGATTTATCGCTGGCAGTTCAGTAGGTCGGACCCAACCGATGCAGCACGAACTGATGATAAATCGCCCCCAGTAAACTGATAAGATCTACGCACGCGTGATGTGGTATACCTGATCGGCCTAAGAGGTCGGACCGAACCGATGCAGCCGTAAACAGGGCAGATACACCTGGGTAAGGGGTGACGAGTCTTACCCTCTCGCAGGAGTTCGGACCTAACCGATGCAGCCCCGCTCGAGAAGCAAGAACCCGTCGAAAGGTTGGCGATGCGCCGAAGTTTTATTGATCGATTGATGATACTTTACAAGGTCCCCGGGCATACGTATATATACCCCGAGTTACAAGAGTCCTTATAGGACACGTAACAAGACTTTCCTAACTAGAAAAGGAAAACTAACAGACCTGATCGGACAAGAGATCAGGTTTCCTAAAAGATAAAACTATCTAATAGATAAGATAATTAACTGCCATAGCGTGGTCTTCACGATTCCTTCCCGAATCCGGCTTCTTCTGGATTAGCTCCCAACGGCTGATATCACTTCTTTCCTTAACCAAGTCCGACGCGAATCGTACCAAATTTTGGCGTTAACAGACAACGAACTCTCAGAAGATCGCAGTGAAGCCGAATGAATCAAATGTCAAAGCAAATGCTTTCTTGTAGTCGGAGAAGACCTGTACCGTCGAAGCGCATCCGAAGTTCTCATGCGCTACGTCACACCCGAGGAGGGCAAGCAGATTCTGCGGTCGATCTACTCGGGTATTTGTGGCAACCATGCTGCATCCAGGACGTTAGTTAGAAAGGCTTACAGATAGGGTTTCTTCTGGCCGACTGCGGTAACAGATACAAAAGACATAGTTCGCACATGCGAGGGATGCCAATTCTATGCAAGGTAAACACATCTTCTAGCTCAAGAACTTCAAACAATTCCAATCTCTTGGCCCTTTGTAGTTTGGGGGCTTAACATGGTCGGGCCATTCAAGAAAGTGCCAGGAGGGTTCACATACTTGTTCGTCGCAGTGGATAAATTCACAAAGTGGATTGAGGCAAACCCGTTGCTACCATCACAGCGGCACGAGCAAAGGACTTCATCATGAGTATTTTATACCGATTTGGAGTTTCTAACCGTATCATATCGGACAATGGTACTCAGTTCACTGGCGGCGTGTTTCAAGATTTCTGTGACAACTTCGGTATCAAGATCTGTTATGCTTTTGTGGCACACCCAAGGAGTAATGGGCAGGTTGAGCGTGCCAATCATATGGTCTTACAAGGTATCAAGGCTAGGATATTCGACCGACTACAACCATACGCAGGGCGGTGGGTATAAGAACTTCCATCCATTCTGTGGTCTTTAAGAACCACGGTTAGTCGGACAACAAGGCAATCCCCTTTCTTCCTAGTCTATGATGCTGAGGCTATGTTACCAACCGAGTTAGATATCGGCTCTCCGCGAGTTCGGGCCTACTCAGAAGACAAATCACACAAAGACCAACTGGTCGAACTCGATCAGTTAGAGGAAGCAAGGGACATCGTAACTATTTAGTCGGCAAGGTATCTTCAAGGCCTACGTTGTTATCACAGTCGAAATGTTCGTGGCCGCGCCTTTTTGGTGGGAGATCTCATCTTGAGAAAAATACAAACCACCAAAGACAGGCATAAAGTATCCCCTTTGTGGGAAGAGCCATTCATTATCACTGAGGTGACACGTCCGGGCGCCTACCAACTGAAGACTGAAGACGGTGCCCTCGTCAACAATTCATGGAATATAGAATAGTTACGTCCTTTCTATACCTGAGTCTTATATTTCTTTTATACATATGTATAAAGTTTTTTTCTCTGACTCACTACATCGCTTGTCTCAACCGAGTAGTGAGTCGTGGGCTGCATGTATTATGTGCCTTGTTAATAAAATTCAAGCTTGTTTTATCTAAGTCAAGAAGTTCTACAACGATTATGCTATGTTTGCCCGAGTATAACTTTTAGAAGTGAATGTCTTTTCTTAAGTTCCTTTCGATCTACTCAGCTCAGACTACATAGTTGGGTAAAGCTAATGACGACTAAGAATATGCAAGTACTTGGCAGCATTATACAGATATTTACAAATATCTTTACAAAATTTATATACACCGACTGCATAATTGTTTTGTTTTTACATACCAAGGTCCTTGGCTATTGCCTCCGCAGTCGGCCTCACCAGGCTAATCAGCTCCAGTGCCTCTTCAGGAGTCATCCCCTTGGTAAGGCCCTGACCAATGGTCTCAATGTCTACCCTAGGGTATATTGACTTGGTCATGGCAAGAGTTTGGGCAACGCCGATAGCTACGCACTCATCCGAGTACTCTTTCAAAATACTCGGAGCTTCATTTAGGCATGCCTACATCTGGGTGACGGTACTAGAGCTGGTCCTAGGAAATTGAGGTTGCATAATGTCCAGGAGCCCTTTCACAGATTTGACAAGAATTTCCCTTGACTCCTTGACAATCTTAATCTCCTCTGCGAAAGCGCTAAACTGAATCTGGGCATTGGCTTTTGAAGCTATTCAGATACATCAACAAGAGTACTTGTTAGGCGAAACACATAGTCGGAGCAACAAGTAGTCGAGCTAAGATCATTGTCAAGCAGGAGACTTACTAGCATAGTCGGCCTCCACCTTGGCTTTGGCCTTCTCCACTTCGGCTTTTGCCTTTTCTACTTCCTACAACTTGTTATCTTGTTGTTTCTTCTCCTCTGACTGGGCCTTTGGCTCGGCTTCGAGGGCTGCAAATCAGAACAGTTAAGAACTCAAGATTACAGTCAAAACTCAACAAGGTAGTCGGGAATCAACAAAGCTGGAGAAATCTTCTCGGGATTCACTTGGGAGGATAACACAGAAGACTTACTTCTGATCTTTTTGGCTAGTGCCCAGTTTTCATCCCTAAGCTTGTTTACCGATTCCCTCAGCCATGTTTCCTTCTCTTGGCTAGTCCGTTCTTGGTCGTCCTTGGTAGCCTGGAGCTGGCACAGTCATTGGAGCTGGGAGCAAGCTCGGTCAGGACCTTATTTATCTTCTCCAAGCGATCGATGATCTTCTGCTCAGAACAAAACAGAGGAAAACAGAGTCAAATGGCAGAGTATCAGATCAATGGTAACTGTACAGAACTCAACATGGCAAGATTCGCCACATACCTGGACTCCCCTGGACACGGCGATTGTAGTACGTAGAAGATTTCATGTTCCCTCGATGCCTGCTTGCTCATCGTGCTCGTAGATTCTCTCTGCAACTCCCTAAGGGGAGACCCATTGAAAGGTTCTTGGGAAGTTGTGCGGAGGAGCTTCGAGCCGGGGGAGGTCTCCTTCATCAGAAAACGACGACGATATTGATGGCGATTGGTTCCTGGCTCCGAAACTCAAGCGGCTAAGGGCTTCAGTGATCTGCTTGGGGGCTGGAACAGCAACTTCAGACCGCTCCCTGGTTGCCGGCTCTGGTGATCCTGCTGTCAGGATTGTTTAGCTTCTGCAGCTGGGGCAAGCCTCTGACTCAACAGATGAAATTGTTGGTGCTTGGCTCGGCTGGGATGCTGCTCGGTGGCAAGAGCAGCTGGCGTAGTCCCCTTGGGATCTATGTCAACTCGTTTCCTACACAATGATCAAAATGGTCAAGACACTACCAACTTCATTCAAGTTTTTGAAGATTAAAGATTACTTAACCTCTTGGAAGTCTTGAACTTCACGAGGGAGCCCAGAAGACTGTCGCGAGGAGCTTGATGGCCTACTCGGCGGCGGAAGCGCCGGTATTGGGCCAGTTGGTGCTGAGCAGTGCTGTGGCATTTGGTCCTAGTCGGCTCTGTTTCCTAGTGC